>JAOTOL010001364.1:267500-655000 GCA_034440575.1 Imbricaverruca yamaguchii | reverse complement strand
GCGTCCCCCAGCGTCCCCCGGCGTCCCGCGACGAGACCGGTTGAAATACAGCGTGCCTACTGCTGTTCGTGGAAAATAACCCGATCTTAAACCCTTCTTCCCACTGCCAAACACCCCTGGCGATGACCTCAGTCAAATTATATCGAAGTGCTTACCTCGTTTTGGGAACATCCGAAAATGTCCCAAAAACACTATTTACTTGATGTACCTAGACACGTCAATCAAATATAGTTACAATTTATACAAGTTACGCCTGGCCGCTCGCTGAGACCGTTCAAGTCAACAGTAAGACAGCTCATTCAAGACCAGGGGCGAAGTTCTCGCAACATGACTGGGGGGATGGGACGGGTGAATTTGTATGTCATTCTATTCATTTAGCACCAATAGGTCCTATGCTATCAAAAGCATTGCACAGGGAGACAAGTGCCCTCTAAAGTGATAGAAAGCTCCTCCACTCAAGGGACAACAGGAAGAGAGCGCAGATGTAGAACTGACAAGGTGTTGGGAGGAGAGCAGAGCTAAGGAGCAGAGGTGCAAACAATTACCTTCTTACTCTTCGTGAAGGGTAGCAGATGGACCTGGTAACGCAGCTCCTTGGTACCACAATCTTGTCGAGAACATTAACAGCCCCCACTGTGATAAAATAGATGTTGCATGCAAATGTAGATGGTTATCAAAATTATATGCATTAACTTAGACAAATTGTAGCAGGGGTGGATCCAGAAGTGTTCAGTGGGTGGGGGCACTTGTCTGGAGTAGCACCATTTCATCGGAGGGCCACCACTGCGGATGTCCCCGGAATGACGCATTCGCTAGAAAATCGTTGAACTGGGGAGGGGTGCTCTCAAGCATGCTAAATCTCGTCTCAGGGACCGCCTTTTGACAGGTTTAAATTTATCCGGCCCCCAAGGTGGAGGAATTCCTCCGAGAGGTGAGCCTTTGGCTGCGAAATCCTTGGAGCGGAAGGTGGGGAGGGATGGGGGTGCACTCGAGCCTTTCTGGAAAGGAGCCGCCTTTTCATACGGAAGGGGTACATGCCTGCACTGCTACCCCACGCCCTTTGTCAGCATCTGGTTATAATACATTTGGAGATCACTTCGTGTGGTGGTAGCAACCGTCCGGGCAAACCACATATCGTATATTATCTTTGCCGCAGGCAGCGACGTCGCCACAAAATTATTCTAGGGAAGGCATGGTTCAAAGGGGGCCTCCTGTACCAGCCCAACGGGGGCCTCCATGGTTTTATGGCTTCGTATTATTTTGTTTTAGTTTCCTAGTATGGATGTGGAATGGGCAACATGGTTTAATTTTGCTGTCTTGTTTGTTCTAGGCATGGTGCACAATTTACACAAAAACAACAGCAATACTGTGTTTTTTAGCTTGGAACTGAGCCAAACCAGGGTATAAATAAGTAATATGTGGTTACACCCGTAAGTGCCAAAACAGACAAATGTCTTACAGCTTTCATGGACATAAAAGATTCCCGTTGGTCTTTATATTGGTCTAGTTGGTCTAGATTAGAGGGACCGGTGCAAATAATATCTTGATAATCAAGAATAAGAATAAAAAATATCTTATCCTCGACGTATAGCATAATATGGTTGAATATAGTCCAGCTGAATATAATTCATCGCTATAGCGATGAATGACTAACAGTATACTGTTAGTCATTCCCACCAGCTTGATGGAAAAAACAACCCTACGCGATTATTTCTCAGTCCTAGGAAAACAATTTCACGAAGATGACAACGAGAAGTGGATTGAATTGATTTTCTGATCGCAATCTCAGTGACTTATTTATTTTTACATCGTTTTGTGCTCGCTGCAAGGCACCTGGCACACAAGCTAAAGTAGTACATCCTCAGCGAATAAATTCGAGGCAAAAACAAGCATTGAGAAAACAACGGAAAAGTGAACTGAACAAAGCAACAATAGCAATGCGTAAATAATGCAACACCTTTAAATTCCACGCCCTCACGGCTAGCCATATTCGCCGTGCTGTACCGTTTTGTACGTTACGTTGTTGCAAAGGTATTGAAGCTGAAGCTCTAATCAAGCAGGCTGTAATCACATAAAGCAGGGCTGTTGTAAGGAAATGCATTTAAAAACATAATTCCGCCCATTCCATATGGTGGCATAAGTGTTTATTTATATGCTCTTGATGCCGCATTTGCCGCTGAATGATGGTTTTGCCCCCGTGGGCTTATGCTTAGTTATTGGTATTAACAGTGGCGTACCCGTAATTTGCGTCCCGGGTGGGGCGCGGACGGATTTGGGGGGTCTCACCCACCCTGAGCCCGGACACGACTTTGTTTTGGGCCACAGCGGCATTTTCATGGGCCCGGTCTCACTTCTTTGGGCCCAAAATATGATTTTCAGTGGCCCTGATGCGATGTTTGTGGTCCCAGCGTCATTTTCATGGGCTCCTGTGCGACGTTTTGGGACCCGCAATGCGATTCTATGCGCCCAGGTGTGTTTTTTTTTGGAGCTATCAGCGTCATTCTACGGACCTATGCACGACTTTTTATCCGCAATATGATTTTAAGAACTACAGTTCGATTTTTTCGGCCCCAAGACGGGTTTGTAGGGAGTTTGGCGCAATTTTTCCGAGCCCCAGCGCGATTCTTTGGGCACCAACCTCTCCGGGGAAGCAACTATCGCCTAATGACCTCCGTCTTCGGTACGCCCTGGTGTATCGCCATACTTACTACAACAAAACCATCGTCCAATATTTTATCTTCTGCTACAAGAGAACAACGTTTAACGTGACTACAGCATTGCTTTATGATGATTGTGAAATCGAGCCCAGCACATTCGACATATAGCTAGGTGTTCATGGTATGAGCCCACCTTGCTAATTTTGGAGGAAATTTTGTTCCCCAAAGCAGCATTTAAAAAATGTTGAACCTGAAAGTCAAAACTTGAAAGTGAAGTGGCTGAAATCGAAGTATTTTTTGTCGGGGTGGGGAAGGGGGAAGTGGGGGGAGGGGGGGAGGGTGTATCATACCCTCCACCTTGCCCAAACATACCGCGTCCATGGTTTGTCCCCCGCATCTCAAAACCGTGGTTACACCCATGCCTCGGTACACCGGTCCCAAGGAAGAAGGACGGTCAGAGATGTCCTTACGAACTCGTACGTGGTGGCGGCAAGGGAACAATGGGGACAGTGAGGGACAATGACCGTCACTGTGGTAGGTGTAGGTGACGCAGGTAGCAGCAGCTGCAGGTAGGTGTAGGTGACGCAGGTAGCAGCAGGTGCAGGTAGGTGTAGGTGAGGCAGGTAGCAGCAGCTGCAGGTATGTGTAGGTGACGCAGGTAGCAGCAGCTGCAGGTAGGTGTAGGTGAGGCAGGTAGCAGCAGGTGCAGGTAGGCGTAGGTGAGGCAGGTAGCAGCAGCTGCAGGTAGGTGTAGGTGACGCAGGTAGCAGCAGCTGCAGGTAGGTGTAGGTGAGGCAGGTAGCAGCAGCTGCAGGTAGGTGTAGGTGAGGCAGGTAGCAGCAGGTGCAGGTAGGCGTAGGTGAGGCAGGTAGCAGCAGCTGCAGGTAGGTGTAGGTGACGCAGGTAGCAGCAGCTGCAGGTAGGTGTAGGTGACGCAGGTAGCAGCAGCTGCAGGTAGGTGTAGGTGAGGCAGGTAGCAGCAGGTGCAGGTAGGCGTAGGTGAGGCAGGTAGCAGCAGGTGCAGGTAGGCGTAGGTGAGGCAGATAGCAGCAGGTGCAGGTAGGTGTAGGTGACGCAGGTAGCAGCAGCTGCAGGTAGGCGTAGGTGAGGCAGGTAGCAGCAGGTGCAGGTAGGTGTAGGTGACGCAGGTAGCAGCAGGTGCAGGTAGGTGTAGGTGAGGCAGGTAGCAGCAGGTGCAGGTAGGCGTAGGTGACGCAGGTAGCAGCAGCTGCAGGTAGGTGTAGGTGAGGCAGGTAGCAGCAGGTGCAGGTAGGCGTAGGTGAGGCAGGTAGCAGCAGCTGCAGGTAGGTGTAGGTGAGGCAGATAGCAGCAGGTGCAGGTAGGTGTAGGTGACGCAGGTAGCAGCAGCTGCAGGTAGGTGTAGGTGAGGCAGGTAGCAGCAGGTGCAGGTATGTGTAGGTGAGGCAGGTAGCAGCAGCTGCAGGTATGTGTAGGTGACGCAGGTAGCAGCAGCTGCAGGTAGGTGTAGGTGAGGCAGGTAGCAGCAGGTGCAGGTATGTGTAGGTGACGCAGGTAGCAGCAGCTGCAGGTAGGTGTAGGTGAGGCAGGTAGCAGCAGGTGCAGGTATGTGTAGGTGACGCAGGTAGCAGCAGGTGCAGGTAGGTGTAGGTGACGCAGGTAGCAGCAGGTGCAGGTAGGTGTAGGTGAGGCAGGTAGCAGCAGGTGCAGGTAGGTGTAGGTGAGGCAGGTAGCAGCAGCTGCAGGTAGGTGTAGGTGAGGCAGGTAGCAGCAGCTGCAGGTAGGTGTAGGTGAGGCAGGTAGCAGCAGCTGCAGGTATGTGTAGGTGACGCAGGTAGCAGCAGGTGCAGGTAGGTGTAGGTGAGGCAGGTAGCAGCAGGTGCGTGAAGCACGGGGGGAGCTGAGTGTAACTGATCACGACGATTGAGAACACTGGCTTCGGTGAGGTCATCATAGGTCATGTCTTGCCAAAGTGACGCACTGCGGGCATGTGGCGCTCCAAGGTGCTCGACCTGAACAAGCGCGGTGTCGGCTGGCAACTCCACTGTCACCGAGCCCCGTGGGGGTGGGGCACTTGAAAGCCCTTCTAACTTGTGATCTACGCATGCTAGGGTGAACACCGTTTGGAACTTCTGGTCATGGGGAGTCCGAAGCAATGCTTACATTTGCATTTTCACTGATACTGAGATAACCAGAGGGCGTGTATCGACAATATATGGACCCCGACTGAAGTCCCCGGAAACGATTAAACAAGGCAGACTTTGTGTTTTATTGAGACATTGTTCAGAAATTCAGTTAAATCAATGCATTTAGGCTGATCATAGTGCAAAGTGGTGAAGACAGGATCCTGCTAGGTCAATCAGACTTAAAAACCAGTTTCGAATGTTAGAAACCTAGCATGCTCCATGTTCGCACATTCCACTATGAATGTTAGAGACACAGGAAAAATAGCATTGGCAAACAAAAATAGCCTATGGCTTATAGTACCTCATATTCTTCATTTCCGGCCATGCAGACGTCGCTAAGGGCGTAATAGGTCAACCCAGTGACGTGATCTTTGCCTTGGATAATCATATGGAAACCTGGACACTATGAATGTATATATATATACATACATACATATATATATATATATATATATATATATATATATATATATATATATATATATATATATATATATATATATATATATATATATATAGACATATATATATATATATATATATATATAATATATATATATATATATATATATATATATATATATATATATATATATATATATATATATATATATATATATATATATATATATATATATATATATATATATATATATATATATATATATATATATGTCGGTTGCCTCCAACAAACCATTCAAACAAAATATTTGGATCTGAATGACATCGTAAAATCCTAGTCAGGTCGAGTGGCGACGTGTGGTGAGGTCCAGTACGTCTAACCTTGAATACGTCCGGATCATCACTTTCGAAGTTTAAAGTTATATTTAAAGAGGAACTGATATGATACTGAAGCATTATGGTATACTGTCCAGTTTCTGACATCCTCACCTGACCCCAGGTCACGCTGCGACAATGCACGAATTGATAAGCCATCTCTTCAGCCTTCGCCTATGTGCTTCGCCTATGATAGCCGGACTACTTTGAAAGAAATTCCAAAGAAATGTGAAATCAGGTCAAATCATGTCAGCTTGCACGAGGCCAGGTCATTCCAGATCATTCGTTTGTCATCCAGTGTATGTCGCACGAATTAGGAGGCAGTGCAACTTAATTCTGGTTCCATTTGGCGAGGAACAGCACGATTTTGTATCAGATAGCATTACGTAGAATATACACAAGTGGCCTGACGTTATGTCATTGACCCTTGGCGCATAACAGAACCGAAAATGCCTATGTCATGCTTTTTGTCATTTTCTGTGTGGAAAAATTCCTCCGAATTTAATTTCCACACTGAATGCGGTAGGAGTACGCGGAAGTCGACCTGACCTCAGGTGAGTAACCGTGACCTCAATGAAAATTTCCAGACATCAGTTTGCTCGTCTTGACAAAAGGACAGCTTGCTCTGAGTTTGGTGTTTATGTGTTGCAACTAATCTGATTGGCGGCACTCTGAATATTTTGGAACGTCACTTCCTCTGGCCGGCCAACGACCCGGAGCTTTTGGACCTAACATTTTTGCAAATTATGAAAAATATAAGTATAATCAGCTACATCGTGTGCAGTTGTCACTGCAGCCCATTGTCCGATGCGAGGAACAGCATCTTATAATAATGAAGCTTTTTAAATGTGGCATCGCAACAATGGCGTCATCGAAATCGGCATGAATACGTGACTTTTGATGCACAACGTGATTGCTGTAAGAGTTGGGAATGCATAATCATTCTCCAGTGAAGTATTTTAGTTTCAGCAAAGGTTTATATTTTAGGAACTTATGAAAAGTTGATTGAAGTACGCATAGCGATCTGGCAGTTATCATACACAATGCCATTTTGGAGAGTTGATACCGTAAGTTAAGCAGATCACGTGAAGTTTACTATCGTGCTTCCGTTATTGCTGCAGTCGAAGCGTCACCAGTTCATAATGTGTTGAAGCGCGTGCTCGTCTTCGCTGGGTCAACCAGGAGTGGCTAGACTGGACAGCAGCGCCATCTCAGCGACTAGTAGTTTATATAATGAACACCAGATGGCGCCAGCGGACGGTTTTGGACAATCTGCGGTGCGGGTATTCTTGGAAGCGCAACCGCATCCCCGTACGACAGGAGTATTTGGGACTGTTTGCCCCCGCTTCGTGAAAAGTTCATTGTCATGGCCGAATGTATGTCAATCCAACAACATATTAAAGAAATTATACTCCCGGCCAGCAGCTATTACATAGATTCCCCTAACACAATACAAAAATGAATCCAGATCGGCACGCATCGAGAACTAAAATACTTCAAGTGTCTCAAAGCCGCACATTTCACAAGCACTAGTCAGCTGAACTCAGTGATACTCGGTGGCTATCAGGGGGGTGCATTTTGAATGGTCCTCAGGTGGCTTCGCGAGGAAAGTGTCGAATCCAGTAAATAATATAGTTCAATGAAAAAAAAGTTCTTGTGGACGATTTACAGCACGAAAAAAAAACTGAGGTTGGTTCTTGCTTTCTTTGAGCTTCAATGCAATCAATTCTTCACAATAATTCCATAACTGGTGTTTTTCTGTTATATGCAAGCATTTAGCACCCATGCGATTCCACATTTTGTCGACCGTGGGTGTAACATGGGTCCGAATCGGATGATAGTTGTTGAAAAGCGCCAGCCTGGACTCGGGTGTTTGCAAGCGAATTTAATTGCTATTCTAGTTGATATGTTAAAATAAATTTTCCTCTAAACGCTTTTTATAACCATTGCAGATAGTGAATTTATTCGCAACACGAAAGTCACATTATACAGGCTCAGCGGTTTTGCTATTTGCTAGCCTGCCCCCATCAAAGAAAAAAAAAACAGTGCGACGCAATGAAACGACAGGAGAGCGGAATAGAAGTGATAAATAACTCGGTTGCCAGTTGGTCGCCAGATCAGTTGCAGGTCCGTCATCAATGGTGCGCAGCATTAGCAAAAGCTGATTCGGCAGGTGGCGGAAGCATGTTGGCTTCCCTTGGAATCTGGCAACACAGGAATTCGCCTCGTGCAGCGCGCAGAGACTCCGTGCAGACGCGCTGTGTGCATGTCGGCCGGAGCGGTAGGCGCGGTGGTAGGCGCGGTGGTAGGCACTGTGGTAGGCACGGTGGTAGGCACGGTGGCAGGTACGATGGCAGGCACAGTAGCAGGCACGGTGGTAGGCACGGTGGTAGGTACGGTGGCAGGTACGATGGCAGGCACAGTAGCAGGCACGGTGGTAGGCACGGTGGTAGGCGCGGTGGTAGGCACGGTGGTAGGCACGGTGGTAGGCGTGGTGGTAGGCACAGCGGTAGGCACGGCGGTAGGCGAGGTGGTAGGCGCGGTGGTAGGCGTGGTGGTAGGCACGGTGGTAGGCACGGTGGTAGGTACGGTGGTAGGCGCGGTGGTAGGCACTGTGGTAGGCACGGTGGTAGGCACGGTAGTAGGCATGGTGGTAGGCACGGTGGTAGGCACTGTGGTAGGCACGGTGGTAGGCACGGTGGCAGGTACGATGGCAGGCACAGTAGCAGGCACGGTGGTAGGCACGGTGGTAGGTACGGTGGCAGGCACGGTGGTAGGAATGGTGACAAGCACGATGATAAGCTCGGTGGCCGACCGGGATCTCCGAGTCTAATTTTAATGAGAAGATGTTCCCAAGAAAATAGATGCCCGTCTATGACCCGGTAGTCTGTCTAACCTAGCCTAGACAAGTGTAACCTAGGTCCTAGTCTAGCCTAGCCTAGGTCCTAGCATAGCCCAGCCTAGGTCATAGTCTCTCTTATTCGCCTACAGTCAAGTCTCAAGACTTGACTGTAGGCGAAACTCTGGGAAAAAGTGGCCATAACATAGTTAGATTCAAGGCACATGTAGGGGAAATTATCAAGGATAATTTGGTAAAGGTTCCAAATTTCAACAGAGCAGACTTTGACGACATGAGAGCGGCTTTAAGTGCCATCAGATGGGAAGAAGAATTCTCCAATTTAAATGCCTGTGAAATGTGGGAAAAGTTCAAATCTTACTTGAAGGAAACTCAGATTAGACATGTCCCCCAAAAGCAAAGACGCAAAAGAAGGGTAGGAAAGCCAGCATGGCTTACACCAGACTTGATAAAAGCAATTAAGGCTAAGAAAACTGCATTTAGAGTTTTTAAAGAAGCCTCAAATATCGTTAATCTAAAGGCGTATCGAAAAGCTAGAGACACTGTGAAGCAAAAAACCAGAGCAGCAAAGCGAGCAAAAGAACTGGATTTAGCTAGAAACTGTAATGGGGACAGTAAAAAGTTCTTTAGTTTCTACAAGCTGAGTAAAGTTTCTAGAACAATTGGTCCACTGGAAGTAAACGGGACTACATTGGGTGAGGATAGTGAGATGGTTGAGGAGCTGAGCAAGCAATTCAAATCAGTGTTTACATTGGAAGATATGACCAATTTGCCGACCGTACACCATAGTTCAGTGACATGGGATCTGACAAATGATGTTGATTTCATTGATAGTGATGTTGTTTACAATCATATCAGGAAAATAAAGCCAAACAAGGCAGCAGGACCTGATGAAATTTATGCTACGGTGTTGCGGGAAACTGAAAAGGAACTGGCATTTCCACTTAGTGTAATATTTTGTAGATCAGTTTCACAAAATGAAATTCCAACCGATTGGAAAAGGGCAAATGTAGTTCCTATTTTCAAGAAAGGAGAAAGAGGGAAAGTTGAAAACTATAGGCCAATAAGTCTCACATCCCTAGTCTGCAAGGTACTCGAGTCAATTATCAAGGATAGAATAGTTAGTTATCTGGAAGGTAGCAGATTTATTCAAGATACTCAACATGGGTTTAGAAAAGGACGATCGTGTCTCACAAACCTCTTGGACTTTTTTAACTTCGCCACAGACCAATTTGATCAGGGAAATCAGGTCAACAACGGTTAATGATACAGCTTCAGTCCCATGGTATTGCAGGTAGCATCTTAAAATGGATAGAGTTGTGGCTTTCAGATAGACAGCAAAGAGTGATGCTAAATGGTACAAAGTCATCATGGCAAAATGTTCTTAGTGGAGTCCCCCAGGGGTCAGTACTAGGGTCATTACTCTTCATTATATTCGTAAATGACATTGAAAGTGGCCTAAGCAGTAAAGTTTTTAAATTTGCGGATGATTTGAAGGTCTTTAGGGCAATAACAATAGGATAGGATGAGCATATCTCGCTGCAAAAAGACTTAGACGAACTTGTGAAGTGGTCCGAAGAATGGCAAATGAAATTTAATTTTGATAAGTGCAAAATCATGCATGTAGGTAAGCATCATATGAAGGCTCCATACTTGATGGGTGGCCAAGTGCTATCAGTGACTCAACAGGAGAAGGATTTAGGTGTTTTTCTAAACACAAAACTGGGGGCATCAGAACAGACCAAGGATGCCAGGAAGAAGGCACTGAGAATGCTCGGGGCAATAAATAGGAATGTATCATACAGAAGTGAGGAAGTGATCAGGAAGCTTTACTGTGCATACGTCAGGCCACATTTGGAATACTGCATCCAAGCTTGGTCTCCTAGCTATGAAAAAGATTGTTGGCTTTTAGAGAGTACAAAAGAGGGCTACAAAAATCGTTAATGGCATAAGCAACCTGGCATATGAGGAAAGACTGAAGAAATTGAATATGTTTTCACTTAGATATAGAAGGCTGAGAGGAGATCTCACCGAGGTCTTTAAATTTGTCCATGGTCTGGAGAGGGGATACCTTGGGGAAATGTTTGAATTTAACAGAAATGATGCAATTAGAGGTCATAAATTCAAAATTAAAGTTAACCACAGCAGAACAAGGTTAAGGCAAACTTTCTTCACCAACAGGGTAGTAGAACACTGGAACCAGCTGCCAGAAAACATCGTCAGTAGCAGCACATTGAACATCTTTAAAAACAGCATAGACAATCATTATAAGAATAGAGTGCTTGCTTTTCAGTATTACAGGGAGGGCTGATTGACAGATTTGGTGGGCAACTGGTTCATTGTACAGAGTGCAACCAAGAAGGGCCCTTGTGGCTCATAGTTGCACTAATATTTTATGTCTTTATGTCTTTATATTCTAGGTCCTAGACTAGCCGAGCCCAGGTACTAGCATAGCCTATGTACTAGCCTAGCCTAGGTCCAAGCCTAGCCTAGGTGCCGGCCCTAGCCGTTCCTGCACAGCCCACGCGACGGTGCTTTGAAATACACCTGTATATTCACAACATGCGCCGTGATCGTGCATCTCAGGTCAGTTGGAACTGACCTGATGTCTAGTCTGACCTGATCACCATGCTCAGTGTACTGTCGGTACTGACCTGGTGTCTAATCTGACCTGGTGTCTAATCTGACCGGATATCTAATCTGACCTGATGTCTAGTCTGACCTGATCACCATGCTCAGCGTACTGTCGCTACTGAACTGGTGTCTAATCTGACCTGATGTCTAGTCTGACCTGATCACCATGCTCAGCGTACTGTCGGTACTGACCTGGTGTCTAATCTGACCTGATCACCATGCTCAATGCACCTTCGTTGTTGATTTGATGCCTGATCCGACCTGATCACGAGGACCAGCATACTGTGGGTACTGACCTGATGTCTGATGCAACCTGATCACGAGAAACAGCATACTGTCGGTACTGACCTGATGCCTGATGCAACCTGATCACGAGGACGAGCATAATGTGGGTACTGACCTGATGTCTCATGCAACCTGATCACGAGGACGAGCATACTGTGGGTACTGACCTGATGTCTGATGCAACCTGATCACGAGGACCAGCATACTGTGGGTACTGACCTGATGTCTGATGCAACCTGATCACGAGAAACAGCATACTGTCGGTACTGACCTGATGTCTGATGCAACCTGATCACGAGGACCAGTATACTGTGGGTACTGACCTGATGTCTGATGCAACCTGATCACGAGGACGAGCATACTGTGGGTACTGACCTGATGTCTGATGCAACCTGATCACGAGGACCAGTATACTGTGGGCACTGACCTGATGTCTGATGCAACCTGATCACGAGGACGAGCATACTGTGGGTACTGACCTGATGTCTGATGCAACCTGATCACGAGGACCAGTATACTGTGGGCACTGACCTGATGTCTGATGCAACCTGATCACGAGGACCAGTATGCTGTGGGTACTGACCTGATGTCTGACCTGGCATTGATGCTTCTCCATTTCATGGAGAAGTCATGGAATGGTTCTGGCGTGGGAGGCGCGCCGAAAATTAAGGGTTTTGTGTTGATAATATCAGGATTTCCTCTTTGATCTAGTGTGTTTTCGGGTACTAGGGGTGTGGTGGGTGCGGGACTCGGGTTCCCCTCGGCTGCGCCTCTGACCCTGTACCTAACCATAGCAGTGCGGAGGGAATGGCGCGTCAATTTTGATCTCTCCCTCTATTTTTTCGACATAGACATAAAGACATAAAGACATAAAAGATAAGTGCAACTATGAGCCACAAGGGCCCTTCTTGGTTGCACTGTGTACACTCAACCAGTTGCCCACCAAATCAGTCGATCAGCCCTCCCTGTAATACTAAAAAGCAAGCCCTCTATTCTTATAATGATTGTCTATGCTGCTTTTAAAGACGTTCAATGTGCTGCTACTTACAATAGTTTCTGGCAGCTGGTTCCGGTGTTCTTCTACCCTGTTGGTGAAGAAAGACTGTCTTAACCTTGTTCTGCTGTGGCTAAATTTGATTTTGATTTGATGACCTCTAATTGCATCATTTCTGTTAAATTCAAACATTTTCCCGAAATATCCCCTCTCCAGACCATGGACAAATTTAAAGACCTGGATGAGATATCCTCTCAGCCTTTTATATTTAAGTGAAAACATATTCAACTTCTTCAATCTTTCCTCATATGCCAGATTGCTTATACCATTAACCATTTTTGTAGCCCTATTTTGTACTCTCTCTCTCTCTAAAAGCCAACAATCTTTTGCATAGCTAGGAGACCAAGCTTGGTTGCAGTATTCTAAATGTGGCCTGGCATATGCACAGTAAAGCTTCCTGATGACTTCCTCACTTCTGTATGATACATTCCTATTTATTGCCCCAATCATTCTCAGTACCTTCTTCCTGGCTTCCTTGATCTGTTCTGATGCCCCCAATTTTGTGTTTAGAATAACACCTAAACCCTTCTCCTGTTAAGTCACTGATAGCACTTGACCACCCATCAAGTATGGGGCCTTCATATGCTGCTTACCTACATGCATGATTTTGCACTTATCAAAATTAAATTTCACTTGCCTTTCTTCGGACCACTTCACAAGTTCGTATAAGTCTTTTTGCAGCGAGATATGCTCATTTTGACTCTGTTATTGCCCTAAAGACTTTAAAATCTTCCACAAATTTCAAAACCTTACTGCTTAGGCTACTTTCAATGCTATTTCCAAATATAATGAACAGTAGTGGCCCCAGTACTGACCCCTGGGGGACTCCACTAAGTACATTTTGCTGATGACTTTGTACCATTTAGCATCAATCTTTGTTGTCCATCTGAAAGCCACAACTCTATCCATTTTAAGATGCTACCTGCAATGCCATGGGCCTGAAGCTTTATCATTTACCGTGTATGGGGTACCTTGTCAAAGGCCTTCCTAAAGTCAAGATATGCTACATCAACCTGATTTCCCTGATCAAATTGTTCTGTGGCGAAGTTCAAAAAGTCCAAGAGATTTGTGAGGCGTGATCGCCCTTTCCTAAACCTATCTTCAGTATCTTGAGTCAATTTGTTTCCTTCAAGATAACTAACTATTCTATCCTTGATAATTGATTCGAGTACCTTGCAGACTAGAGATGTGAGACTTACTGGCCTATGTTTGTCAACCTTCCCTCTTTGTCCTTTCTTGAAAATAGGAACTACATTTTCCCTTTTCCAATCTGTTGGGATTTCATTTTCTGAAAGAGATCTACAAAATATTATACTAAGCGGTAATGCCAGTTTTTTTTCAGCTTCCCGCAATACCCTAGCATAAATTTCTTCAAGTCCTGCTGCCTTGCTTGCCTTTATTTTCCTGATGTAATTGAAAACAACATCACTATCAATGAAATCAACATCATTTATCCGATCACATGTCACTGTGGCGTACGGTCGGCAGATTGGTCATATCTTCCAACGTAAACACTGATTTAAACTGCTTGCTCAGCTCCTCAACCATCTCAATATCGTCACCCAATATAGTCCCATTTGCTTCCAGTGGACCACTTGTGCTAGAAACTTTACTCAGCTTGTAGAAACTAAAGAACTTTTTGCTGTCCCCATTACAGTTCCTAGCTAAATCCAGTTCTTTTGCTCGCTTTGCTGCTCTGGTTTTTTGCTTCACAGTGTCTCTAGCTTTTCGATACGCCTTTAGATTAACGACATTTGAGGCTTCTTTAAAGACTCTAAATGCAGTTTTCTGAGCCTTAATTGCTTTTACCAAGTCTGGTGTAAACCATGCTGGCATTCCCACCCTTCTTTTGCGTCTTTGCTTTTGGGGGACATGTCTAATCTGAGTTTCCTTCAAGTAAGATTTGAACTTTTCCCACATTTCACAGGCATTTAAATTGGAGAATTCTTCTTCCCATCTGAGGGCACTTAAAGCCGCTCCCATGCCGTCAAAGTCTGCTCTGTTGAAATTTGGAACCTTTACCAAATTATCCTTGATAATTTCACCCACATGTGCCTTGAATCTAACTATGTTATGGTTACTTCTTCCCAGAGTTTCTCCTACGGTCAAGTCTTGAACCAAGTCACTTAAATCCGAGAGTACAATGTCCAAGAATGAACCATGCCTGGTAGGTTCCGATACAATCTGGTGTAAGAACAGGTCCTCTTCAAGGCATTTCCTAAACATTTTGCATGATGGGAGCCAACACCAGCATTTTCATAACCTTTTAGATGAAAGTCACCGAGAATAAGGCACTTCCTCTTAAAGTTTCTACTCCTTTCCTCACAAATCACCTTGTCAAGCTCCAGTTGCTGAGAATGTGGCAGGGTTCCTGATCGGTAGAAAGCTCCTATCCTAAGAGTATTGCTGTTGCCTTTTCCCACAGTGACATCAAGCCAAATGGACTCCACAGACACATTTTTATCCCCACCTGCTACTTTTTGAGAACTGAATAAGCTATTCATATAGAGCATTACACCACCCCCTTTCATTGCTGGACCCCTATTGCACGAAAACATATTGTATCCCTGGATCTCATAGTCCTGTAAGTTATCTCCAAAATACCCTTCACTGACCCATGCCTCCGTAATGCAATCAAAGTCTTGTTCCTCCTCAGCAACATAACACTTGAGCTCATCAAATTTGGATTGGATACTCTGAGCATTAAGCTTCATACACTTATCATATGCTGCATAACCTCCTTTGGCTTTTTCATGCTGAGGAATTCTTTTATCACTGGATGAACTACCACTCTGTCTCCTTGAACTACTGCTGTCCCTACTTGCTGACTTTGAGGTTATATTGCCCTGGCTGACACTATTGGAATATCCCTGAGATGGCATTGCAATTCCATCCCTCCCCACCCCATTTCCTAGTTTCCCTGAAGGATATGCTCATACACTTTGTCTAACACATGAACCCCATTGTCGGAGAAGTGCAGGCCATCCCTCTGATAGAGGTCCTAGGATCCATAAAACCTGCACCACTCATCAACAAATGTGAAACCTAACTCATGGCAGAGCTTACCTACGCTGGCGTTGGCTGCCAGTGCCCTAAAGCTCCACTCAGGGGAGGCACCAGCCATAGGCAAAATTGCAGTTACGATTACTCTCCTATTGCTATCCTCCAGGGTGGCCAGAAGGACCCTATAGTCCTGCAGCAGCTCCTCACTCCTAGCAGGACCTATGTTATTCACCCCTACCTGTACTATAACTGTACTAAACTGTTGATCACTGGTGGCCTGTGCCACCACTGGCACCAGGTCCTTAACCTTGGCACCAGGCCTGGTGATGCACCTCCTGTCCCTCCTACCTTTACAAAATACCCTATCTAAATGTCGCACACGAGAATCACCTACGACCAGTACCGTATCCTTACTACTACTATCCTGGGCGCAAGATAGTGCCTGGAATCTATTCGATATTGCTATGCCTGCTTGTTGAGCAGTTCGACTAGGCTAGACCTAGTCGACCTTTTAGATAGCACTTAAGCCTAGGAACCTAAGTCCTATGAAATTTACTACGCCTTCCGATAACTCATGAGTTTACATTCTGTTTTTACTTTAATGATTCAGATATACAGCGGAACAGTCAGTCCACGACCTCGCCTGAATCAGCTTTTAAATGTAAATTGAAACATCTATCATGACAAATATTTATGTGTAAGATATAGCAAAAGAGGAAGAAAAAGAGCACATAGACAAATAATGGAAAAAATGCACAAATGCAGAATAAGACAGGTCAGATCAGGGGCGGATATGGGGGAGGACACTGTGGTATGTACCCCGTCCATGGGAAGGTGGCGCCCCTCCAGTCGGGAAAAGGCTCCCCCAGGAAGGCTCGAGTGCGCCCCTCGAATTGTATAGCCACAGGCGCCCCTTGGCAGGAAAGGCGTCCCTCCGGTAAGGGCCGAAAGTTTCCCCCTCGTTTTTGTTAGCCAGAGGAGCCCATCCGATAAAACAGGCGCCCATTCGCAAACTCTGCGGTGCACTCCCCCTTCCCTTTTTTAATTCTTAGCTTGAGGGCCACTTCGGACTGGCGCCAATCTGGACATGTGCTCCCTCTCCTTGACAATTCCTGGATCCGCCCCCGAAGAAAGTCACCATATACAAGGTTTAAACTGGAACAAAAGTGCTTCCATAAATTCGTGACTGTTCATTATTTTTCAAGACAGGAAAATTATATGCATTCACATATTGTGACTCTTAATAACATTCCAAGTTTGAAATCATTATCAAATCAGGTAACTGGATATGACATGAAATGTCCGAAGTAACGCAGGCGCACGGGGCTCAACTATCGACCATTCTGTAGGTGATTCACCCGCACACCGGGAGATGATAGGGCCTTCTCTAACATGATAACTAGGTGGGATGCGTCCCACCTAGTGCCATGAAGTCCTATCTAGTGGGGCGAAAAATCCCACCTAGTCAACAGAAGCTTCAATAAAGAAAGCAACGAAAAATATTTCGGGCAGTTCCTGAAGCGGAAGACTTTTCTTGCATTAGAGCGATGCATTTTTATCAGGAAGATAAAATGGTAGCAAGCTGGCAGCACTTCTACCTAGGTCAAATCAACGAGGAAGGTTCAAATGTGAAATATTTCTGCGAATAAAATGCAAGGTACAAAGCCAGGAATTGGATCCATTAACCGTGGTATTATACAAAGAATATCTTTCTATGCTTTCACGCGCACCACAAGAAGCGCGGGGCGACGCGAGCCAGCCAGCATGACATGCGGTCTGTGACGATAGCTAGATAACGATAGTAACGGTAGCTAGATATTCATTTGTGGTCCTTTCTTCAATGTTGCTAAAATTATGTAAATACATACCTTTATAAAAAAGACCAGGTGTGTAACGTGGTGGAATGTTAATCGGTTTGTCCTCCCACAGATGACACTACCGCTTTCCCTCAGAGGTTATGCCCCCCAAAATGTTATGGCTCCCCAAGAACCACATCGTGGTTCGGGAGAAATGCGTCGGACCCTCCAAAAATCCACTGTGGCCCCAAAAATTGGCATCGGGCCCCTACAAATAATGCGACAAAAACACTCAGGACCCCAAAGCATCGCGCAGGGGCCCCGTAGATGTCCCCAGTAAGAGCCAAAATCTCATTGAGGCGCCCGAGAATCACATTAGGTGCACCAACAAATCCTTGTGACCGCTATGAATGATGCTGTGGGGTCAAACATGTGGGACCGGAGCCAAACAAATCGCACAGGGGCCCTGAAAATTATGCTGGGGCCTCAAAAGGTCTCGCCGCCCTAGTGAAAAAGTCCTGCAGGATTCTCAGAAAATACCCACAATCCTACAGGATCCTGCACATTTCCGAAGACACTCCTGCACAGACATGTGATCCTGCAGGACAATTCTGCAGGATTTGAGGAACATGGAAAGCTGTCCTACAGGATTGTAATGTCATGCATGACCCTCCTGCAGTATCCCAGTAGCGTGCAGGACTGTCCTGCAAGATTTTACAGATATATATTCAAGTCCATCTTGAAGGTTTGTTTTCAAACCTTCAACGACCGTAGATAAATGTATCATATATGTGAAACATTTATCAGTGACATATTTGGTGAGGGGGAACTGGGAGCATGTGCGGCCATGCCCCATGCAACCTGCAGTGCCCCTTCGGCCGGGAAAAGGCGCCAGCTCCGAGAAGGTTCGAGTGCACCCCTAATTTGTTTTCAGCCAGAAGCGCCTATATGGGAGGGAAAGGTGCCTCTCGGCCCTAGTGAAGAAAAATATCGTACACGACTGTCCTGCACAATTGTGCATCACAGGACCCTGAGGAATCCTACAGGATTCTGTGTGAGAAATGTATTCAAGGATACTGCAGGATCCTGCACATAAGTCCTGCAGGATCCTGCGCATAAATCCTGCAGGGTCCTGCATATACATCCTGCAGGATCTTTCACATAGATCCTGTTGGATTCAGAACTGTCCTGCATGATCCTTCACATAAATCCTGAAGGACCCTTCACATAAATCTTGCAGGATCCTTCACATAAATCCTGCAGGGTCCTTCACATGAATCCTGCAGGATCCTTCACGTAAATCATGCAGGATCCTTCACATAAATCATGCAGGATCTTTAACATGAAGGATAAGATGTCTTAGGAGTGTACAGTAACAAAATGTAAATCATACATTAGTTCCATATGTTTGTATTTGACATGTAGGCTACACATACTGCACACGAACCCCAAAAATGTGCATAGACGACCTAAAAATATGTTGCCACAATAATTCCCCCACGATTATCCCACATGATGCTTTATAATTTGTTTCCGTAATCCTACAGAATCCTGCCACATTCCCGTGATATTTAAAGGGTTATTCACAAAAATACTGTGGTGTGATGCAGATGTATATATGTATATATATATCTGTGTGTGTGTGTGTGTGTGTGTGTGTGTGTGTGTGTGTGTGTGTGTGTGTGTGTGTATATATGTGTGTGTGTGTGTGTGTGTGTGTGTGTGTGTGTGTGTGTGTGTGTGTGTGTGTGTGTGTGTGTGTGTGTGTGTGTGTGTGTGTGTTTATGTGTGTGCGTGCGTGCGTGCGCGTGTGCGTGTGCATGCATACCATCGAATACTGCAAGATTTTCAACCTGACCATTACTTGTTAGGAAAGTCAACGAATTATGTGCATTTTGTAGGCTGTTTTGCATGTGCACATCACAGTTAGAGGACATGCCTCATATTTGTGCACAGACACTAAATGGTAATGCAAGCCCATTGGTTTGTCCTACAAGATCATGCAGGATGTCTAAGATGTGTCTAAGCTAAGTACATTACTTACTTACAAATGCTTGGGTAAAATTTTGAAACTTCAGCATGTAAATTGTTAAACTTGTCAATAGAAAGTATTAATATGTTCACATGCTACCAGTCAGCATTCACGTTCTTTGGCATACAACTTTCTTAATTTCTATTTCCCGATTTGGGAATCCCCATTCTCAAACTTGCAATCAATGCGCAGGCGGATGTTGGCAACTATAGTTGTACCACCAAATGTGTTGAGGTCTAGTTCCGCACGAGGGGAGCATCCAGAAATATTGTGATAATCCGTAAAAGTATTAAAGTAATGTGTGATATCATAAGTATATTGGCATTTGACTCATTTCCTTCAAGGCATAAGCATGTACAATCGCAGAACACCACGTCAACACCCGCGTGACACAGTCATAATTGGCACTATGGCCTCATGCATTTGCGGGTTTGGTTTGATGTCACGTGCACAAGCAGGATAAACCAGTGCGCATGACAATGCTAGCAACAATTTCATCGCCTTTGAAATGGCTATCGTATGAATAGAGGCCGTCTGACAAGCAGGCACACTCTAATTCGGCCTAGTCCTTTTCGACTTTGTTTGGCTGCTTCGAACACACATTGACGACGCGACCATCCAAGCATCCTGATCATCACAACTGTGCTCCATACAACACATTAGTACAATATTATTTTATATCACAACCACAATCTTCTCCCACCATACTCGTTGCTCTATAAACCATAAATTTGTTTAGAGAGCATTCAACACTCATTGCCCATTCATTTCTCCTGAAACAATGCAAGGCACCTGGGTCACTGGCAGTTCACCAGCAGGCTCCACAGTTTGAGGCTGTTTCACTTTTTTTCTCCTCCATTGAGTTTGGCGAGAAACTTGCTCTCCTTCCAAGTACCTGGAGGCAAATATACAAATATAATGATGTAAACAACAAAACATAGTGGTGTCAGCATTCATACCTGATACACTGCACAGGGAGAACTTTGACAGGTAGGTAGATTGTGAATGCACATCTTCTTAATATATGAATATATCTAAAATACTAAGTTAAAAACCAAACTGTTGTAGGTGGGTATTTTTTAAAGATGAATATTTAATTGGTGCCATGTAACCAATGCAACTCACTGAAGCTTCCTTGTACCTGGAGGACCTATTCCTATTACTATATAGGTCTCCTAACACCTACAACCCCCATTGACATCAGTTCGAGCAACCTAAATTATACCTTACAAATGCAGCCTCCGTGTACATGAGTGCACAGATTGGCACCAACGCACCTAAGTAGGTAGCTACCTGTGTACAGGAAGAGGGGGGTTTTTAACCCTTAGGGCTCCATACACAAGGAATTGGTGTAACTATGCAATCAGACCTTCATATTTTGGTGGAGACAGGTCCATCATTTATGAATACCACCATCTTTTTGTTACTTATGCCCTGAACATGATGTGCGAGACATCCAAAGGTAGGTGCTCGGGAAACAGAACGTGTTCAGATACACCCCTATTCCCCTAACTACCCATAATTCCTGCCTTTTATATCCTGTCTTCCGTGAGCAGCTCATTATAGGTAGTGGATCAATACTACCTTATTTGGAACGTTCTATCTCTTGAGGGTGGTTCATCAATTACGGTAACACCACGACGACCACCTAGACACCATCAAAAATTATTGCGCACAATTCGTGACCTGCTTCTGCAGCCAAATTGATCCCAAATTAAAGCCTTGTTGGAAACGTGCGGAAGGTTTGGAGAGAAAATAATCTTGGCAGATTGTTCTACTGTTGCCTTGGTTCTGTCTCTGCGTTGCCTTGGTTATAGAAGAATTTCTGTGCCTTTTGAAGACAAATTTTAATAGGCTAAAATATTAATAAAATATAATTAACGTTCATAAACTAGTTAGGTAAATATAACACAGAATATATAATTTGCCTTTTATTTTTGTAATACAGAAATCAAACCAACAGTTCCTAATCGGTAAATATATTACATAGCATTAAATTAAACTGAAATGAGTTTCCCGCCAGCTGCCAAGGTGGTAGGACGTGCGCCGGAGCTCCAGGTTTTCAGATAAGTCGCTGCAGAACAGGGCAGTACTCTAGTCTAAGCTGTGGATAGGTGTTTAGCAATTACTTCTGTTATTATATTTCATTAGTTTTTATCTTATAAGCATTTTCGTAGCACGCAAACTATACTATATTAACCTAGCGACGCCGCAGGGCGCCATCTTGTGTGCGCCAAAGGGAGGCCTCGTGGCTTTCGGCGTGTTCTCGACGCTTCGATTTCTGTAGTAGGAGATATTACAAGTGTGTAGATTTGATAAGTACATTATACAACATTCATACTATCCGAACATACTTTATTTATTTTTTGGTGTGCATAGTGTGTTTGGTGTTGAAGTTTAAGATAGTTCAATTAGTAGTAAGTTGGGGGTATTCATAAGTGGTGTGTGACTGCTCATTTTTATGTCTAGCCATAAGTAATATCAAAAGGGATATTTATATAGTTGTCTACTTGTGTGGAAGACAATTAGATTAGACATCTTGTTTATTTACTTTATTTATTTTTAAGAACAAAAACAAAAAAAAACAAACAATAGTTTAATAGTTTCTGCTTTTCTTGAGGCACTCAGATATTTAACTGACAGTATAGGAGGTAGCGATTTATAGTGAATGATAGTTAGCTTTTTTGTCGGTTGTTTAGCGAGTTAATTTGAATATAAATCTAGGCATAAGCTGCAGCGTTTATGATGGTTTCGACCGGGATGCAGGCACTAGAGGAAGAAATTAGTACCCTTAAGGCAGAGGTTTCCAACCTCAAGGCTGCCCTTGTTCCACAGGGTAGGCAAGATAAAGCAACAAGGGGTCACTCCGTAGCAGGGACATCATATGCCCAGGTGGTCGCAGGCCACCAGGTAGCTGAGGTTTCCCGTACTGTGGAAGTGGCTGGGATCTCTCAAGAGGGGAGTGTTAATAGTGTTAATAGTGAACAGAGGAGGGGTAGTTCTGGTAGGTCACAGGAGGGGAAGTGGCATGAGGTCAGGGGTGGAGGATTTGGAGACGCGAACCTAAGGAAAGGGTCAGTGAGTGGCAGATGGCAGGTGGTAGGAGCGGGAGGAAGTCTAGCCGAGCGGCCCAGCGGGCAGGCATAGTAACAACAAATATGTTCCAGGCATTGGATGACTGCCCCCAGAATAGCAGTAATAAGGAGTCAGTGCTGGTCATAGGAGACTCTCGTGTGCGTCATTTAGAGCGGGCATTTTGTAAAGGTAGGAGGGACAGGAGGTGCATCACCAGGCCTGGTGCCAATGTGAAGGACCTGGTACCTGAGGTGGCACAGGTCACCAGTGATCACCAGTTTAACACAGTCATAGTGCATGTAGGGGTAAATAACATAGGTCATACTAGGAGTGAGGAGCTTCTGCGGGAGTACAGGGCCCTTCTGGCCACCCTGAAGGGTACCAATAGAGTCCTTGTAACAGGAATTTTGCCTAGGGCTAGAGCCTCCCCTGAGTGGAGCTCTAGGGCACTGGCAGCTAACGCCAGGGTAGGAAAGCTCTGCCATGAGCTAGGTTTTACATTTGTAGATGAGTGGAGCAGGTTTTATGCATCGTGGGACCTCTATCAGAGGGATGTCCTGCACTTTTCTGAGAAGGGGGTCCATGTGTTAGGCAAAGTATACGAGCATGTCCTTCAGGGAAACTAGGAAATGGGGTGGGGAGGGATGAAATTGCATTGCCAACTCAGGAATATTCCAATAGTGTCAGCCAAGGCAATAGAACCTCAAAGTCTGCAAATAGGGACAGCAGCAACTCAAGGGGACAGAGTTATAGTTCATCTAGTGATAAAAGAACTCCTCAATATGAAAAAGCCAAAGGTGGTTATGGAGCATTTGTTAAGTGTATGATGTTTAATGCTCAGAGTATCCGTTCCAAATTTGATGAGTTCAAGTGTTATGTTGCTGAGGAGGACCCGGATTTTGTTTGCATTACGGAGGCATGGGTCAGTGAAGGGTATTTTGGAGATAACTTACAGGACTATGAGATCCAGGGATACAATATGTTTTCGTGCAATAGGGGTCCAGCAATGAAAGGGGGTGGTGTAATGCTCTATATGAATAGCTTATTCAGTTCTCAAAAAGTAGCAGGTGGGGATAAAAATGTGTCTGTGGAGTCCATTTGGCTTGATGTCACTGTGGGAAAAGGCAACAGCAATACTCTTAGGATAGGAGCTTTCTACCGATCAGGAACCCTGCCACATTCTCAGCAACTGGAGCTTGACAAGGTGATTTGTGAGGAAATCAGTAGAAACTTTAAGAGGAAGTGCCTTATTCTCCGTGACTTTAATCCAAAAGGTTATGAAAATGCTGGTGTTGGCTCCCCATCATGCAAAATGTTCAGGAAATTCCTTGAAGAGGACCTGTTCTTACACCAGTTTGTATCGGAACCTACCAGGCATGGTTCATTCTTGGACCTTGTATTCTAGGTTTAAGTGACTTGGTTCAAGACTTGACTGTAGGCGAAACTCTGGGAAAAAGTGACCGTAACATAGTTAGATTCAAGGCACATGTAGGGAAAATTATCAAGGATAATTTGGTAAAGGTTCCAAATTTCAACAGAGCAGACCTTAACGGCATGAGAGCGGCTTTAAGTGCCATCAGATGGGAAGAAGAATTATCCAGTTTAAATGCCTGTGAAATGTGGGAAAAGTTCAAATCTTACTTAAAGGAAATTCAGATTAGACATGTCCCCCAAAAGCAAAGACGCAAAAGAAAGGTAGGAAAGCCAGCATGGCTTACACCAGATGTGATAAAAGCAATTAAGGCTAAGAAAACTGCATTTAGAGTTTTTAAAGAAGCCTCAAATGTCATTAATCTAAAGGCGTATCGAAAAGCTAGAGACACTGTGAAACAAAAAACCAGAGCAGCAAAGCGAGCAAAGGAACTGGATTTAGCTAGAAACTGTAATGGGGACAGTAAAAAGTTCTTTAGTTTCTACAAGCTGAGTAAAGTTTCTAGCACTATTGGTCCACTGGAAGTAAACGGGACTACATTGGGTGAGGATAGTGAGATGGATGAGGAGCTGAGCAAGCAGTTCAAATCAGTGTTTACATTGGAAGATATGACGAATCTGCCGACCGTACACCATAGTTCAGTTACATGGGATCTGACAAATGATGTTGCTTTCATTGATAGTGATGTTGTTTACAATCATATCAGGAAAATAAAGCCAAATAAGGCAGCAGGACCTGATGATATTTATGCTAGGGTGTTGCGGGAAACTGAAAAGGAACTAGCATTTCCACTTAGTATAATATTTTGTAGATCAGTTTCACATAATGAAATTCCAACCGATTGGAAAAGGGCAAATGTAGTTCCTATTTTCAAGAAAGGAGAAAGATGGTAAGTTGAAAACTATAGGCCAATAAGTCTCACATCCCTAGCCTGCAAGGTACTCGAATCAATTATCAAGGATAGAATAGTTAGTTATCTGGAAGGTAGTAGATTGATTCAAGATACTCAACATGGGTTTAGAAAAGGACGATCGTGTCTCACAAACCTCTTGGACTTTTTGAACTTCGCCACAGAACAATTTGATCAGGGAAATCAGGTTGATGTAGCATATCTTGACTTTAGTAAGGCCTTTGACAAGGTACCCGATAAACGGTTAATGATACAGCTTCAGTCCCATGGTATTGCAGGTAGCATCTTCAAATGGATAGAGTTGTGGCTTTCAGATAGACAGCAAAGAGTGATGCTAATTGGTACAAAGTCATCATGGCAAAATGTTCTTAGTGGAGTCCCCCAGGGGTCAGTACTAGGGCCATTACTGTTCATTATATTTGTAAATAACATTGAAAGTGGCCTAAGCACTAAAGTTTTGAAATTTGCAGATGATTTGAAGGTCTTTAGGGCAATAACAGGTCAGGATGAGCATATCTCGCTGCAAAAAGACTTAGACGAACTTGTGAAGTGGTCCGAAGAATGGCAAAGGAAATTTAACTTTGATAAGTGCAAAATCATGCATGTAGGTAAGCAGCATATGAAGGCTCAATACTTGATGGGTGGCCAAGTGCTATCAGTGACTCAACAGGAGAAGGATTTAGGTGTTATTCTAAACACAAAACTGGGGGCATCAGAACAGACCAAGGAAGCCAGGAAGAAGGCACTGAGAATGCTTGGGGCAATAAATAGGAATGTATCATACAGAAGTGAGAAAGTGTTGAGGAAGCTTTACTGTGCATACGTCAGGCCACATTTGGAATACTGCATCCAAGCTTGGTCTCCTAGCTATGAAAAAGATTGTTGGCTTTTAGAGAGAGTACAAAAGAGGGCTACAAAAATGGTTAATGGCATAAGCAACCTGGCATATGAGGAAAGATTGAAGAAATTGAATATGTTTTCACTTAGATATAGAAGGCTGAGAGGAGATCTCATCGAGGTCTTTAAATTTGTCAATGGTCTGGGGAGGGGATACCTTGGGGAAATGTTTGAATTTAGCAGTAATGATGCAATTAGAGGTCATAAATTCAAAATTAAAATTAACCACAGCAGAACAAGGTTAAGGCAAACTTTCTTCACCAACAGGGTAGTGGAACACTGGAACCAGCTGCCAGAAAACATCGTCAGTAGCAGCACATTGAACATCTTTAAAAACAGCATAGACAATCATTATAAGAATAGAGGGCTTGCTTTTCAGTATTACAGGGAGGGCTGATTGACAGATTTGGTGGGCAACTGGTTCAGTGTACAGAGTGCAACCAAGAAGACATAAAAGACCCTTGTGGCTCATAGTTGCACTAATCTTTTATGTCTTTTATGTCTTTTATGTCTTTATAAACACATACATATATGTATATATATATATATATATATATATATATATATATATATATATATATATATATATATATATATATATAATTACATATATATATATATATAGAACATATAAGATATATTGCACTGAAATATATGACAAATTGTGATGTGTGGAATGGATCACACGTACTTACAAAAACCTGATAGCTGCTGAAGTCTCTTCCTAGTACCGTTTGTCAAAAAGGTCTTTTATAACATAGCTCATGTCGCAAAAAAAGGACAGGAACATATTTCTTAATCAAAATGATTTAATCTTGTATTGACAAATTATCAGCAACCTAACTCATGCTCAGCACTACGGTCGTCCTTCTTTTCCCGCGGCGGTCTTGGTTTCCGGTTTGGACGGTGGGACAGCGGAGTTTGAAGTGCTGTATATCGGGTGGCCGAATATTAGCGTTGAACAGTAGTGGCGGTTTCTGTCTGCGATTTAATATTTGCGTTGAGAAAATGTCCGTTCAGGGACACAAGCAGCATCAAGGTGTGCCAACCCATGCCATCATTCGTTGGCTTGAAGATCCCCGAAAATGGGATGTTGTCGCTCTCAGGGAGCTCCCCAGTACAAGTAAGACAGATGTGGAAGTTGTGGATGAAGTGGAAGCCAAGTATGGAAAGGACTTGTTCCCTGCCATAATTGAAGAGCTTGGTGAGTATACATGGCTACCTACATTCAAGGGCTAGGTAAGGTCAATCTGAATTATTTGGTGAATATCAGGGAATTGTGGTTTAAAGTAATTTTTTATGTTCTGTTCTATTCTTTTTTAATCTGATGTCCACGATCATATTCAGATGATGCAGCCGTTCCCTTTGTCTGCAAATGCTTTTCAGTTGGTGTCCGTCAATACATTTGACGTTATAACAATTTCATTGTGCTGTGGAGGGTATGTGCTATGCTATTCATGTTATTATTAAAGTTATCACTGCAAATATTCAACATACCTTAATGGGATTGTCCAGGCTGTAGCTTGTCATTAATCTTCCTCTGGCAGTGTTGAGCCAACTAGTATTGCACTTAGAATGATTCTTATATATCTGCTGCTTTGGGAATGGAGTTCCAAATCCCTTAGCCCTGGGATTCCTTCACGATCAATATACTGCACATTGGGAAGAACACAATTGTTCTGGATACACATTTTGAACATAAACCAAGCATCACCAGACCAACCATAATCTGTTTTTTTTTAATAGGTAAAAATGTCAATTAAAGACAGACCTAATCTAACTTAACCCTTTGTTTAATTCATGGGATAAAATGTGTGTAAAATTTGTCTTATAGATGCAAAAGTGCAATAATGCAAGAAAATATTGTATTCTAGGTTGTTGCACCGATAAACACATATATTGGCACCAATTCACTGAGGGAGCCAGTGGTTTTTATTCCAACTTCGAAACCTTCCACTTTTGGAAACTACTTCCATAATTGTGAATGCTGTTTTCCAAAAATGAGAATTATGGTGTATGGTGTATTCCAATTTGTTTAACCTATCACATCATCACTGAGCTTAAATAAATTTTAGCATGAATTAAAGTAAAATTGCATGTTGTGTCTGGTTGCATTCATATGGTAGCAACTTATTATGTTGGGTTGGATTTGCACCTAAGGAAACACATTGGTCAAGTGTTTTTTTTTTTAAAGTCAGCTACAGTTTATCCTCCTCTTGACATGGGTTAATATGCTGTTATTTTGATTACTTTTCACCCTGGTTTTGTTTTAAACTTGTATTTTATTGACAAATTATACCATGTATTTTGACAAATCAGATTGTTCCTGCAGTTCTCATTTTTTGAACATTTCAAAGTGCACCTTAGATATGAAGTTGCCAGTTATATCAAGTGAATTATCAACTGTATATTGGGATGAGTAGTCTAGGGGTAAGTTGCCTATCTTACAATTGAGATATTGTGTGTTGAGTCTACTGCTTCATCTCTTCACCTGCAGGCAATCGGCATGATATATTGATAACTGTAAATGGGACGAGTAGTCTGAGCGTAAGTTGCTCGTCTCACGATCGAAAGATTGTGGGTTCGGGCCTCACCTGTCGCTACTCTTCCCACGCAACCAATCGGCGTGAGAAACTGCCGACGCTACATGACTCAATGGTCGACGTGTCGTAAAACCAATAACCACCAACCGATTGGGCGCTGCATGACCTCTGCAGTTGATGCGCCCCTAAACCCCAATAACCAACCAACCGATGACGACAAATGACTCAACAGTTGAGGTGTCACGAAACCAACATCCACCACCGCCAACAATGATAGATACAAATGAAACTTAATATAGCCATATTTCCTGCAGGGAGAAAATCCACAAAGTGTTCCTTTCTCTCCTGACTCACACTGTCACTGTGATGAGCCATTGCACGCAAATTTGTGGCTTTTCCTGACCACCATTTGCAAAGATTTTGAGCGGCCCCACCCACGTTGAGCTGTGAGAAGACTAGGTTTGCCAGTTGTATTCTTGGGTTTCAAGTATATGATTGTTGGTTTCACTATGTCTACATGTGTGATCCCTATTTGTATGATTTATTTATTAACGGGTTTGGTGAAAGAATATGCCGGTTAAGTTTTCTGTTTTTTCTTCCTAATCATGTTGAAGGCATTGCTGAAGTACTAGTAGGTAATGTCTTTTTTAAATTAGGCACAGAAGTCGCATTTCTGGAATCCTACTGACTAGTAGTTAGGATGGTTTTGGTTTTAGTGCTATGTATGGTGGAAATTAGTTATCCTGATGCATGCATACTTTGGTGGGCAAAGCACACTGGCTTGACATTCCTGTAGCAGTGAACCAATACATATTGTCAGATGTTGAGCTTGGCCCAACTGATGATTATCAAGCTTCTCCACCCATGTGTGTGCATTGCTACATGGGTTGAAGGTGTGAATAGCTTGTGATGGTATGTCTGCATTTTAAAGCATGCAAGCAAAAAGTTGGCATGCATCTTGTTTTTAAATGTTCCAATCTCAAATTAAGCACACCTGTGTTGCAGGTCCTGTCACAGAAGTCCATCAAGAAGCGACAAGAGAGACGAATGACATCGGAGGTACTTGACGGTTTGACAGAAGCGTCTTCATTAGACATAAAGACATAAAGACATAACAGATTAGTGCAACTCTGAGCCACAAGGGCCCTTCTTGGTTGCACTCTGTACACTGAACTAGTTGCCCACCAAATCTGTCAATCAGCCCTCCCTGTAATACTGAAAAGCAAGCCCTCTATTCTTATAATGATTGTCTATGCTGTTTTTAAAGATGTTCAATGTGCTTCTACTGACGATGTTTTCTGGCAGCTGGTTCCAGTGTTCCACTACCCTGTTGGTGAAGAAAGTTTGCCTTAACCTTGTTCTGCTGTGGTTAATTTTAATTTTGAATTTATGACCTCTAATTGCATCATTTCTGTTAAATTCAAACATTTCCCCAAGGTATCTCCTCTCCAGACCATTGACAAATTTAAAGACCTCGATGAGATCTCCTCTCAGCCTTCTATATCTAAGTGAAAACATATTCAATTTCTTCAATCTTTCCTCATATGCCAGGTTGCTTATGCCATAACCATTTGTGTAGCCCTCTTTTGTACTCTCTCTAAAAGCCAACAATCTTTTTCATAGCTAGGAGACCAAGCTTGGATGCAGTATTCCAAATGTGGCCTGACGTATGCACAGTAAAGCTTCCTGATCACTTCCTCACTTCTGTATGATACATTCCTATTTATTGCCCCGAGCATTCTCAGTGCCTTCTTCCTGGCTTCCTTGGTCTGTTCTGATGCCCCCAGTTTTGTGTTTAGAATAACACCTAAATCCTTCTCCTGTTGAGTCACTGATAGCACTTAGCCACCCATCAAGTATGGAGCCTTCATATGCTGCTTACCTACATGCATGATTTTGCACTTATCAAAGTTAAATTTCATTTGCCATTCTTCGGACCACTTCACAAGTTCGTCTAAGTCTTTTTGCAGCGAGATACGTTCATCCTGACCTGTTATTGCCCTAAAGACCTTCAAATCATCTGCAAATTTCAAAACTTTACTGCTTAGGCCACTTTCAATGTTATTTACAAATGTAATGAACAGTAATGGCCCTAGTACTGACCCCTGGGGGACTCCACTAAGAACATTTTGCCATGATGACTTTGTGCCATTTAGCATCACTCTTTGCTGTCTATCTGAAAGCCACAACTCTATCCATTTTAAGATGCTACCTGCAATACCATGGGACTCAAGCTGTATCATTAACCGTTTATGGGGTACCTTGTCAAAGGCCTTACTAAAGTCGAGATATGCTACATCAACCTGATTTCCCTGATCAAATTGTTCTGTGGCGAAGTTCAAAAAGTCCAAGAGGTTTGTGAAACACGATCGTCCTTTTCTAAATCCATGTTGAGTATCTTGAATCAATCTGCTACCTTCCAGATAACTAACTATTGTATCCTTGATAATTGATTCGAGTACCTTGCAGACTAGGGATGTGAGACTTATTGGCCTATTGTTTTCAACTTTCCCTCTTTCTCCTTTCTTGAAAATAGGAACTACATTTGCCCTTTTCCAATCGGTTGGAATTTCATTATGTGAAACTGATCTACAAAATATTATACTAAATGGAAATGCCAGTTCCTTTTCAGTTTCCCGCAACACCCTAGCATAAATATCATCAGGTCCTGCTGCCTTATTTTACTTTATTTTCCTGATATGATTGTAAACAACATCACTACCAATGAAATCAACATCATTTGTCAGATCCCATGTAACTGAACTATGGTGTACGGTCGGCAGATTGGTCATATCTTCCAATGCAAACACTGATTTGAACTGCTTGCTCAGCTCCTCAACCATCTCACCATCCTCACCCAATGTAGTCCCGTTTACTTCCAGTGGACCAATTGTGCTAGAAACTTTACTCAGCTGGTAGAAACTAAAGAACTTTTTACTGTCCCCATTACAGTTTCTAGCTAAATCCAGTTCCTTTGCTCGCTTTGCTGCTCTGGTTTTTTGCTTCACAGTGTCTCTAGCTTTTCGATGCGCCTTTAGATTAATGACATTTGAGGCTTCTTTAATGACTCTAAATGCAGTTTTCTGAGCCTTAATTGCTTTTATCACGTCTGGTGTAAGCCATGCTGGCTTTCCTACCCTTCTTTTGCGTCTTTGCTTTTGGGGGACATGTATAATCTGAGTTTCCTTTAAGTAAGATTTGAACTTTTCCCACATTTCACAGGCATTTAAATTGGAGAATTCTTCTTCCCATCTGATGGCATTTAAAGCCGCTCTCATGCCGTTAAAGTCTGCTCTGTTTAAATTTGGAACTTTACCAAATTATCCTTGATAATTTCCCCTACATGTGCCTTGAATCTAACTATGTTATGGTCACTTTTTCCCAGAGTTTCGCCTACAGTCAAGTCTTGAACCAAGTTACTTAAATCCGAGAATACAAGGTCCAAGAATGAACCATGCCTGGTAGGTTCCGATACAAACTGGTGTAAGAACAGGTCCTCTTGAAGGCATTTCCTGAACATTTTGCATGATGGGGAGCCAACACCAGCATTTTCATAACCTTTTAGATTAAAGTCACCGAGAATAAGGCACTTCCTCTTAAAGTTTCTACTGATTTCCTCACAAATCACCTTGTCAAGCTCCAGTTGCTGAGAATGTGGCAGGGTTCCTGATCGGTAGAAAGCTCCTATCCTAAGAGTATTGCTGCTGCCTTTTCCCACAGTGACATCAAGCCAAATGGACTCCACAGACACATTTTTATCCCCACCTGCTACTTTTTGAGAACTGAATAAGCTATTCATATAGAGCATTATACCACCCCTTTCATTGCTGGACCCCTATTGCACGAAAACATATTGTATCCGTGGATCTCATAGTCCTGTAAGTTATCTCCAAAATACCCTTCACTGACCCATGCCTCCGTAATGCAAACAAAATCCGGTTCCTCCTCAGCAACATAACACTTGAACTCATCAAATTTGGAAGGATACTCTGAGCATTAAACATCATACACTTAACAAATGATCCATAACCACCTTTGGCTTTTTCATATTGAGGAGTTCTTTTATCACTAGATGAACTATAACTCTGTCCCCTTGTGTTGCTGCTGTCCCTATTTGCAGACTTTGAGGTTCTATTGCCTTGGCTGACACTATTGGAATGTTCCTGATTTGGCAATCCAATTTCATCCCTCCCCACCCCATTTCCTAGTTTCCCTGAAGGACATGCTCGTATACTTTGCCTAACACATGGACCCCCTTCTCAGAAAAGTGCAGGCCATCCCTCTGATAGAGGTCCCACGATGCATAAAACCTGCTCCACTCATCTACAAATGTAAAAACCTAGCTCATGGCAGAACTTTCCTACCCTGGCGTTAGCTGCCAGTGCCCTAGAGCTCCACTCAGGGGAGGCTCTAGCCCTAGGCAAAATTCCTGTTACAAGGACCCTATTGGTACCCTTCAGGGTGTCCAGAAGGGCCCTGTACTCCCGCAGAAGCTCCTCGCTCCTAGTATGGCCTATGTTATTTACCCCTACATGCACTATGACTGTGTTAAACTGGTGATCACTGGTGACCTGGGCCACCGCAGGTACCAGGTCCTTCACCTTGCCACCAGGCCTGGTGATGCACCTCCTGTCCCTCCTACCTTTACAAAATACCCATTAGCAAAGGTAATCAAGCAGCTGCCTGGTCTACTTGTATCAATGTACCTAGAATATATGTCCTTAGCTTTTATATAATTTGTGGGGTTGTCTTACTTTTACCAGCTTTATTTATCTAATTCATCCCAGTCGTTGTCAGCTTTGGGTACGTCGGTAGCTCAGTGGTTAAGATGAGTGTCCGGCATGCCAGAAGTGCCGGGCTTGATTCCTTGTGATGCTCGCCCTTCCTGCTAGGGCGAAAGGCAGTCGACGGCATATGGCCTAAGCTGGTGAGTGTGTCGTAAAGCCACGATTCAGTGACCTCCAATCAGCTCTATGGCAATTCAAGTTAATTGCAGTTCTCAGTTTATCAAGCATTATACGGTTCTGGTAGTGAAGCCATCGCTGCATTTCTTCCACCATACTGATCCTGTACCGATTTAGAGCTTTCTATTTTGATATGGGTGCAATATGACCCCCTTTGGTGTTCATGTGCATGACCCTAATAACTAAGCTATGGAATTGTGTAATTGCATTGTGCCACTATGCATTTTGCAATGGCCTTGTGTGCAACCATGTTTCATTGAGGCCATATGATCCACACATTTGTGATCCGCAGGTCTGTGATGGCTGCACAGCTAAAGAGAAGACAATCGCCTGTTTGAGGGACGATCTTGAGTTCCTTCGTAAGACGGTCAATGACAGCAAAGGTATGTCATCCATACCAGCCATTTAATGACATTAGTCAGAAGCACGAGCTCCACATTCCATTGCATTCCCTATGGTGCCATGGTACCTATCTGTTTCATGCGATGCACGGAAAGTATTTGTGGAGATGTATAAATTGCGTGCCTCCTTTTACGTCATGTATGTTGCATATGTTGACATCAAATTGCTTTGAAACGGCAAGCACTTTCATATGTGTAGAGAACATAGATACTCATGCATTTGTTCCACCTCAATCTTTTACATCCTATTTAATGGCAGATTGTAAAAAAAATGTGGATAAATGTATCTTGTGCATCTAGTTTTAACGTATATTCACATGCTTTTGACTTGTAGGTCTAGAAGCATCCATCAGACGGTTGGAAGGTGTGGTAGCCGACCTCAAGGGTGATAAGGACGTTGCCTTCAAGGTATGTATATTTTGTTTGCTGTTGAGGATTAAAATATGATTTAATCCACTCACTTTGCTGCTTTTTGTGTAACATTTCCTCTGGACACTAGTGTGCATACATTGACATGCATCCTATATGACCTATGCAGTCGATGCGCCCCTAAACTGCATTGGCGTGCATCAGCGGCGATGATGTTGATCGGCGCATCAATGTGAACAGGTGGTCAATGTAGCGCTATATCAGGATATTCGTCATCGTCCGTTGAGTCACCGGCACGTGGTCTCACCACCGTGGCGGAGACTCGCGACCAGATCGCCCCTCAGGACCATCACCTGCATGTCCTTTCAGTCCCGCACTGATATGGGGAAGAGGCGAATTGACTATGGGTCACCTCTCCTGTACAACTCGTTGCCGCCCGAGATGCTGTGCCTTTCCGTGCCGATCTTCGGGCGGCGCCTGTCCGACGCGCCACGCGAGCCGGGCTGATTTGCTGCTCGTCCTGCTGTGCTTTATTACATGTGTGACCACTGGTGTAACTTCTGTGATTTTTACCTTACCTTGTCCTTGCCGTTTTGTAAAAAAAAAACGCAAGGTTATAAAAGCTACAAGTTCATCGTGGATTACCTCAATAAAAGTTTGCCTGTAGATTGGTATAGATGTGCACATGAAATTTCGTGCAACTAGTGGTGGCTAAATATTCACATTCGATTCGAATTGTTATGTCCATTTTTCTAGTTTTGCATACATCATGCACAATATTGGGTTCAATTAAATAAGTTCTTTTGTTATTGGCTCGTATCAACCGACGAACAATTTTATTTACAAGTTAGTATTGTACGAAGTGGTTCGTGGAATATTTCCTCATATATTTTTAAAACCTACTTTCATCATTCGTTTTTCTTTCTAGTGTGGAAGGAACAACGCATAGGCACATGTTTAATCGGCCATGTACCGATTTTGAGTGCAATTTATTTCCAGTCGCAGAAGCAAGAAGTGTCGATCCCAGGATCTCCTGAAATGTCGCCGCACAGCGGACGACAAACTTCAACGTCTAGCACTACGGCATTAAGCGGCACAGAAGAATATGACGACATGGTCAGTGTATAATGATATCGACCATATGATCATACAACACGTGTGATAAGTTCGAATTCGTTGCGCGTGCTTACCACAGGCGTCTAAATTCTAAGCATAGCCCACATGGACATACAGTTGGGTAGCCCTTGCTTGACCAAGTACACTTCACCTACACATAAGCTATCTAGCTGTGCTGGATTTGATCTGCAACCTAGCTTATTCAGGTAGCAGCCTAGAGTAAACGACCGGGAAAATAGAATGCTAGTCGTGTGTAACCAGACTGACCTTTTTAACCTGATTTGGATTGTGAACGGTAACGAGTAGGCTAGAAACATAAGTTCAATAATGGGGCTACGCATTGATGAAAGCCGTGCTACTCTGAGTAGCCTATATACCCAGGAATCACCACAGGAATGCTAGTTATAGCGGAGGCAAGTGCATTATCTCCTCCCCGGACAAAAGTAGAGGTGTAGTCTGCTATCTGCAAATGCTGAAGGTGGCATTTATTAGTTCCGAGTTCCGATCCATGTTTCCGTTGACATTCAAAAACCGAATGGGAGGGGGCATGTCCAGCTGTCCCTCTGGCCAGTGAAATGTGTTTGGAGTTATGATTGTCAAATATGACAAAATATATGTATTAATCTCCGACCACTACTTTTTTTCAGATCAGCATTGGCACTACAACCCGTATGGACAAAAAGACATACGCAAGCATACCATGGAAGGGGCAGAAATCAAAGGTGGTGCGCGACGTACTCGTCGCAGTCTTTACCAGAGACATGCTCTCAAAATCATCGTTGACGGGAGCTGTTGAGAATGCCAATGCAGGAAAAGGCGGGGAAGCGAGACCTGCCCTGGATCCGACAAAGCTGCACGAGACCATCGGTAGGTATCGCTATCACTGGCGCATGCAAGCGAGGGCTATAGGAGTTCGTAACACCCCAGGAAATGAAAGATGAGGAAAATTCGAAGCGCAGCAAAATCGCCAGAGATTGACCATTTGCATTATGTCAGTGTGGAAAATGTGAGGATAAAAGAATGCAAAGGTTAAAGTGGAGGGTAGAAAATAATCAAACCATGTGCTTTTGGCTGCGCAACCGCTAACGGAACATCCAACTTCTAGGTGAAATCGCAATCTATTTTTAGCAAAGATAATAGTACGGATGGAATAAAATGGCTCTGAAAATACGAATTTCCAATCATGGGTCGGGTTGGTTATTGGTTTCACGACACATCGACCTTTGAGTCATGTAGCGTCGCCAATCTTTAATACCGATTGGCCGTGGGCGAAGAGTAGCGACAGGTGAGACTCGAACCCACAACCTTTCGGTTGTGAGACGGGCAACTTACCCCTAGACCACTCGTCCTCTGCAATCATGGGCCAATTGTTCCGTTCCTTACATACGTTGTAACATGTTTTCTAAACACTGGCGCAGTCGTGCAAATATCTGCCCCATATCAGAAGTTAAGCATGAGTTGGCTACCTTAGCTTCATGGCATATATCCAATGGAATGTTGAGAGACTTCCAACAGTATGTCCCTCCCTTACAACGTTTCTCGTCGTGCCCCATGAGTACCAGTTTACACCAGTACCAGGCTGGTGTATTAAATCATTATCTAGTTTGTGTGTAAAGCACCTAATGTAAAGGAGGCGAGCAGTCTAGGGGTAAGCTGCCCGTCTCACAATGAAAAGATTGTGGGTTCGAGTCTCACCTGTCGCTACTCTTCGCCCGCGACCAATCAGCGTGATAAATTGGTCACGCTACATGACTCAACGGTCGATGTGTCGTAAAACCACCACCGCATCCATTTAAGGTAGATATGCGCAGGGTATTCTGCATGCTATTGCACGTTGACATAAGAATGCTTTTATTTGGCAGTTTAACTAATGCCGCATACTCGAGTTATTGTAATCAAACCAAACATACTCATTAACTATGGTCTGACTGATGTACATAGGGGTGCTGTGTAACCGATACAGTCGATGCGCCTTAAACCGTAGTAACAATAATATATGACGGATTCTGGAATGCAGCTTAAATTGCTTTTTATATGTTGAAATGCTCGAGTGGTGACTTGATGATAATGCTTATTTTATATTGGACGGATCCCCAATTTTTATGTATATGAATTATTGTGTGCGTTTTCATGTACTGGTGGTGTTTTCTCCACACGTTTACATAAATGGAATATTTATATTCATTTATTTTAAAAACTAATTTATCTTTGTAAAATGCATGTTTACACTTATATGCTCCTTTTCAGTCTTCCTTTGTCGGAAGCTCAACTTGTCGGAGGGTGAAGTCCGGAGAATAGTCCGAGCTAAACTAAATGACGAAGCGAAACTCCGGAAACGTCGCCTGGATTCCGCCACCACGCCCATGTGATGTGATTCAATCACAGCACCAGCACATTTGTATCGCGTTTTGAATATTTATAATACAGGGATACATAACATTTTGTTTTGTCTTAATTTGAAAAAGGCAGCCCTGGATGAGACAGGATCTATGCGAACGATCCTGGAGGATTTCTGTAAAGGATCCCGCGGAATTTGCGTGAAGGATCCTACAGGATTTATGCGAAGGATCCTGTACGATTTATGTGAAGTATCCTGTAGGGTTTATGTGAAGGATCCTGCAGGATGTATATAAAGGATTTATGTGCAGGATGTATATAAAGGTTCCTGCAGGATTTATGTGCAGGATCCCGCAGGATCCTGCAGGATTCTACAGAACATTCGTAGATTCGACAGGAGTTATGTGAAGGATCCTGTAGGATTTATGTGAAGGATCGTGCAGGATTTATGTGAAGGATCCTGCAGGATTTTTGTAAAGGATCCTGCAGGATTTATGCGCATGATCCTGTAGGACAGCCCTGGGTCCTACAGGATTTATGTGAAGGATCCTGCAGGATTTATGTGAAGGATCCTGCAGGATTTATGTGAAGGATCCTGCAGGATTTATGTGAAGGATCCTGTAGGATGTATGTGATGAATCCTGCATGATTTATGCGAGGGATCCTGTAGGATTTAGTATCTTTGTATCAATTTCACACACAGGATCCTGCAGGATCCCTCACGACCCTGTCATGCACAATTGTGCAGGACAGTCCTGTAGGATTTTTTCACTTGGGCGACGCCCCGAAATAACGCTCCGAGAACGCAAGAAGTCAGGCCGGGCCCCTGCATATCTCGCTGGGGCGAGAAAAGTCGTGTCAGAACCACTGAAAATCACGCTGTGGATCCCAATAGGTTCGGCCCCTTTTACACTGGGGTCTCTTGAAACCACGAAAGAAGTCTCATCGGGGCCGGGGTCCAAGAAGTCTCGCCAGGCCCTTGAAAATAACTGGGAGACTAAAAAGACGGTTGTGCCTGGCTACTGAAAATCGCACTAGAGGCTCAACAGGTCGCATCGGGGCCAAAAATTATCATCGGAACCCCAAGCAAATGAAGCCGGGGCAACGAAAAGTATCGGACAACAAAAGCCATTCTGGTGCTCCAACAATCGCACAAAAAGCATCCAAAAACGTATCGAAGAAGCTCAACCTCGCACTTGTAATCCAGCAAATGATGCCGGGCCCTCAAAGATCGCACTGGGACCAAAAAAAATCGCGTCGCAGCATTTGAAGAATAAACTGGGGATACGAAAGGTCGCGTAGGGGCCCACAACATGCATCTGACCACGAAATAAATTATTACCCGTAAGATCATTTTGCGGTCACACAAATAACGTCAATGAACCCCAAAAAATATCGAGCCCCGGAAAATCCACTTATCGAGTGACCGAAAAAGTCGCACCGGGAATCCGAGAATCGTACCGGGACCCAAACATTTCCCACAGAGCCCTTCAAAAATACAACTCTACCCCCCAAAATCACACCGCCATTCGATCGAATCGACCGGAGCACCAGACAATTAAGAGCATGTCACGTAAGAAAATTGGCGGAAGGGTTTTTCTCCTCTGAAAGGTGCCATCGCTTGAGAAAAAAGCTCGATGGGCAGCCGCAGTGGCGTACTAAGGGGAAAATACCCTTTCTCTATCCTGAGTAGGATGGGCTCCCAAGATTTGTGCTGGGGTGCCCAAAAATCGCGCTAGTGCCCCGATTCGTATCGGACCCTCCGAATTTGCGTAGGGGGCTAAAAAAACAGGTCAGGGAAATTTATCGCCGGGGCCGGAAAGTTTACAACTGGTCCCGCCAACGGCGCTTGACCCCAGGTAACCCAAGGCAAGCACAACGCCCCGTGCAAACTACGGGCGGGCTCCCAGGCATCTCGTTCTGGACCCAAAATTCCCGTCAGTAGTCGAAAAAAATTATGTCGGGGCATCAAAGACTGCCGTCGGGGCTCCAACACTCCAAGGCTTCGAGGTCCCAAAATAAGCACAGAATAGCCCCAAAAATCGCATCGGGACCCTAAAAAGATCAGGCCGGGGTCCTCCAAAATAAGGAGAGATTAAACAAATGTTTCAAACCGGGAAGTGATGTGATGTGATGGAGGGGAGACGCCCCATGCTGTTCACTGGCGCACAACGCTGGCCATACAAAGGTACATCAGACAAAGAGGAAAATGGAACCTGAACAACTTTAAACAAACACAATTTTATTAGAATCGTTCCTGGGGAGACTTTACCAAATCTGAGTAAATGGTAAGGGCAAGCTGGTTGCACTAACCCTGAACCCACCTCCCGATCGGGAGATGCCAGTGTTCTACAGCACAAGTGTGTCCGGGAGTTTAGCGTATCCACAGTCACCTGACAGGTACAGTCGCCTGGCGTCTGCGCCGCCCACCTGGCCTGGCCGGTACCTGACCTGACCTGGCCGGTACCTGACCTGGCCTGGCCGGTACCTGACCTGGCCCGCTTAACTGGCCATCACATCCGCAGATGTTAATGGCGAGCGCGTAAAGCGAGTCGAACACCCGTTGTGCCAATGCTGGGAGAGCTGTGTAGGCCAGCGCTCCATCCACTGAGCTGGCTAGATGGCAAACAACTGTGGTTACAGCTGCGGTGTGGCTGTTTAAAGTTAGAACAACGAAGAATTGGAACAAAGTGATGACAAAAATGGCATCCACATTTTTGCATTTCTGGAGAAAGGCGTCCGCATACACGGTGCCTATCTTTGCTAGACTACAGCATCATGCAGGTCAGACCACTGCAGAAGCATCAACCAACTGATTAATACGTCGCATTAGAACACTTCCACTGACGTTTTTGTACCACAAGGCCTACGCGGGCTAATTGTTTGCATTACGCCACCCGTCTCACCGGAATTGACAAGCCGACACCGTCAATCACCCAGCAAGTCACAGACACCACCCCACCACTCCGACACCACCCCACCACTCCGACACCACCCCACCACCCCGACACCACCCCACCACTCCGACACCACCTCACCACTCCGACACCACCCCACCACTCCGACACCACCCCACCACTCCGACACCACCTCATCACTCCGACACCACCCCACCACTCCGACACCACATCATAACTCCGACACCACCACACCACTCCGACACCACCCCACCACCCCGACACCACCCCACCACTCCGACACCACATCAACACTCCGACACCACCCCACCACCCCGACACCACCCCACCACTCCGACACCACATCACCACTCCGACACCACATCACCACTCCGACACATTCGCGTACGAGACATCACCCGTAGCGCACATCCACACTGACAACTCTCGTACCGATCAGGCTCCTCCCGGCGTCACAGTAGTCACATTTGCAGGCTCCTCCCGGCGTCACAGTAGTCACATTTGCAGGCTCCTCCCGGCGTCACAGTAGTCACATTTGCAGGCTCCTCCCGGCGTCACAGTAGTCACAGTTGCAGGCTCCTCCCGGCGTCACAGTAGTCACAGTTGCAGGCTCCTCCCGGCGTCACAGTAGTCACAGTTGCAGGCTCCTCCCGGCGTCACAGTAGTCACATTTGCAGGCTCCTCCCGGCGTCACAGTAGTCACAGTTGCAGGCTCCTCCCGGCGTCACAGTAGTCACAGTTGCAGGCTCCTCCCGGCGTCACAGTAGTCACAGTTGCAGGCTCCTCCCGGCGTCACAGTAGTCACAGTTGCAGGCTCCTCCCGGCGTCACAGTAGTCACAGTTTGCAGGCTCCTCCCGGCGTCACAGTAGTCACAGTTGCAGGCTCCTCCCGGCGTCACAGTAGTCACAGTTGCAGGCTCCTCCCGGCGTCACAGTAGTCACAGTTGCAGGCTCCTCCCGGCGTCACAGTAGTCACAGTTGCAGGCTCCTCCCGGCGTCACAGTAGTCACATTTGCAGGCTCCTCCCGGCGTCACAGTAGTCACATTTGCAGGCTCCTCCCGGCGTCACAGTAGTCACATTTGCAGGCTCCTCCCGGCGTCACAGTAGTCACATTTGCAGGCTCCTCCCGGCGTCACAGTAGTCACATTTGCAGGCTCCTCCCGGCGTCACAGTAGTCACAGTTTTGCAGGCTCCTCCCGGCGTCACAGTAGTCACAGTTGCAGGCTCCTCCCGGCGTCACAGTAGTCACAGTTGCAGGCTCCTCCCGGCGTCACAGTAGTCACAGTTGCAGGCTCCTCCCGGCGTCACAGTAGTCACAGTTGCAGGCTCCTCCCGGCGTCACAGTAGTCACAGTTGCAGGCTCCTCCCGGCGTCACAGTAGTCACATTTGCAGGCTCCTCCCGGCGTCACAGTAGTCACATTTGCAGGCTCCTCCCGGCGTCACAGTAGTCACATTTGCAGGCTCCTCCCGGCGTCACAGTAGTCACAGTAGTCACATTTGCAGGCTCCTCCCGGCGTCACAGTAGTCACAGTTGCAGGCTCCTCCCGGCGTCACAGTAGTCACAGTTGCAGGCTCCTCCCGGCGTCACAGTAGTCACAGTTGCAGGCTCCTCCCGGCGTCACAGTAGTCACAGTTGCAGGCTCCTCCCGGCGTCACAGTAGTCACATTTGCAGGCTCCTCCCGGCGTCACAGTAGTCACAGTTGCAGGCTCCTCCCGGCGTCACAGTAGTCACAGTTGCAGGCTCCTCCCGGCGTCACAGTAGTCACAGTTGCAGGCTCCTCCCGGCGTCACAGTAGTCACAGTTGCAGGCTCTTCCCGGCGTCACAGTAGTCACATTTGCAGGCTCCTCCCGGCGTCACAGTAGTCACATTTGCAGGCTCCTCCCGGCGTCACAGTAGTCACATTTGCAGGCTCCTCCCGGCGTCACAGTAGTCACATTTGCAGGCTCCTCCCGGCGTCACAGTAGTCACATTTGCAGGCTCCTCCCGGCGTCACAGTAGTCACATTTGCAGGCTCCTCCCGGCGTCACAGTAGTCACATTTGCAGGCTCCTCCCGGCGTCACAGTAGTCACATTTGCAGGCTCCTCCCGGCGTCACAGTAGTCACATTTGCAGGCTCCTCCCGGCGTCACAGTAGTCACATTTGCAGGCTCCTCCCGGCGTCACAGTAGTCACATTTGCAGGCTCCTCCCGGCGTCACAGTAGTCACATTTGCAGGCTCCTCCCGGCGTCACAGTAGTCACATTTGCAGGCTCCTCCCGGCGTCACAGTAGTCACAGTTGCAGGCTCCTCCCGGCGTCACAGTAGTCACATTTGCAGGCTCCTCCCGGCGTCACAGTAGTCACAGTTGCAGGCTCCTCCCGGCGTCACAGTAGTCACATTTGCATATGTCATAAGCACCAGAGGCGCAGCCGATGGTGCAGGGGGGGGGGGCGTGGCGCCGATAATATATGAAACCAAATACGATATTTTGAAACTTTCACCACACAAAACCCTAAATTTTCGGCGCGCTCCACGATCCGGCTGCATTTTTATTTCATCACATTTGTTTCGGTGGTGGTTGGGGGGGGGGGGGCTCGCCCCCTTAAGATAATCCTGACTGCACCACTGGTTATCACACATGCGGCGACAGCTTCAGTGCAAAAATATGCACTGGCCACGCTGTTGCATGCCACGCTGTCGACACTTACACCATTCAAACGACACACACATGCCACGCTGTGGACATTTACACCCATCAAACGACACACACATGCCACGCTGTCGACATTTACACTATTAAAACGACACACACATGCCATACTGCCGACACTTAGACCATTCAAACGACACACACAAGCCACGCTGTCAACATTTACACCATTCAAACGACACACACATGCCATACTGCCGACACTTAGACCATTCAAACGACACACACATGCCACGTTGTCGACATTTACATCATTCAAACGACACACACATGCCACCCTGTCGACACTTACACCATTCAAACTACACACACATGCCACGCTGTCGACATTTACACCATTCAAACGACACACACACATGCCATACTGCCGACACTTAGACCATTCAAACGACACACACATGCCACGCTGTCTACACTTACACCATTCAAACGACACACACATTCCACGCTGTATACACATACACCATTCAAACGACACACACATGCCACGCTGTGGACATTTACACCATTCAAACGACACACACATGCCATACTGCCGACACTTAGACCATTCAAACGACACACATATGCCATACTGCCGACACTTAGACCATTCAAACGACACACACATGCCACGCTGTCGACACTTACACCATTCAAACGACACACACATGCCACGTTGTGGACATTTACACCATTCAAACGACACACACATGCCACGCTGTCTACACTTACACCATTCAAACGACACACACATGCCACGCTGTCTACACTTACACCATTCAAACGACACACACATGCCACGCTGTCTACACTTACACCATTCAAACGACACACACATGCCACGCTGTGGACATTTACACCATTCAAACGACACACACATGCCACGCTGTCTACACTTACACCATTCAAACGACGCACACATGCCACGTTGTGGACATTTACACCATTCAAACGACACACACATGCCACGCTGTCTACACTTACACCATTCAAACGACACACACATGCCACGCTGTCTACACTTACACCATTCAAACGTCACACACACACACACAAACATTCAAACACACATGAGGTGAGCGGAGGTGGTGAGTGCTCCTTGTCCCACCACACGTGCGCGCGTGCACTGTGACCGCGGCCGGGGCCGACCGTTGGTGTGGCCGGCGGGTCTCGGGCCTCCCCTCCCCGCAGTCATCAAGCGGCGGATAAAGGGCCTTTGAATATGGAGCGCCGACCGGCGCGCCTCCCCCGGGCGGCGCGCCGGCCCATCGTCGGTCGACGAACAAATAGTCGACGCCGACGCGACGACGAGGGGACGGGCGGCGAGGGTGCACGCGCCGACAATGGCGGGACAGGTGCCGCCGGCCCGGCCCGTTTACTAAACACTTGTTGTGTTATGGAAATCGGGCGCACGCCGTACAGAATGGAAGGAGAGAGAGAGAGAGATAGATAGAGAGAGAGAGAGCGAGAGAGAGAGAGAGAGTGTGAGAGAGAGAGAGAGAGAGAGAGAGAGAGAGAGAGAGAGAGAGAGAGAGAGAGAGAGAGAGGAGCGGGAGAGAGAGAGAGAGAGCGGGAGAGAGAGGAAAGAGAGAAGGATAGAAATAGAGGGAAAGAGAAGTGCGTGATGTGCAATTTATGTATATATAAAGATATAGATATATATAGATATATATATATATATATATATATATACATATATATATACATATATATGTGTATATATATATATGATATATATATATATATATATATATATATATATATATATATATATATATATATATGTATATATATACATATATATATATATATATATATATATATATATATATATATATATATATATATATATATATATATATATATATATATACATATATATATACTAGTACATATATATATATATATATATATATACATATATATCTCATACTTGAATGTTACCAATGTATTGCTACCACCAATCGATAAATTGGCCTGACTTGGATGGCAATCGATAGCGCTGGACTTAGGAAGTGTCATGGTTGCAATGCTTTGTCGTTTGGGGCCATGTTTCAAGTTGCATGCTTGATGTCATGGTCAGGCGAATGAGAAGCTTATATTTTATACGAAGCTGCACCGCCTAATAAATTCATAACCTCAACTGCTGGATGGCTGCATGGAATAATATATTGCTGATGCTAATAAGGAGACATTAGCAATAATATGCTATGTGTTTAGATACAATTGATCCACCATGACATTGCTACGATGTCAATAGTATCCTGGTTTAATCTTTTTGACATGCGAACTTAACCTGGCATTGACCCATTGGCATATGGGTCAAATTTGCTTCCGTCGAATATTCGCGATGGCTTCAAAACGTGTTGCCATATCTCCACAACGATTCCAATATATATCCGCCAATCAATTCTACGCCTCTTGCCTCAGTACAAACTACAAGGTCATGATTGGTCAGGCATGGGTGACGTTACAGTGACACCATGTTGGCGATTTGAACAAAACGGTGTTCACAGATTCACATAGATTCACATTTATTCACATAGAAACGGAACGAATGAGAATATTTTATGTACGTATAGCGCAACCGAGAGACAATTAGGGAACTAACATGTGATGCTCTTGTCTTGTTGCAATCGCTCACTTTGGAATGTCGGCATGTCAAAGTAAAGAAATATTGATAGAAAGACATTTTACCTATTATCTAAGACATTTTAACTTTCAATTAAAAATGTCAACGAGGAACTTCAAGCAAATGTTTCAAAACATGACCACGATGAATGTCTATGCGAAAATTTAAGTAGTTATCAGTACAAATGAAGTAGTTATCAGTACAAATTTAAGTAGTTATCAGTACAGTCTATTGCTAGAAATGTGCGATAGTGCATACCTCGTCGGGGCTCCCAGCCGTCCCGATGTCGCCCAGATGCCGGTCCAGATGTCGCCCAGATGCCGGTCCAGATGTCGCCCAGATGTCGCCCAGATGCTACAGCAGCGGGACGACTGTGTTGTGGTGCCGTGTGGTGCGGCGGCGGTGTCAGTGGTGTCAGTGGTGACAGTGGCACCAGTGGTGGTGGTGTTAGTGGGGTCAGCAGAGGCAGTGACGGCTCCAGGGGTCGCTGCGCGGCCTGCGTAACGCAGCTGATTGGCCAGCTCGACTACAAACGTCGCTGTTCTTATGTGTAGTTTGTGCAAACGACTCAGACCCTAGGGATGGAGAGGGGCCAGAGCCCATAAAAATGTACTTGACCAGGGAAGAACTTGTTGAATCTGCACTGAAGCAAACCAAAATGTTTGGCGTGCTTCGCGCATCGAAGTCGTTATCGTGAAATCAGATATTGTTGGTGCCGTCCACCCCTCTTTAGAAAATATTGGCTGCGCCACTGCTCAGACCAGATACAGTTGTCAGTTGTCTGTAGGTGTCTGACACATGACAACCTATGTGAGCTGTATCACACATTTTGTTGTTTGGAGTTTACTTGCATTGAATGTTCGGTACACCCTTGGTTTGTAATGATATGTACTTACATGCACTCCCAGTAAGAAAGTATACATTGTCATCACTATCACTACAGTTATTTGGAAGATCGCACTTCTCAGAGCTGTTGAATGCTGTTTTGTTCCTTCAAACCGGCGGACTAGTTCCCGAACTATGCATTTCTTGGTCAGATTCGTCTGACACGGCACTGACCGTCTTGCCCCTCCCCTCCACCTTGTCACGTGGCATCCGCAAAGCTGACTGCATAGCAGATGTCTGTGGCATTTGTCATTAACACTTTCCAATGGGATAGTCTGGTTTTGAACCACAAACCATGATGGAGAATCCATCCGTTTGCTCACCACAAAGGTCATCCATTTGACCTTGGCCTTGCATAGCTTGTGGATAAACGAGAGTGCTTGCTCACTTGTCGGATACTCAAAATTACGGGTCAGAACTTCCACGTAACTTTTAGCTAGTTCAACTAGGAGAAGTAATGACGGCTATTTCAGTTCTCAACTACATTGCATTTGACCTCAACCTGCGACGTGGTGCAGTACATTTAACATCGGGCACCTCCTTTCTCGCTATATTTGATCGGTGCGCAATGATATCACACCATGAAATAAACTTTTTAATTAACTATGCTGCCGAAAAAGTCACATATTGCGGTGCTTTACATTATAAAGTATTGACCTTCACCTGCGACCTTGATACGGACACAAAGCATAATTTCTGAAGTGCTCTGAGATCGCATTCCCGGTGCCATCGATGACCGTTTCAATGCTTAAAATCTGCCGACCCGTTCTCGAGATATGCGGGAAAAGTATTGTCATTTTCACTATGACCGGTGGTTGTCAAGAATAGGTAATTCTGTACCCTTGCCATCCAGAGTTTCGAGTGAAATTGAGATACACATGATGGCCTGGAATGAGACCAGTTGATTGTATATGCTAAAGGGTGAAGGCACAATGCCGTTTTCCCCCGAATTACCTAAAAATGCAAGAGCTATAATGTAAGGGAGCTAAGCTCTATCTCTTTCCATGAGTAGCTCAGGAAAGTAATATTGGCTTAGTTGGCACATGGACGCATTCAACCCAGAAACCATTAGACACAATGCACCCAGAAACCTTGGACAAATTGAACTTAAAAAAATATATGTTTGCGTTCATGATTCAATCACAGCTCGCACAGCTGTGCTATTGTTTGGTACCTTTGATGACATAGTATTATCTGTCTGTTCGAGCAGTTCTGAATGCCCCGAATACCCCTCAGTCTCAAGTCTGCTGGAAAGGTCGTCGGTGGGGCTCGCTGGCCTCAGAGAGGGGGGTGGGGGGACGTGCACATGTGCTGTCCACGCCCACACGTGTGGCCTGTGAGCTCTAATCCAGCCTACAAAACTGAATCAGCTTCAGTTTGTTGTCAGTTTTTCATATAAATTTCATCCATTTGTCCGAATTCGTTCCATCAGCATATCATTCCCAGTCCATCGGGAAGCCAATTTAGGTCCGCAGCTAGACCACCTCTGGTCCACAGTCAAACAAGATTCAGTTTCCAATCAGGCCAGCTTTCATTCACAGTCTCACCAGCTTCATTCCGCAAAAAAAACCAGCTGTAGCTCGTTGTCAGGCCAGTTTTAGTCCGCAGTAAAACCAGATTGAATCCACAGGCGGACCTGTTTTGTTCCGCAGTCAGACCAGTGAGCAGTATTTCCAGCTTCAGTCCACAGTCCGACCAGCTTCAGTCTGCTGTCCGACCACCCTGGTCCACCGTCAGCCCAGCTTCGGTCCGCCGTCAGACCAGCTTCGGTCCGCCGTCAGACCAGCTTCGGTCCGCCGTCAGACCAGCTTCGGTCCGCCGTCAGACCAGCTTCGGTCCGCCGTCAGACCAGCTTCGGTCCGCCGTCAGACCAGCTTCGGTCCGCCGTCAGACCAGCTTCGGTCCGCCGTCAGACCAGCTTCGGTCCGCCGTCAGACCAGCTTCGGTCCGCCGTCAGACCAGCTTCAGTCCGCCGTCAGACCAGCTTCGGTCCGCCGTCAGACCAGCTTCGGTCCGCCGTCAGACCAGCTTCGGTCCGCCGTCAGACCAGCTTCGGTCCGCCGTCAGACCAGCTTCGGTCCACCGTCAGACCAGCTTCGGTCCGGCGTCAGACCAGCTTCGGTCCACCGTCAGACCAGCTTCGGTCCGCCGTCAGACCAGCTTCGGTCCGCCGTCAGACCAGCTTCGGACCGCCACCGCCTGTAATCCGTCCACCGACTCTGTAACTGGCGTATCCGACGCGGCACATTCGATTACCATAGCAGGCGCCTCGGGCCGAGCTGCTATTTTCCATGAATTTGGAATTGGCCGGTGGCACATTGTGGGCCGTTCGGTGCGCTCGCGTCAGCCCATTGTGCGCGCCGCTTTTGTTTGCCGGCTACGGGTAGGGAGAGGAGGGCAGAATAGGCGGCTGATTTTACGTCGGTGCTCGTGCGTAAGGGATGCCGGGTGAAGCGTTTATGTTCGTTGGGATTCAAGCCGTGCTGGGAGGACCGGCAGGCCCGGGGCGGGGGCGGTGGTGGTGCTGGTGCTGGTGCTGGGAGGACCGGCAGGCCCGGGGCGGGGACGGTGTTGGTGCTGGTGCTGGTGCTGGTGCTGGGAGGGCCGGCAGGCCCGGGGCGGGGACGGTGTTGGTGTTGATGCTGGTGCTGGTGCTGGCAGGCCCGGGGCGCGGGTGGTGGTGGTGTTTGTGCTGGTGTTGGTGCTGGGATGACCGGCAGGCCCGGGGTGGTGGTGGTGGTGGTGGTGGTGGTGCTGGTGCTGGTGCTGGCAGGCCCGGGGCGCGGGTGGTGGTGGTGTTGATGCTGGTGCTGGTGCTGGCAGGCCCGGGGCGCGGGTGGTGGTGGTGTTTGTGCTGGTGCTGGTGCTGGGATGAACGGCAGGCCCGGGGTGGGGGTGGTGGTGGTGGTGGTGCTGGTGCTGGTGCTGGGTGGGACGGGGCGGAACGGTATTGGTGTTGGTGTTAGTGCTTCGAGGTAATCGTGTTGGTAGTGGTGTTGGCGCCCCTACTGGGACGCTGCGGAAGGACAAAAACTGGTATTGGATGCCATGCCACATTATATGTAATCCATTTACCTGAAATTACACTGATAAATGTTCGTGTATCACTATTCCTTATCGACAGCATGCATATGTTATTTATAAATGAGGTACTGTTAGAAAAGAGACACTGATAGAGGTGACAGGTGCCAGCGTTGGTTCTTCAGGCCAGATTGAACGGACTGCGCAGTCGTTTTAGCGCCCAGGGGTAGAGTAATGAACTGCTTGGGTGTGATTAGCATTGCGTGTGAACGATTTTGCTTTTGATTTTGTCTTTGCTATTCAGGTTTAGTTTGACTCGCATTTCAGCTCAGAGGCCGGATGGAATCCTCACGATTTCTATTCCTTTTGGATCGTGCAGTTTGAGCACTGCTTGCGTTTGATGATAATGTATAGATTGTAATGAATATGTATGTATATGGCTCATTTATGTAAAGCACACACGTGAGTTGTTAAGATAAAATACTGGTAAGTACAAATAGGAACGACACAGACCTGATGGCATCACACATGACCTCATGGAAAGACATATGACCTTATGTCGAAACGACACATACCTGATAGTGCGACACATGACCTGATGTCGGAACGATACATACATGATGGAACAACACATGACCTGATGCTGAAACGACATATCACCTGATGTCGAAACGACACATGACCCGATGTCGGAACGTCACATACCTGATGGAACGACATATGACCTGATATTGGAACGACACAAGACCTGGTGTTGTAGTGAAAAATGACAACATGACAACAAATGACCTGATGTTGTGGACCATATGATCTGATGTTGGGGACTACACATGACCTGATGTTGGGGACTACACGTGACCTGAAGTTGGGGACTGCACATAGCCTGATGTTGGGGACTACACATGACCTAATGTTGGGGCGACCTGACGCTGAATACTCTGTCAAAGCCAGCTACCCGGCCGATGTTGCATGTAATCTATTGAAGTCAAGGGTGGAGCGAGAATGGATTTATTTGACAAAAGGTTGTTCAGCATTTGGATGGGTGGGGAAAGCCTCAGAGTCCTTGGAACATCAAATTCCATACATTGGGGCACTAAATCAGCTATGATTATATCTAAAAATGCATGAAGTTTCTTCTGCACGAAGTCCTTGCCGCGGCCTATCAAAAGCCAGACAATGCGGAAGTTTCTTCTCGCCTAGCAATTTGTGCACACCATTTTGGTTTATCGGACATCCTTACCACAGAAATGTGTTCTTTCGCTATACGCAGCAAGTCGATTAACCCCAGTCCCACCACGCTTGAAAAGAAAAAACGAGAGATGTAAACTATATGCACTGTGGTAAACCATGCATTGCTCCAGGGCAATTACTGGTTTTTGTTTTTAATCTTCCGGAAGGCAAAGGTGGTGAAATAACACATTTATTTCCTTACTTCAGCGTATTTTGCGCGACGAATGCACACACACACACCTCACACCATGTTATTGCGGGCTGCCGACCGCGGTCGGTTGTACATCTCCGCACCACGTCAGGCCGAGCGCACCGCACGGCGCCGTCGCTGCAGCTGTTGCCGCCGCGACGGCGCCGACGCCGCCAAACGGCCGACCGTCGGCGCCGACGCCGCCAAACGGCCGACCGTCGGCGCCGACGCCGCCAAACGGCCGACCGTCGGCGCCGACGCCGCCAAACGGCCGACCGTCGGCGTCGGCGCCGCCAAACGGCCGACCGTCGGCGCCGACGCCGCCAAACGGCCGACCGTCGGCGCCGACGCCGCCAAACGGCCGACCGTCGGCGCCGACGCCGCCAAACGGCCGACCGTCGGCGCCGACGCCGCCAAACGGCCGACCGTCGGCGCCGACGCCGCCAAACGGCCGACCGTCGGCGTCGGCGCCAGATAATTGGCGACACAGGCGGCGGCCGTGCGGCAGGCGCGGCGCGGTCGGCGCCATTGTGGCGCGTGTGATGAGCCGCTGATGCGGCGCCGCCCCGCTGTGATCCGGCCAGTCGCACGGAAAATCACAGGTGCTGTTCCCCGCCCCCCGCCGGTGGTGACCCGGGCGCACGGCTGGCCGTCGCCGCGGCCCGGCTGACGGCCGCGGCGCGCCGCTTTGTCGCCGCCGCCGGATCGATTAGGTTCGAAGCGGCGTCGGCGGTGCCCGGCGATTGACACCCGGTGAGCGTCGCGTAAGCCGCGGTCGCGGACAAGAGCGGCTGTCGCCACAGGAGGGGGTGGACGGGGGGGGGCGGGGGTGCGGCCGGATCGCGGCTCGGTTCTCTCGCCGGGCCGTGAATCGCGTCGATCGCCGCCGAAAGGATTACCGCCGGTCTTGACGCGCTCGCGCTGTGGTGTCGGGACTGAGGAGGACTGAAATCGACTGGAAACATCGGACACTGGAGAGGCGGAACAGGCGGTGTTCTGACGGCGAGTAGGGCACTGACCTCCTAGCACAGTAGATGGAGAACGTGTCGAAGTTTACCTGCCATGGCGGTGTCGAAAAGTTCCTCGTCAGCCGCGCCAAAACTGTAATCGCACTCCAAGAGTTGACAACACTGGCAGATGCATACTCCATAATTAGCGTTTCTTAACCCGCGCCGTCTCGGGATCTTCAGCCGCCTCCCCCTAAGGTTTTCCGCGGATAATGAACGAACGGCGCGCGATAGCGCGTCGAAATTTGGCGTACCTTTTCCCACGTCGATTTGAAATGTTGTGTCAATATTTTGAGTTTAGGTCGTCTTGGGTCAACGAGTTAGTTCAGGTCAAGTGAGGTCATATTCAGAAAAGTTCGACCAGTCGTCACGCTTTAACGGGCAAAGATATTTAAATGAAACTTTCAGCGTTTACTTATGTTTAGGGACGAAACAAAGCATGCCGGATAATTTCATTTCTATTGTTTTAGTTTTTTATTACTTATTAGTTATGCATGTTTGCCCATTAGAGCTAAGATCGAAGATTCTGTCTAAAGGAAGCATTTTATGTTGGAGCAAGTTGAGTTCGAACAACGTTTTTGGGTCCATGAGATAAACAAAGTTAAGAAAATTGAAAACTAAAAATTTCTAAATAAATTTTTTGGGGGATGGGTAAAATTTTAGGGCCTTGGTCAATTTGCCTTCTTCTTCCGATTCAAAATGTTTTTTCTTCAAATATCCCACAAAGTGAACGCCCCAGAGACAAAAACATGATGCAAATCGTGAAAATTTAGGGCCCCCGTGACGCAACTTTTCTTATCAAACCCCCGAGACCGCGTGTGAGGATATGACCGAAAAGACTGGGAGGGTTAATCGTTTCCGACCCCAGCACACCCTGCAGCCAGCGCTGGGCAGGCCACCACTGCAGTTGATGCGCCCTAAAACCCAAATAACTAACTAACTAACTGGGCAGACCACCCTGCAGCCAGTGCTGGGCAGGCCACCCTGCAGTCAGCGCTGGGCAGGCCACCCTGCAGCCAGCGCTGGGCAAGCCACCCTGCAGCCATCGCTGGGCAGGCCAACGCCTTTTCCATCTGCTTATAGAGAGCACAGTTTACGCCACACTACGAAACAAAGAAGCATTGTACAATTTATGTGCAATCAATGCTAGCTTACATGGGAACAGTTGCACATGGCTGCCACTTTGTGAAATTGGTTGAGCGGGGCAAGTATTTTGTTGTTGACTTTTTCTCCGGAGAGGCGCGCCATCGACTGGAAAAAAATAACTCCTTTAGAGGAAAAATCGTGACATTGGAGATGCGAAGGTACAAGGAAATCATTAATTGGTGTATCTGGCGTTATAACTGGTTGTGGCTGGATGAATAGACAAAAACCAGTGGAGATTAGGTATTGGGGAGTCAAGTCCGACAAGTTTAGGGACAGTTCAGTCTGCAAGTTTAGGTGAGCAGGGCCACAGTTCAGTCGGCATGGTGTTGAAATTTTAGTCGTTGGATCGTGGGCTAGATTCCCACCACCGACGAGATTACTGAGTCTGACGGCGACCCAACCGTCGTGAGAGGTTGGTGACGCTACATCCAGCTGTAGGATGTGTCGTAAAACGACCAAAATACCTACTTAGCAACTACGGAGTCGGTCTAGGGAGTTTAGTCAGACGAGCCTATGGACGTGAATTCGATCACGGCAAACACCGAACCTCCACTAGACGAGGATATGGCTACGAATTGAGTCGCACGGCTACCCCACGCAGATTTTCTGGCGGGTAATTACGGCGCGCCGTGGCGGCACGATATTGCCCGAACCGATTATGTCGCATAATGGACCGCACGCAGTGAGAATTCACGGCCACCGCGCGAGCTGTTCCAGCCCCGCTATAAAGACCTAATCACATTCACCGCCGGAGACGACAGGCCACCGCGCCTCTCTCAATGATCCTCTTTAGTCAAGCTTTTCATTTGCCAATGTCGCCGCGCCGTCGCGCCACCTAATCGTGTCGCGCCACAAAAGGCCGCCCGGATATCATCGCGGCGACAACGCGCGCTGCGCCCGTGCGCCACGCGGCGCCACGTGGCGGCACGTGGCGGCACATGGCGCTGTGGCGGAGCTGGTTACCACCGCTGGCAGTGGCAGTCTCGCCCGCTGCCCACCGCGTGCCAGATGAGGCTCGCGTCTGGTGAAGTCCAGCCATGTCGGTGGAGCTGGTGCGGCTGGGAAGGCGCGGCAAGCTCCGGGTCTGTGGAGGAAACTGGGCTGTGTCCACATTACGACCCCGGACCAGAACTGGTCTGATATTCTGCTGTCGCGGCTCATGCCGATAATGCGCCGTGTTCGGCGGGGCGACAGATGGAGATTACTCTGCAGAGTATCTGCAGATACTCTGCAGATACTCTGCAGATACTGCAGATACATTACTCTGCAGATACTCTGCAGATACTGCAGATACATTACTCTGCAGATACTCTGCAGATACTGCAGATACATTACTCTGCAGATACTCTGCAGATACTCTGCAGATACTCTACAGATACTGCAGATACATTACTCTGCAGATACTCTGCAGATACTCTGCAGATACTCTGCAGATACTCTGCAGATACTCTGCAGATACTGCAGATACATTACTCTGCAGATACTCTGCCGCTACAGATTGATTTTTCATTCGACATTGGACAACCTTGATTCATCGCATTTTTGGCAGTTCGATTCCAATGCAGTTCTATATCAATGCAAGCTTTTATGTCTTAGGAATACTCTTAACACGCGCCCTGGAGGGGGCGGGCGAAATCCGCCCACACCTCCAGTTTTTAGTACATAGCTGCAGATTTTACCAGGCGATATACGCCATGTTCCGCGTACCTGCTTATAAATGACCGGCGCGTTCTTTAAAGCAAGAAAGTGTCGGAAAACGGGCGAACAATTTTCTAGTTAGAGGCCGTTAAAATCAAAACATTTTGTGGCGCCAGACCGCAAAAATCGCTGCAAGATCTTAGGGGGCGGGGCGAAATCCCCCTCCCGTGCGCGTAATTTTCAGAAACCCTCCAGGGCGCGTTTTAATATTGTATATAATATAATACTGAATACCAATCTTCACGGCACTACCACCCTTTATTTTCTTCTTTCGAGGTACTTGCGAACAAGAAATCACCAGATACCAAGATGAATCCTGTGCACACTAGCACCGAAAGACCTCCACATGTTAAAATCATCGTCAAGAACTTTGATGAACATGATAGCAATAGTTCAACGTTTGAGTTGCATTTGCATCGATTGCTTTCTGTCTGTCTGTCTGTCTGTCTGTAAGTCTGTCTGTAGTCTGTCTGTCTGTCTGTCTGTCTATCTGTCTGTCTATTTGTCTGTCTGTCTCTCTGTCTCTCTGCCTCTCTGTATCTGTCTCTGTCTCTGTCTCTGTCTCTGTCTCTGTCTCTGTCTCTGTCTCTGTCTCTGTCTGTCTCGCCCTCTCGCTCTCTCCCTCTCGCTCTATGTCTGGAGAGAGAGGAGCGGGAAACTGTTTGCGAATTACATTTTCCAAGTAAACAAACCTAGATTTAACAAGACCTCGTATCACCACAGTGGTGGTGGGCTGCACAATGCAAATCATCATGACCTATAACTATTTTCAATGAAGGCTCCTCGAGCCATGAAGCGGTCCTCCACCCAGCTTCTCCAACCACTCTTCTGTGTCCACAGTTGCGGCGGCTACCCAGCCACATTTAGGGCCCGCAGTGGGACCAGCCTCGTTACACGGCTGGCTAGGGAAATGGCGCTCCCTCGGGTTACCACAGCCGCCACGATAAGGGGCTTGTAAACGGAGGTGTTTCCGGGGACTCACGTAGTCCCCACCGCCCATCCCCCTCTCCCCTTCCCAGTATTCATCCCGATGCTACGTACCTTGGGATGTCCTTCATCCAACCCAGGAACAAGCCCTACCCTGTCGCGAGCAGGCAGGCCAGCTTCCCCAGGTCTACCCATCCGCTCAGTTTTATCGGGGTAGCCGCGCCCCCTCGGCCCATCCCCCGGGGTTGACGGAGTCCTGGAGGTTGCGGTCCCCCGTCGCACGGTGCTAGTTGTGACAGGGGACCAACACACCTCTTTGATCCCGATATCCCGGAGGGGCGGGCGGGCCCGTGGGGCCTCACGCGGGCCAAGTGGCTGGTCGCCTCGGGCCGGGGGCCTGGGAATCTTCCCAGTGCCCGTCGGGCCAGCCAGCCGGGGTCAAGGGGTGGGCGACGCTGTTAGTGCGGTCGGGGTGGTGAATCCCTCTCTCCCGGCCGTACGGAGGCGCCGCCCGCTCCGTATAACTCTTCAGGCTCCTGGCGTCCTCCCGTCTGCGGGAAACAGGCGTCCCCGCAGTAGGGCCCCTTTGAGGTGGGAAGCTCAAGGAGTGAAAAACAAGCAATCATATGGCATCCAGAACAACAAAAACAACTCCTGGCTCCTCGCATGAGGGCTAGACAAATCGATCATCTTCAAATGAGGCCTGCCCCCGCATACTCATGCTAAGAGCACGTGAAAGCTCCAAGCAGCTAGCGTCCTTATCACCATTTCAACGACATGACGGATGTAACAGATTTGGACTTATCATCAGATGTCAGGCTTTACGTGACGGAGGATCGGAAGTAGAGTTTTCAAAGGGAGAAGATGTGAAGAATGTGCTGTCGGCTGAATTTTCCATATACAGTATGCGAGATGGTGGCATCAGACGGGAAGTGAACATTCCAGTACGGAGTACGGAGGCCCACAGGACAAACTACTCGTCCGAAGGCGTAATTAATTGTTCCGACCTGAGAAATGTGTCTGATGCAGAAATAGTGGACGGCCTGTAGGAGTTAGGAGTCACAGAGGCTCGTCGTATAAGTACCAGAAATGGACTGGAGGTGCGGCCCACCAACGACATTATCTTGACCTTTAATACACCCGCCTTCCCAACTACAGCTGTCGTAGGATACATTTGTGCCAAAGTGCGCAGATACATCCCGAATCCTATGCGATGTGTTCAATGTCAGCGCATCGGGCACACCAAGCCTGCATGTCGCAATCGGCCCGCATGCGCAAACTGCGCGGCTACTACCCACACCGCAGAAAACTGTAGTGCCCAGGAGCCCTAGTGCCTAAACTGCGGGAGAGGACAATCTCCGCACACTTCTTATGACCGTTCCTGTCCTGTGTACATTAAAGAAAAGGAGATCCTTTCATTGAAGGTTACACATAACATTTCGTTTCGTGAAGCCCGATACATGTATATTGGCACACATCTATAATTTTTTTTTACACTGCCAAGGCAGCAACGCTACCACCGATGAGGAAGACCCCTAATCGCCCGCAGCAGAACGACCAGGGTAGCGCTGCTATGCTGATAGATCAGCTTGTAGCTTTGCTGCGATCATTTGGAGTTGCATGGCCCCCGTTGTCCCCTATAGCGACTGGAGAAACCGTGATGGAGGAAGATGAAGCGCAAGCCGCGGCCCCCAAGCAGGGGTTACCCACGGAGGATACAGCCACGGCCCCCATTGAGTGTGATGAAAACTGACAGGTCGTACAGAGAAAGAAACGTCCAGGTAAACCAGCATTATCCTCCCCACCAAAGTCCAGCCCATTCCCATCTACAACGCTTGGTTCCTCGAAATCCCCACCTTCCACTTCCCATCCATCCCCCAACCTTCCCCCAGTCCCATCACGCACCACCACCACCACCACGAAATCCCTCTTATCCACATCCTCCCTTCCAGAATCCAACCTCCCTCCCGTGAGGCAGGCCTCCCCATCACGCTCCGCATCTGCATCTGCACCTCCATCGCCTTCACGCAACACTCAGCGACCAATCCATATATCCGATGCAAGTTTTCACTACCAGGAAGCGGAAAGGCGTGCCCGCGAGGCCAAACGAGCACGACTCGCACAGATGGAGAGAGCCCGGACGGAAGGACGCCAAGGAACTGACAAGTCTCTCCCCCAAGGCCAGCCACTCTATCGCCGCGAAGGCGAGTAGAGGGACCGGCTCAGCCAGGAAATGAGATGGGCCCTCCTCCGCCTCCACCCCGGTTGGGGCCCCAGAAGAGACCAATGCCGCTGTGGGCCTCTCCGCCAGCGGAAGCGTCGCCGCGTTCTCGCCCCAGGACCCAGTCGCTGGGTCCTAATCGAAGTGAACCCTCTGAGTGAATAAACTCAGCTCCTGGTTAGGGTACTAGGCTTTAATCTCCTACCCCCTATAGACAACCACCATTTCCCATGCAATTCCCTTTTTATTACAAAAACCAGGACTGTCTATGTGTAAAGTATTCTGAAGTTTGTCTTAACATTTAAATCGCCCATCATGCAATAATTATTACAATGGAACTGTAGAGGTTATAGAATTCCAGAGAGTTCTCAATCAACGTTGCCTAGCAGTAGTATGCCTGAATGAAGCTTAGACCTGAGCACAAGATGTCCATTAAAGGTTACTCTGTTTTCCGCAAGGATGTCCTGTTTGACACCATTGCTCACGATGGGGTGCTTCTGGCTCTGCACCATAGCGTTCCCGGAAAAGAGATCGCGTTGAAAACTGACTTACAGGCGGTGGCTGCGCGTATCCTCTTAAATCGTCGGGCTCTTACTGTGTGTTCCCTGTACTTCTCCCCTGGTGTTGTACTCCCAATCAATGATCTGGGGAAGCTCTTGTCTCAGATCCTGTCTCCACTCCTTCTTTTAGGAGACTTTAATTCCCATCACACCGCGTGGGGCTGCGTTGATGTTAACTCTCGTGGTAGTCTTTTGGAAAACTTTATTCTGCAGACATCTCTTTGCATTTTGAACACAGGCGCAGGTATCCACATTAGCCTCCCATCGGGTAATACTTCAGTTTTAGATCTTAGTTTCGCAAGCCCGCAGTTGGTGAACAGTTTTGAGTGGACTGTTGACGAGGACCAATTGGGGAGCGACTACTTTCCCATCTGGCTACACTATCAAGGAAATCACATATTTGGCCCCCGATCACCACGGTGGAACCTTAAAAAAAACGCTTTGGAATATGTTTGAAGACAAGGTATAGCGTGGTTTTGGTCAGAACTACAATAAACCACCAGTCTCAATCGAGACATTCACATCCATCCTCTTAGAATGTACAGCCGACTGTGTCCTGAGAACTACTGGGTCCCCTTGGCGTATACCAATTCCTTGGTGGACACGCGAATGTCGTGATGCCATTCGGACTAGGCGACGCGCATCTAGAGTATTCAAACGTGACAGCACCACCACACATTTAATAGAGTTTAAACGTGTTAGAGCTCTCGCACGCCGTACTATGCTGGAGGCAAAGCGGTATTCCTGACGTGAGTATGTAAACTTTTGAACCAACATACACCTCATTCTCTGATCTGGTCTCGAATTAAAAGAATCTCCGATCAATTCAGCACGGTTCCTCTCCCTGTACTAGTCATTGGCGATTGTGAGGTGGTGCACCCATTGGATGTGGCAAATGAATTCGGAACTGCGCTTGCTGAGAAAAGTCGAACCGGAACCATAGACAGAAGGTTTCTGCGCTATAAAACCATCTGCGAAAAGTCCATGATTCACTTTTCTACGTCGCAATATTTGTCATATAATCAACCGTTTACCCAATCTGAAATAACATCGCCCATCTCTTCACTTTAAAGCGTAGCCGAGGGCCCGGATGGGGTGCGTAACGAATTGTTGAAGCATTTGTCAGCGGAGGTGACCACCGTGCTCTTACGCGAGTTCAACCATTTATGGGAACTCGACCTATTCCCTCCAATGTGCAGGGATGCTACGGTTGTCCCGATACTGAAACCTGGCAAACCTGGCACTAACCCTCTAGACTATCGATCGGTTTCTTTGACGTCTGCTTTGTGCAAATTATTTGAGAAAATGGTAAATACCCGTCTTTCGTGGTTTCTGGAAAAGTATGATCTCACAAATTGTCAATGCGGCTTTCGAAAAAATAGAAGTGCAATGGACCATATCGTGTCATTCGACACCGAGATGAGGGTGGCCTTCCAGAGAAAGTGCCACCTAGGTGCAGTCTTTTTCGACATTCAAAAAGCGCATGATTCCACTTGGCGCCATGGAATTCTCCTGAAGCTTTTCAAGAAGGGAATCCGTGGCCATATGGGCAACGTTTTACAGAACTTTTTAAAAGAAAAAATATTTCGGATACGCATCGGGAATCACCTTTCCCGATGGTTCGTACAGGAAAACGGTGTCCCGCAGGGAAGCGTTCTCAGCGTACCGTTATTCGGCATCAGGATAGATGACATAGGTGATTCTATCTCGCCGGCCATGGGACGTTCACTTTTCGTAGATGACTTTGCTATTTGGACTTGCACCTCAAAAGCACCACCATTACAAAGGCAGCTGCAACTAGCAGTTGCCAGCCTGGAAAAGTGGGCAAATAGGAACGGATTTTCGTTTTCAGCAACAAAAACTGTCGCCCTCCATTTTTGTCGCCGTCGATGGTGTCAGGACAGGCAAATTAAGTTGTACGGTAAGAATGTACCCGTCCAGCTAGTCGTGCGATTTTTAGGAGTGGAATTTAAGCCCCGTATTACATACAAGCAGCACATGAAGATCCTGCGTGAAAGGTGTTTTAATGCACTGAACATATTGAAATGCGTTGCTCGTACTGCTTGCGGTGCATATCGAGATACTCTGATGTTGTTATATCGCTCTTTGATACATTCAAAGCTCGACAAGGCAAGTTTTATCTATGACGGTACAGCTGCAGCCAACAAGCGCACACTTGATACCGTCCATCATGCGGCTATCCGTATAGTAACGGGAGCATTTCGTGCCTCACCCAAGGGATGTCTTCTAGCCGAGGCGCACGAGCCTCCTCTTTGCCTGCGCAGAGAAAGGCTGGGTATGCGCTACGTCTGCAAGCTTCACCAGATCCCCGATCACCCAGCCTACTTACATGTTTTCTCGCGACGATTGCCGGCCATTTTCTCCGCACATCGAAAGTTTACTCTTGCTCCGTTTGGCGTGCGCATACGCAAGCTTTTCCAAGGAAGCCAAGTTAGACTCCAAGGAATCCGGAAAATGGAGCAAATTGAGACCCCCATGGGAGTTGGTCTCACCTGAGGTGGACCTTTTCCTTGTTAAGACCAGGAATATTGATATCGCTCCGAAAGAGTTTCGCTCACTGGCACTTGAACACACCGAGTCATTTCATGGATGGGTGACTACATATACTGATGGTTCTCGAACGGAGGATGGTGTTGGCGGCGCGTTTGTTTGCGGCTCTGTCACCCGAGCATTTTTCCCTCCCGAAGCACGCATCTGTGTATTCGTCGGAGCTTGTCGTGATTTTGAAAGCGCTCTGTTATATCGAAGTGTCAGGAGGTGACCGTCATGTGATTTTTACTGACTCTTTGAGCAGTCTTTTAGCCGTGAACACATTTTATCCCTCCAACCCACATGTGCGTGATATCTTAAGGTGTCTCACAGCTGTGCACCGCTCGGGACGGCGGGTAGTTCTGTTTTGGCTTCCTCGCCGTGTTGGAATTGTCGGCAACGTGTTGGCGGACGCTGCGGCGAGGCGAGCAGCGCATGCCCCGTGCACTCGGTCACTACCGCTTCCCGCCACGAACCATTATCGACAGATCTCCATTTTTATCCTCAACAAGTGGCAAAGAATGTGGGTTGCGACCCAAGCGAACAAACTGAGAGCCATCAAGAATGGAACCATGGGGTTCGTCCTGTCGTATGCTTAGGAAAGTAGAGGTGACTTTGTGTCGTCTTCGGGTTGGGCACATTTACGCCACGCACGGTTACCTGCTGTGTGGTGGCAACAGACCCCAGTGCGCCAGATGTCGATCACCACTGACAGTCCACCACGTTCTGATCTCGTGTCCTTTATATGCTGACCAACGTCGACGCTATTTTGGACCCCTCCAGGTGGTCTCTCTTAGCAATGTTCTTTCCAACAGCTCTCCCGTTGTCCAATCAGGACAATTAATTGATTTCTTATCTGAAAGTGTCGTTTTTAACTATATATACCCCTCACCGATAGTCATGACGTGTAAACTTTGTAAGAAAATAAAACGGTGTCCGCATGTTGACTCTGGGTACCGCTTCTAACGGCATCACCATGCTCGTATGAGTTATGGGCGCATATGACCAGAGCAGTCGAAGCGCTCGAAAACCCAAATAACTAACTAACTGCCCAGCCAGCTCTAGTCTGGACCTGCCCGAATGTCTGACGTTGTGTGCAGGGACCGCCAGCGGGCCCGCCGGTCTATCCTGTCGGCCGCCCCACATAGATCACGGTCCGCACCTCCCGCCATCTGCGGACAGTCTAGTCCGCAGATTGCTCGTCTGTGGCCGCAGGTGATCTGTCCATCGATAACGCGCGCGCGCGCGCATCTGCCGATCGGAGGTGCATGGTCGGCTGGGCAGCGGGGGGCCGCCTGACTCGGCTGAACGATCGGCACGGTTAAACAGCCGCCGGCTTCAGATCATGGTCGGCGGGAGGCAGCTCTTCTGCGGTGGCGTCAGGCGTCCTCAAGAGCCAGGGGTAGTGTCAGGCGGCCTCGGTAGCCAGGGGTAGTGTCAGGCGGCTTCAGGAGCCAGGGGTAGTGTCAGGCGGCCTCGGTAACCTGGGGTAGTGTCAGGCGGCCTCGGTAGCCAGGGGTAGTGTCAGGCGGCCTCGGTAACCTGGGGTAGTGTCAGGCGGCCTCGGTAGCCAAGGGGTAGTGTCAGGTGGCCTCAGGAGCCAGGGGTAGTGTCAGGTGGCTTCGGCTTCGGTAGCCAGATAGTGTCAAACAGCCTCAGGAGCCAGGAGTAGTGTCAGGTGGCTTCGGTAGCCATGGGTAGCGTCATACAGCCTCGGTAGCCAGAGCCAGGTGTGAAGAAGCCTCGGTAGCCATGGGCGGTGTCAGGCGGCCTCGGTAGCCAGGGGCGGTGTCAGTGAGCTTGGTAGCCAGGCGTGGTATCGGGCGCTTGGGGTGAAAGGTAGCCACGTTCTACTTGGTCAGTGCACACCGTGCTGTATCCGCGTTGAGGGTACGTGGTGTGGGAGAAGTGGACGCTTTTCATGTCTTTTTCTAACTCGAAATTGTTGACGTACATAATGAAGACGCTTCACGCTTTATTGGTGAACAGTATCATCCCAACTGCTACGTATTGTGATTGTAGGGCGACGTGGGTGAATGCCCAACTTTGTGTGTCGATTTGAACCGGCTGACCCGGGCTATTGCACATGTATGTCAAGATGGCGTCGTGGGTGGGTTCGAGTGATGTGAGGTGGGTCAGGTTCGGCCGGGAACAACTGCGGAAAGTTCGGGCCGGCTCCGGTTTCACACTGGATCCACTTCGACGCCAAATTGTACTATAAAACTGTCACCAAAACGCAATTTCGACGTCTGTGTATGTTTTTGCATTGCCAACGCGGCTGTACTTGTGTCCATTTTTGCCCAAACTTATTCCATCCGTACCCGACCTCACCACACAAGCGAGGGTAGCTTCGGGCAGATGATGTGGGTTCACTGCAGGCCTTCTACCATTGAAGCACGTTGTCTATACATTGCTGGACCCACTTAAAGTACCATACCGCTAAAGCAGATACAAATGCTCCGACCTGTTGGACATGGCCATGTTTCGCGCAGATGAGAATGGCATCTGTTGCAAACTTCTGGTTCCCAGCACATTGCCATCAGAACCGAAGTTTTAAAAGGCATCCGATCCATACCTGTTCTTCCTAACGTAAAAATGGAGTCTACATTCTTGCATTGATTTGGAAAAGTATTCAGGGGTAATACATGAATGAAACGGGTGGCCTCAAATTGAATGGAGACCCAATCCATAGTGTCCAATGCTAAAAGTTGTAATTATTGAGGGTGCAAAGTCAGTGTGGAGGAGGAACTCGCCCCCTCCAAAATGTATCATCCAAGGCCCATGCGTTTAGCTTCCCTTGGATTTACCTAGTTTAACCATATTGCTGCTTGGGTAACCCATTGTTCGTGCTAAAAACACAATAATTTAGCTGCCATTAGTGCAGAGGCAATCTCTCAGTGCTTTCTTTAAACCCTCATCTTCAAAATGAGCAGAAGTGTCATACAATGTCACGTTTTGCTAAGTCAGTTTTTTTCTTCAGTACAGGTGGGGCGGAGACCTGCCTACGAGGCGGTGCAATGACTGGCAGTGTAGCTACCCCTCAGTGTAGCGGCTACCTGGTGGCGTGATGGCTACCTGGTGGTGTAATGGCTACCTGGTAGTGCAATAGCTATCTGATGGTGTAGCGGCTACCTGGTAGTGTAATGGCTATCTGATGGTGTAGCGGCTACCTGGTAGTGTAATGGCGATCTGATAGTGTAGCGGCTACCTGGTAGTGTAATGGCTACCTGGTGGTGTAATGGCTACATGGTGGTGTAATGGCTACCTGTTAGTGTAATGGCTATCTGATGGTGTAGCGGCTACCTGGTAGTGTAATGGCTATCTGATGGTGTAGCGGCTACCTGGTAGTGTAATGGCGATCTGATAGTGTGGCGGCTACCTGATGGTGTAACGGCTGCCTGGTGGTGTAACGGCTACCTGGTGGTGAAACGGCTACCTGATGGTGTAACGGCTACTTGATGGTGTAACGGCTACCTGATGGTGTAACGGCCGTCTGCGGGTGTAACGACCTTCTACTGGCGTAACGGCTGCCTTTCGGTGTAACTGTTGCTCAACGGTGAACGGTTGCATGATGGTGTAAGTACTGCCGGTGTAACGGATGCTTGACGATGTAACGGCTAACTGACGATGTATCGGCTGTTTGCAGATGTAGCGTCTGTCCGCTGGTGTAGCTGTTGTATGTCAGGTGCAACGGCTCTCTGACGGGGTAACAGCTGACTGCCCGGCTGACTGCCCGGCTGACTGCCCAGCTGACTGCCCGGCTGACTGCCCGGCCGACTGCCCGGCTGACTGCTGACTATGTGGCTCAGCTGTTGTCGGGACGGGTCTGAGTGCCCGGCTGACTGCCCGGCTGACTGCCCGGCTGACTACCTGGCTGTGTGGCTCAGCTGTTGTCGGGACGGGTCTGAGTGCCCGGCTGACTGCCCGGCTGACTGCCCGGCTGACTGCCCGGCTGACTGCCCGGCTGACTGCCCGGCTGACTGCCCGGCTGACTGCCCGGCTGAGTGCCCGGCTGACTGCCCGGCTGACTGCCCGGCTGACTGCCCGGCTGACTGCCCGGCTGACTGCCCGGCTGACTGCCCGGCTGACTGCCCGGCTGACTGCCCAGCTGACTGCCCGGCTGACTGCTGACTATGTGGCTCAGCTGTTGTCGGGACGGGTCTGAGTGCCCGGCTGACTGCCCGGCTGACTGCCCGGCTGACTACCTGGCTGTGTGGCTCAGCTGTTGTCGGGACGGGTCTGAGTGCCCGGCTGACTGCCCGGCTGACTGCCCGGCTGACTGCCCGGCTGACTGCCCGGCTGACTACCTGGCTGTGTGGCTCAGCTGTTGTCGGGACGGGTCTGAGTGGTATGTGGAACGTTCGCCCGTGGATACCTCCACCAACCACGTGATTGTGGTAGAGAGAGACGTTTCCTTGACGAGATGTTCAACCTCATGATCGTGGATGTCATTAGACTTGATTGCTTGTCGTGTCAGTCCAGGACACTGCTCCTATATAGGGGCCTGTATGGTCGTTGAAAAAGGGAGGTGGAGTTTCAAAAGCGCTGGCAAAGTCGAACATCCGGATATTTCAGTGATAACCCATAGGCGCCCATACCCAGGGTCTTGAGTGTGCACGCAGCCACACGCAAGTGTGTATGCATGCAGAGCTCCTGTGATTTGGTGTCAGTGGGCTATCAGAGGCATGCTCTTCTGGTGCGCCCCCTATTCTCAGCGCAACAACGACGATTCTTTGGACGAGAGATATTCACGCTAACGATGACGGGTCCTCTAGGAAATGGATCACAAATGGTTTATACTTGACGGTTATTCGAGCATTTCTTGCAAGTGCGTCGAGTTTGTTGTTTACCCGGGGATATCTTAGACACCTCGTACTTAGTCCTGTACTTCACCCCGTGACATGTCACTGACTAATTTTCGCTTGTTTTCACTTTTTCACTGTTTCACTGATGGCGTTACTTCCATTGCACTGCTCCACTGATGATGTTGCTTGCATATCACTGTTTCACTGACGTTATGTGCGCTGCATGATCCACGCAGTCGATGCGCCCCTAAACTCCAATAGCCAACCAGCCAACCACGGTGACTCGATGTGGGATATATTGATAAAAATTGCATAGCCAACAGCAGAGGTAAGAAGCGTCAGCTCTTCCTGAGCCTAGCTTCGAAACCCTGTACACACGAACCAAAGACCAGTTCGGCCAGTCCAGTTGCCACCTGGGAGGGTGGCGGGCGTCGGCTGCGGCGCAGGATCGCGGGGTCTGCCCGGCTGTCCGAGCGCAGGGATGCTGCCTGAGGTCTCTCTCTCTCAGCAAAGAGTGAGAGCACGTGAAGACTTTTATTGCGATAAAGTTGGAACATAAATATCAAAGTGGAGGAGGACGTCGAAACGTGACGCGCCGTTGAAAGACCCGCCGGCGAGATTTCATTCACGATATTTTTTGCTTTCAACAAGGGTTAAGAGCACCGCGTGACGAATACTTGGATGCAAATGGGTGGCAATCAAGATTTTACTAAAGACACAACATTTGACTGTGAGCGAGGACATTAGATGGCAAAACGCTGAAACAAACGTAAACCTATTGTGGTTTCAAAGACCAGGTCGGTCTGGCCGCTCGTATTTTCCACCGCTCACACAGAAGCAGACCCGCCCAGTTTTCGCTCTCGTTCCTAATCAGTTGACATCGAATTGTGGATTGCTTAGGCAGTTGCAAGTGTTTCGCAAGCTCGCAAAGTACCTCATTGAAATATCCACAGCTACTTGATAAGACATTTATGCAACCCAACAGACAACCTTAACGCTTATCTGGATGTAAGACAATTGACTTGGTTGAAAGGCGATCCCCGAATTGCTCGGGGAAACAATACCCCAGTTGATTTTGTTTTGCTCAAGTATGTGCAGTTATTATTCTTAATTCATTATTTGGTGATGCATATTAACATAGCACACATTGCGTCCGTTTTGTGAGCCTTAAGCCAACAAGTGGCGGAAAATTATCGTAGTGCGCTGCAATTTCATTTCCCAAAGTCAGCTTTACCGGCACTGACTTTAATAATCGCCAAACTCAGTGGTTGTCTTCTCTGGGACGTTATAAATCAATACTTGCACGTGTATAAACTATACCATACGCCTGAACATGCTATTTAAAGATTCCTGAGTTCGGATGGCTTTGCACACCATGACGGAACACAGTTTGTCCCGCATGCAATTTGAGGGGAGAAAAACATGTCTTGCAGATCACTCTTATGCAAAAGCGAACTAATAGAAGTTTTGTCGTTAGCTCCCCCCCCCCCCCAACGGCTGATTTTGGTCGCCAATATCTCCTGGATTTAATATCAGGTCGAATAAATTCTGCCCCCCCCCCTCTCAGCAGTGGAAAGCCTGTCAGTTAATACGTGTATTGTTTCCTCTTCCCGTCCCCCAATAGATTGAATCTAACGTGCCTGTGCTTTGATGCTAACTAGATAAGCCTGGAATGGAATCATTATGTTGCGATGGCACTCGGAGTACTCAGTCTGTCCCATCCCCTCCTGCCACAAACCGGCTGGCCTGCTCAGCCACTGCCTACATAGGTTAAGTATTCTGCAGACACAAGAACAGAATCGAGCCCAATTTGGCGGCCGCCACCAACGTCAAATCAATATCCGAGCGGGCCGACGAGCCGTCCCTTTCAGGTGGCAGCATCTGTCGGCTTTTTAAATGGCGTGTTGCACTCATGGCGCATCCTCAGACGTCGCCATGACAACGAAGGCTATTCTATCGGTGCTCTGCCTATCAATCACTGATGAGATCTTCGCCAGCGGACACGAGCCGCTGGTGCTCACCAACTATGGGGCGATGGGACCATGGGCCCATGGTACCGTCAATTCATTGGATCGTTGGATCGTGGGACCATCAGACCATCACATCGTCTGAGCACTTGACCATCGAACCGGTGTCGAATAAACAGACAACCGGATCATTTGATCGTCGGAACACTGAACCTTTGGATAGTTGGATCACGGGACCATCGGATCATCGGACCGTTGGACCATTTGACCACCGGACCGCCAGACCTTGGGACTGTTGGACCATCTGACCATTGGACAAACTGGCCGCTGGACCATCTGACCGTTGAACCATCTAACCGTTGGAGCAGCTGACCGTTGGACCATCTTACCATTGGACCATCTGACCACTGGACCATCTGACCACTGGACCAACTGACCGCTGGACCATCGTAACGTTGGACCATCTGACTGTTGGACCATCTGACCGTCCTACCGGCAGGCGAGCCGGAGCCAACGGTGCACGTCGTAAATCACGTGTGCAGCGTCGGCCGAGCCGGCAGCTGCCGCCGGACAGGGCGGACGCCGCCGATTTCCATCACCCCTTTCGGTCGGCCCGGCCCGGCCGCGCGACACGACACAATGCGGCTCCCTGGGGGGCCGGGGGGGCGTCCCCCGGGGGCATCCGTCCGGTCATGCCGCAGCGCACCGCCGCTTCTATCCGGCCATCAGCGATCCGATTAATCTTAACCCGGTTTAAGCTATCGAGTCCATTAAAATTAGTTGACACCGTAAAGCCGCCCGATGAATATGACGTACGCTCGGATGGGCTGAGCGGCGGTGCGGAAGGCGGCTCATGTCAAGATCGACTGGGTTTGTCATCGTCTGTTTTAAATTATGGCTTAGTGGCCGCCCGAACAGCTGGTAAGGTACCTCGGATTGTTAACTTTTGGGGAGCATAATTTGATTATGTGGGGAGAAATTTGTCCTTCGACAGTTCCGGTCTCCAGAGCTTTAGCGTTAGTTTCCTTCTTCGTTTTAACTGAACCACATAGGCATCGACAGCATTTGGTTCAGATTTGCTAGATTTTTGTGGATGTCTTTTCGATGTGTCCCAATTGGCAGTTACGCCTGTAGGCACCATGTGAGATGTCTGACCTATAGCCAGAGTATCCGCATTCGCCAATTACATTACCATAATGTGATTGCTGCCAAGACCAATGATGTACCAATGCGCCATGCTATGAATGCCATTCCACCATTCGCCAATTTTCCACTTCCTGTTCGGCCATTTATCGATTGCTGTTAACAAATTAATCAAGAACCATCGGACCATCAGGAATTTAATCGTCGCAACTGGATTAAATAATAGGATGCTAATCGGCAGGCTGATTCGAACGATTTCCTCTTCCTTGGCCTGTGCAAACAATTGGGTAAGTAAAGCTACGGTTGTACGTATGCCAAATGAATATAACGTGCCATGCGATGATGTGTATTTTGTAGTGTTTTGCCTGACTTCTAAGGAAGCTTGCTGGGCAACGGCGTAGAGGAAAATGGCAGTATGTGCTTAGTTTGTCGGTGAGCTGCTGTGTGTGTGTTTAGATCGGTCTGTGTGCTACTGTGTGTGTTTGTATCGGTCGGTGAGCTGCTGTGTGTGTTTAGATCGGTAGGTAAGCTGTTGTATGTGTTTAGATCGGTCGGTGAGCTGCTGTGTGTGTGTTTAGATCGGTCTGTGTGCTACTGTGTGTGTTTGTATCGGTCGGTGAGCTGCTGTGTGTGTTTAGATAGGTCGGTGAGCTGCTGTGTGTGTTTAGATCGGTCGGTGAGCTGCTGTGTGTGTTTAGATCGGTAGGTGAGCTGCTGTGTGTGTTTAGATCGGTCGGTGAGCTGTTGTGTGTGTTTAGATCGGTCGGTGAGCTGTTGTGTGTGTTTAGATCGGTCGGTGAGCTGTTGTGTGTGTTTAGATCGGTCGGTGAGCTGTTGTGTGTGTTTAGATCGGTCGGTGAGCTGTTGTGTGTGTTTAGATCGGTCGGTGAGCTGTTGTGTGTGTTTAGATCGGTCGGTGAGCTGTTGTGTGTGTTTAGATCGGTCGGTGAGCTGTTGTGTATGCCTATATTGGTTGATAAGCTGCGAGCGTTGTTTCCGTAATTGAGCCGTGATCCTGGCTCAGCCACATGCTCTGCAGTGTTGTCGGTCAATGATGCTATAGTTCTTCTCTGGTTCTATGGTTGTTAATGTTCAGATGGCTAATGGCCCATAGCGTTCCATCACATCTCCTTTCAGGAAAGGATCCCGCATGCATTGTGATTTCGGCAGCATCCTGCTTGGTTGTTAAGAATTGGTATCCTGCACAATTGTTCAGGAACGCCCAATGTTTTGTTGTAATATTGAAAGGTTGTAACACTACAGTTACTGCTTCAAGCAATGAATTATCGGCCATGCTTGACAGACTATTGGTGTTCGCGGAACAGACATTGGCCCTGCTGGACCGACTGATAGTGGTCGTCCAGCAGATATTGGCCCTGCTGGAACGACTATTGATGGTCGTCCACCAGATATTTGCCGTACTGGACAGACTATTGGTGGTCGCCCAGCAGATGTTGGTTGTGCTTGACCGACTATTGGTGGTCGGCCAGCAGATATTGGCCGTACCAGAGCACTGCCAAAAGAACAAAATTTATTGTGTACAAAACAACAACCGAGAGGTCATCCAACAGTGGTCGAGGCGTGCTTTCCCGCTACAGTAGGCGCTTCCATCTTCGACATGCAAACGGTTCAGTTTCTCCTTCTTTCTTTTTTTTTTTGGGGGGGGAGGAGGAAGGTCAAGCTTCCAATGCAGCCCTTTGGCTTACCACAGAATGCATAAATGTGTGAAAATGAATTATTCCTTGAACGCGAACATTTTCGTTATAAGGCACTTCCCGTCCTCCAAGAAAGGAAGTCAATAAATTATGCTTCGAGTCGTCATCGATGATGATCAAAGGGATTTTACATAAAAAAGTAGAGCTGGTGCCTAGAAGCAATACTGCAAGCCAGAAAATAGGTTAAAATATAATCACATTCTTCAAGTACGGCTTAACATGTTGAACGATACTTCTGAATAGATCTTCTTTGCCAAGCATCTTGAGCCCGAAATAATGAATAACATGAAATTGCTCGCTTCTTCAAATCACCCTCGCACATGAAGGTAGTTCTAGGTTAAAAATGCTCAAGATGTAAAGTCAAATACGCTTCCAGTCACTTCTCATTGCTCAATTCATATCGGCTTCGGAACGAATATCTTTCTCTTCGGGCAAATACATTTCAGACGTCGATCCGCTGAATCTACCACGGAGACCATGGTATAAAAAAAATTAGCAGCTGCTTTCCTGTACACGTAACCTATCCCTCAACGCGACCGGTGAGGTTCGTGTGGCGTACAGGATTTTGCTAAGACCCGTGTCCGGAGGGCTGAGACGGACCTAAGGGAAGAGAGCATCATATTTCCCATCAACCCTGAGAGTGCACGCAGCGAATTTTTGCAGGGACTTCAAACTTCTTATCGTAGACCGCACAATTGTCTTTTTAGGGTCTTGGATAATTTCATTTTGACAAATTTAGAGCATCCTTGTGTTTTTTCTTCTAAAATATGACTTTAGCGGGTCTCAATCCAGTGGAATTTCCAGATCTCATTCTCCCAACTTGACGAATTTGGAGGGACCCAAACCAGTGGGGGTCCCAGATTTCGTTTCCCCTCACTTGACGAATTTCTGGAACCACTTCTGGTTGGAGGTAAGGCATTCCAAATTGACTGGAAGAAGACAATTTCTTAGAGTTTCTTGAGACATAGGGATCGTGGGACGTGTGAAAGGATAGACGAGTAAATTGGTGGAGAAGTGGAGAGGTGGATAGGTGGAGGGTTATGGGATGGAGTGCAAGCATTTCATGACATAATTTGTCTTCAGGTTTGCGGTGAACCAGTAATCTTTCAGAAAATTCCTTGAATTGACACCCCATGACATGATATGATCGTGCACACCTCCAGTCAACCTCGTGCTGAGATGCTCTCAGTAACAATACGGAGATCGTCGTCGCTGTCCAACTATGTCGGTTTCAATATATATATATATATACCGATATATATGTCGGCCACTCAGTTTGACGAACTTTACCGTTTGGAAAAATAGGCGCGTGCAGTGGTGTGCTTTGTTGCGAAGGGAACATACATCGGTGCTACACAACCACTAACTGCTGACGCCCCACTGAGCCGAAATAATCAGTCAATCAATCAATCAATCGACCAGGGAGCACTGCCCGTAGGTGGGCTTCTATTCTGAGGTTCAGTACTGCAGGACATCCATTTTAATTTGCTTAATGGGAGGACGACCCTGTCAGTACACCGATGGTCCTCACCCCTCCTCCACTCCCCTCCCTAGCCGCTCCGAGCGTCACTGTATTCAATGCAGAGTAACGTTTTCAGTACAGTTTTTCAAGTTATGATTTAATCACTCAGGTCCAGCCATTTTTTTGTAGCGTTGCTTTTACCATCTTTCAGCACAATTTTTTGTAGTACTCATATGTATGTGCTTGGAGTGAGGTGCTGCGGTGGAACTTAAGCGGTGTCGGTTCAGCCTTCGGTCGCGTATGTACATCATGTGCCGCATCCCACGCGCAGCGAAGCCGGACGATGACGATATGTGGCACACGCTTAGCGGGAGGTGCCTGATACAAACACCACTGTCAAGTGCTCTGCCACCTGGGATCATTCGGCAATTCGGCACAGTACGATTTGATACTGATTATTGAGTTTCACATACTTGCCACCATGTTTGGCTTGTTAGCCTAATTTCGGTAAGAGCGCTGCAAATTTCGGTCGAGGCGGCTCGTTTTTCAATGCACAAGTCAAGGGTGCCACATTGTATGCGATAGGGGGGTACAACTGCCCTCTCCCAGTATGCGCAATCCGGCCGGAGATTTTCACGGAACACTTATGCTGGTAGCATTAAAAAAACAACAATGTTCACCATGCATATTAGTCGAACCCCATCATTTCAACTTTTTATGTGCAAACTCACTAACACCAAACTATTGTGGAACCATTTCAGCTTGCTGGCATGGCAGATAACTGCACGATGTCAGTACGACAGAGTCGGACGCTAGTACGACACTATATATCTTGCAATCTTCACTCGATCCTCGGTCTCACTCGCAATGATCTTGAAGTGCATTCGAGTACTTCCGCATTCATCATCCAGAGCTTACACGTCCCGTGAACAGTCACACACCGCGCACGCCATACTTAACATGACAATCACTGTACGGTGCGGGCCAGAAGAGCCCGCCTGTGGCCGCCCTCCTACGAGAGGAGGCGGGTTTACTAGCCGGCTCGGCCAGGAGGCCAGACCAGCCCGCCTGTGGCCGCCCTCCTACGAGAGGAGGCGGGTTTACTAGCCGGCTCGGCCGGGGGGCCAGACGAGCCCGCCTGTGGCCGCCCTCCTACGAGAGGAGGCGGGTTTACTAGCCGGCTCGGCCGGGGGGGCCAGACGAGCCCGCCTGTGGCCGCCCTCCTACGAGAGGAGGCGGGTTTACTAGCCGGCTCGGCCGGGGGGCCAGACCAGCCCGCCTGTGGCCGCCCTCCTACGAGAGGAGGCGGGTTTACTAGCCGGCTCGGCCGGGAGGCCAGACGAGCCCGCCTGTGGCCGCCCTCCTACGAGAGGAGGCGGGTTTACTAGCCGGCTCGGCCGGGGGGCCAGACCAGCCCGCCTGTGGCCGCCCTCCTATGAGAGGAGGCGGGTTTACTAGCCGGCTCGGCCGGGAGGCCGGACGAGCCCGCCTGTGGCCGCCCTCCTATGAGAGGAGGCGGGTTTACTAGCCGGCTCGGCCGGGAGACCGGCACGCCGACCGACCGGTAACCCTTCCCCTCCGGACGGGGAAATCACGCGTCCCGCGTCAACCCCACCCCCCGTCCTACGTTGGGGAATTAACAGGCGTCACTTTGTCACAATATTGATTACGGCGCGCGGGTCGGCGCACGCTGTCAGTCTCCGGGCGGCACCTGCGATCGAGAGCGCGCGCAAAAAACGCGCCACAGACAGGTCGTCGGCGCACCCGGCAATTTCTGGCGGCCGCCGCGGTGGCGCGGCCGAGAGTCACGCCGCGCGCGGCTCGGCGTCACGGCGCGTGACACGTGACGGCCGCGTGAGAGCGCGCCCGGTCAAACGGCGAGCAGCTGCACACGCTGGCGAGCCGCCGCCGCCGGACGGAAAAAACCGCACAGCCGAGTCGGCTGAATGGTGTGACATGCTAAACACGATTAGGGGAAATGGTACTTGACGGTTGAAAGGGTCGCGCCGTCGTGCATCGATCCGTTTTGATAAGAGATCAGGCCGACAGTTGGGTGGTGCAGTTGAAGTTGGCGCGGTTTCCGTCGTGTCGGCGGCACCAGTACGACACCCACCCAGTAACCAAGCTCCAGATGCCGGCAGCCAATACGCGAATAGTACCGGCTGCTTGCGGTATCATCATGTATTATACGCCACGGATTTAATGCAAACATTATCAATCCAATTATAAATGAGGTCGAGGAATATTAGTGTTGATGCAAATGAATGGTAGCCTCATACATATGAGGTTGGCGCATAGGATGAGATAGCAAACAAACAAACAAGCACACGAAATGTGTGTCGAAGTGCGCAACTAGGTGCATTATCAGTGCAGCATCTCAGGCAGTAGTCTGGTACCTAATCCGGAATATTTAATCGCAGCAGGTCTGGCCGTGCTCGAGAAAGACGGCAGGGAGCTGGTGACGAAGAAACACGCTCCACATGCGTGGAGCAGGCACAAAAGCTCGGACCACGATAGAACCAGCCCGCCAAGACACTTGCGGACGACGGTGGTTTGGAGTCCGGTAATGCTGCGCAGAGTATCAATAGAAGCATGTTCCAGCAGATAAAACGTCAGAGATAAACGTCCTATACACATTGGCGGACCTAGCCCGCCGGTTTTCGAGGTGGTGGTGGGCGGGGGGGGTGCAACTTTCAGTTTCTGGCGTCAACCCTCCCTCCCCTAGTAGCGTACCTAGTAATTGCATCAGGAGAGGGGTCAAACGGATTTGGAGGGTGCCCATTCTCCCACTATTTTTGGTTAAATGCAAATTAATGACAGCAGAATGTCCTGTGTAAGGGTGCCAGCCTACCTCCACCGTTTCAAAGTTGCGGATTTTTGTTCTTGTTTGCCATGACGTCCACGTTCACGTTCCACCACTTGTACCGCGTCACCGTCCGTACATGATTACACATCGGCGGATCCGACTTTGTCAACTCTTGCTGTAAGCAGAACTTGAGTAGCATGGAACCCTCGATGGGTGTCAGCATCTACTATGCTATCATATTGGCTTCCAAACAATTAGAACAAATCATGTCTAAAACTGGAGATTCTTTTATCCGGACGCTATTTTTAACCCCGCAAAGGTCACTGCATTTTAATTTAGTTTACTTCTGTTGGTTTCTGGGGAACCAAATAACCATATGTCCCCCTTACACGCTCCGGGGAGGGGGGTTGCATGGCTGGAATGGTCCCTCTCTGGATCCGCCAGTGCCTATTAGCACGACATCGCAATGCGTTTGTGTAGCCTGCAGAGACGTATGGTAACACGACCTCAACAGAGACTCGTGGACGAGAGACTGACTCTGGCTCTGAGCGGCGAGCTGGCTACGTCAGAGGGTCGTGCTGCACATCGTCAGAGGGTCGTGCTGGTAGTCAGAGAGTCGTGCTGCACATCGTCAGAGAGTCGTGCTGCACATCGTCAGAGGGTCGTGCTGCACATCGTCAGAGGGTCGTGCTGGCAAGGGTCGTCACATCGTCAGAGGGTCGTGCTGCACATCGTCAGAGGGTCGTGCTGGACATCGTCAGAGGGTCGTGCTGGTAGTCAGAGAGTCGTGCTGCACATCGTCAGAGAGTCGTGCTGCACATCGTCAGAGGGTCGTGCTGCACATCGTCAGAGGGTCGTGCTGCACATCGTCAGAGGGTCGTGCTGCACATCGTCAGAGGGTCGTGCTGCACATCGTCAGAGGGTCGTGCTACACATCGTCAGAGGGTCGTGCTGCACATCGTCAGAGGGTCGTGCTGCACATCGTCAGAGGGTCGTGCTGCACATCGTCAGAGGGTCGTGCTGCACATCGTCAGAGGGTCGTGCTGGTAGTCAGAGAGTCGTGCTGCACATCGTCAGAGGGTCGTGCTGCACATCGTCAGAGGGTCGTGCTGGACATCGTCAGAGGGTCGTGCTGGTTGTCAGAGGGTCGTGCTGCACATCGTCAGAGGGTCGTGCTGCACATCGTCAGAGGGTCGTGCTGCACATCGTCAGAGAGTCGTGCTGCACATCGTCAGAGAGTCGTGCTGCACATCGTCAGAGAGTCGTGCTGCACATCGTCAGAGGGTCGTGCTGGTAGTCAGAGGGTCGTGCTGGTTGTCAGAGGGTCGTGCTGCACATCGTCAGAGGGTCGTGCTGCACATCGTCAGAGGGTCGTGCTGCACATCGTCAGAGGGTCGTGCTGCACATCGTCAGAGGGTCGTGCTACACATCGTCAGAGGGTCGTGCTGGTCGTCAGAGGGTCGTGCTGCACATCGTCAGAGGGTCGTGCTGCACATCGTCAGAGGGTCGTGCTGCACATCGTCAGAGGGTCGTGCTGCACATCGTCAGAGGGTCGTGCTGCACATCGTCAGAGAGTCGTGCTACACATCGTCAGAGGGTCGTGCTGCACATCGTCAGAGAGTCGTGCTGGTCGTCAGAGGGTCGTGCTGCATATCGTCAGAGGGTCGTGCTGGTCGTCAGAGGGTCGTGCTGCACATCGTCAGAGGGTCGTGCTGCACATCGTCAGAGGGTCGTGCTACACATCGTCAGAGGGTCGTGCTGCACATCGTCAGAGGGTCGTGCTGCACATCGTCAGAGGGTCGTGCTGGTTGTCAGAGAGTCGTGCTGCACATCGTCAGAGGGTCGTGCTGGTTGTCAGAGAGTCGTGCTGCACATCGTCAGAGGGTCGTGCTGCACATCGTCAGAGGGTCGTGCTGGTTGTCAGAGGGTCGTGCTGCACATCGTCAGAGGGTCGTGCTGCACATCGTCAGAGGGTCGTGCTGCACATCGTCAGAGGGTCGTGCTGCACATCGTCAGAGGGTCGTGCTGCACATCGTCAGAGGGTCGTGCTGCACATCGTCAGAGGGTCGTGCTGCACATCGTCAGAGGGTCGTGCTGCACATCGTCAGAGGGTCGTGCTGCACATCGTCAGAGGGTCGTGCTGCACATCGTCAGAGGGTCGTGCTGCACGTCGTCAGAGCACACGAGGTGGTATGTGGCGCTCCAGGCCCGGCCCAACTTGTGAAACAAGATGCCAGAATTGACCGAGCATTTGCTTCGTGGGCAGCTCCGGACATCTGCGTATTCAGCTTATATGGGAAAGCTGAATGGGAAGTCCAAATGAGGAGACGGATTGCCCACTGCTTTTTACCACCACCACATAAATTTCATCTGAAAATGCGAGTTTTAGTCAAAGGGAGGACTTGAAGGTCCAGAATTATGCCAATTTTCACTGGCATTATGCTGTTGGCCCAGTAAGTGCAGGACATATATATTGTTTAATTAATGTAATTGTTGCGTTACTTGTTTCATGTATCCTTGATAATGCATCATTTCTCCGGATCATAGCATATATTTCCGGATGCTTTTTACTCTCAGCATATGTCGCCCACAGGCACTCGAGCAGTCCGTGTACCGCCGATTTTGACACACCAAAAAACAGACACATGCTATTTGATGGTTACAACTTGATGGGTACAGCTCCACCAAAAGCCGCTGCTTTGCATTTTGCCGGTCAGTTGAATTGTGGCATGCAGCACGTTGCAAAATTGACAGGCGTCTGCTAAATGGCTTTGTGACGCTTACCACGCTAAGTTCTGGGAACTCATAATTGAATGTGTGTCTCGAATATATAGTGGCTCCAAACCTTTCGGTCGGTGCTGTCTCCAACTCAGTCCAGCACCCTAATAGCAGAATTAACGTTGTCCCCGAATGCTCACTAGAAAACTGACTTTCAAGCCGACCTGGGAGGAAAACCAATAGCACAAAGTACGAAATGGCTAAACGCGCAACATCTCTTCACTGGAAGCACGCTCGCTGCTCCACGTTCTCTCCGTTATCTCCGTTCGGACCTCCGCGTCACTGGTTCTCTCCGTTCGGAGCTCCACGTCACTGGTTCTCTCCGTTTGTACCTCCGCGTCACTGGTTCTCTCCGTTCGGACCTCCACGTCACTGGTTCTCTCCGTTCGGAGCCGACAGGTAGCTGACAGCAGCACCCCACTGCTTTGGAGGAGGGTGAGAACATTATCGTGCACGAGTGAGGGTTGATCGGACTAATTCATAACTAATCCCGGATTACGCATAAAATTGGCTCAGACAGGCAGTATTTAGCTGGAACGCTAGGCAATGGACGCATCGTGTCAATGGAGGCAAGCTTCTGTCGGCGGCTCTGTCTGCCCTGTCCCCTTCCCCTCTCCCTTTCCCCTTCCCCTCTCCCTGTCCCCTTCCCCTCTCCCTGCCCCTTCCCTCTCCCTGTCCCCTTCCCCTCTCTCTGTCCCCTTCCCCTCTCCCTGTCTCCTTCCCCTCTCCATGTCTCCTTCCCCTCTCCCTGTCCCCTTCCCCTCTCCCTGTCCCCTTCCCCTCTCCCTGTCCCCTTCCCCTCTCCCTGTCCCCTTCACCTCTTCATGTTTCCTTTCCCTCCCTCGAAGCTGCCGTCAATCACAAAATGGCTTGAGAGTTCCAGATTGTACGTGTTTAGTTGATCTATATGCACCAGGACTGCTATGCACGAACGTGAAAAGAGACGTTCCAACAGCTTGGATACCTACTGGTTCTCCGGAGCATTGTTTTCCATTCAGGCCTTTTTCAGGAGAGCCGTTTTCACAAACTTTGTCTCGAGGGACAGTTTTAGCAGGGTACACATAAGGACACCCACAACTCCTGCTTTTCGATTTCTTTTGAATACATTTTGAATTGAAGGTATCAGGGAAATGTGACTATGATGGTCCAATGTTAGACAGAACCTGCCTGCCTTGAAAAATACAGGCCCGAGTAGCACATGCTACTACTTGGCATCATCCGGCCTCCCATCCGGTCATCACTGAGTAGGTCTCGTACCCTCTGTCATATCTTGTCTGTCTTGTCTCTGTCATGTCTTGTCTGAGTAGGTCTCGCACTCTCTGTCATATCTTGTCTGTCTTGTCTCTGTCATGCCTTGTCTGGGTAGGTCTCGTACCCTCTGTCATGCCTTGTCTGAGTAGGTCTCGTACCCTCTGTCATATCTTGTCTGAATAGGTCTCGTACCCTCTGTCATATCTTGTCTGTCTTGTCTCTGTCATGTCTTGTCTGAGTAGGTCTCGCACTCTCTGTCATATCTTGTCTGTCTTGTCTCTGTCATATCTTGTCTGAATAGGTCTAGTACCCTCTGTCATGTCTTGTCTGAGTAGGTCTCATACCTTCTGTCATGTCTTGTCTGAGTAGGTATCGTACCCTCTGTCTTGTCTTGTCTGAGTAGGTCTCGTACCACCTGTCATGTCTTGTCTGAGTAGGTCTCGTACCCTCTGTCATGTCTTGTTTGAGTAGGTCTCGTACCCTCTGTCATGTCTTGTCTAGTTCTAAAAGTTCCTAGATGTGATGAGACAACACCACGGTCCTTCAAAAATAAGTTGGTGGTTCAGCTCGTCCTGATAAACCAAACTAAATGTTCCATGTTCCAATCCTCCGCCAACCTCTGCGAACGGGACGGCATCCGTCCCATCTCGTTTCTCATCCGAATCGAGTTCAATAATCCCTACCCTCCTTCACAAGGCCATGACTACGCGCTTGTACCTGGTTCAGCAATTTTCATGTGGCCCTGAAACACTGATGAAAATACAAATGTGTGGCGATATCTGGTTTCAATGTTTGGCTTCCAGAACACATCAGCGTTTATTCATGATAATACCAAAGCAAATACATATGCATCAGCCAATGAAAAAGAAGAGGATTAATATATTAAGCAGCCATGCATTTTAAAAATATAGGCATTCAACAAAGTAACGAGAAAAACTAACACCAAAGGGTGCCGGCGCAGGTGTGTCCGGCTGGCAAATAAAATGTATACAGTTTTATTGACTGTGACCAAACATCTTACTTGAAAAGGCAACTTACACAACATCGTAAATATATCTCCTTTCTGCATCACAAACTCTGTAGAGTTATGTGCGGCAAATATACGTCACACATACAGTTCTCACTTTTGGGAGCATCGCATCAACCACATACACGTTTCAAAACAAATTACAGCTCAAATGTTCAGGTAATGTCATGCGGATTACAGATTCCGCAGTCAATGATCTGCTGCTTATTGTCCAAAGTCATCAATGCACTCATGCATAATTTTCAAGTGATGACAGCGGTGCCGAAAAAGGTGCTGTTCTGGTCCTGTCGAAAAATGCATATTTCATACAATAATGCAGTGCGACTTGCCATGGCACGCTCTGCTCCAGATAACCACCTGGAGCGCAGATCACAACATAAAGCCGCACCCAAAGTCGGCCGAAGCGTGACCCAGCGGCTCCCCGAAGCACGAGGACATCGTGTGGTGGGCGTGGTCTGATGACGTCAGCGCGTGCTGGCCAATGCCCGCCTGGCTGGCGAACGTCATCTGGGCGGCTGCCGGCCAGGCGGCGAAGGTGGCCGCGGCGCCGGCGCACTGGTCGTAGCCGGCGGTCGGCGGCAGGTCGGAGAGGCCGTACAGGCCGGCCGGCGGCCGCAGCGAGAAGCCCGGCTCGGCCTTGACGTCGGCGCCGACGGGCAGCAGGCCGACGTCGCCGAGCGTGGCCGCCGACGGGCCCGGGCTGACAGTGTTGCCGTCGCGGCCCAGGCGCACCGTCACGTTACCCACGGCCAGCAGCACGCTGCCGTCCGCGTCACGCGCGCCGCCGCCGCCCCCGCCCCCGCCCCCGCCCAGACCACCGCCGCCCGGCACGTCCAGAGTGCGCGCCAGCGCCACAATGTAGCTGTTGGCGAAGCGCAGCGTCTCGATCTTGGTCAGCCGGGTCTCCTCGGGGAAGGCCGGCAACACGGTGCGCAGCTTCTCCAGCGCGTGGTTGAGCATGTGCATCCGGTTGCGCTCGCGGTCGTTGGCCTTGGCGCGCCGCTGTCGCCGCAGACGCACCACCTGCGTCGGACTTCGTGCGCGGCCGCGCGGCTTGCCGTAGCGCTTGCGCCGGTGGCCGTCAGAGGCGCTGGTGTCGCCGTCGGCCGCGACCAAGCTGCAGCCGTCGACAGAGGCGGACAGAGACATCATCTGAGGAGGGCAAGACGGCGGTCAGCTCACGCGGGGCATCCGCCGCACTGGAGGGCTCGGATGGAGTCAACGTGCGATTTGTATTTATTTGTGTGCAGCATGCACACCAAACATGCGAGGATATCTTCGGGCAGCATCGTGGGCTTTTCCTCTATCGAATGTAAGTTGTTTCTTGACATCTCGCTATCACGTGCGGAATGTTATCTGCATAAATGCAGTTGGAAATCCGCATGCTTGTCAGCATGACGACCTCGGCCACCTACTTCCGGTGTGCACCTCCAAATGGTTATCCAATAATTAAACAATCCAGGGATGTCAGCGCAGTGAACTGAGTAGAAAGCCTTGGCCTACCAAAAATCCCTGCAGAGCCATTAAAATCAAATATATCGGGTATACCTAGCCTGGATAACGTACACCGAATTAGTAATATATGGACACTGACAATACATTAGTTGGACGATAAAAACACTCTTTTTTAATGTCAGAAGTCCCAGGAATTAATGTCGTCACCTACCGGTAGTCGCATGCGTGTAAAAAAAAGTGGCCGATCAGTCGCATACGAGTTCATAAGACAATTAGGGAAAGCCTCACCCTCTAAATAGCACCGCCCACGACATGGCTGTCACGTGGTATTCGCTAAGAGTGACAAGCAATCCCACCGTTAATTTGACCACAAATTATTTCTTTTCCCACTCCACAGCTTAACCCATGGACGCGCCCTTGCCGTGAGCTCGAGTGAACATCTCACTCCGCTCAATGAGTATTTTATCGGCCGATGGCGCCCATCTCCGGAGAAAGATCATATAAAAAACGTCATCAATTTCATGAAGTGATACCCATAGACATCGGGGTACTACCGCCCATTTCTCTCTCAAGCAGAATTTAACCAAAGAAAATTGTCTGACTGCTTTTCGTTCAAGGTCGCAGGTGAAGTGAATAGAAAATGTAAGCTTTTGTATTGAACTAGCATTCTGTGAATAATACTGCATTATCCATTTTTGCTATGTTGTCACAAGAACACACCATGTTTATGAACGTATGCGGGTCTCAATAAAATGGGCGCTGTATAACCACTGCAGTTGATGTGCCCTAAAATCCAAATAACTAACTAACGGGTCTCAAGAAAGCCTGACCACGAAGTCTAGCATGTTTACCAGGAACATTACAGGATCTAGAATTAGGAGCAGGCAAAGTTGTGGTGACAACGTGGCCACAACAACGGGGCAACACGGGGCTGCAAAAGTGTTCTATTGTCAAAGTCGATTAATGGGGATGACGCCGCTCACCTCAACGGGACGACCTCTGAGTACCCCCGTCAACACGGGACTACCTCTGAGTACCGTGTTGACGGGGGTACCTCTGAGTACCCCCGTCAACACGGGGCTACCTCTGAGTACCCCCGTCAACACGGGGCTACCTCTGAGTACCCCCGTCAACACGGGACTACCTCTGAGTACCCCCGTCAACACGGGACTACCTCTGAGTACCCCCGTCAACACGGGGCTACCTCTGAGTACCCCCGTCAGCACGGGGCTACCTCTGAGTACCCCCGTCAACACGGGGCTACCTCTGAGTACCCCCGTCAACACGGGGATACCTCTGAGTAACCCCGTCAACACGGGGCTACCTCTGAGTACCCTCGTCAACACGGGGCTACCTCTGAGTACCCCCGTCAACACGGGGCTACCTCTGAGTACCCCCGTCAACACGGGACTACCTCTGAGTACCCCCGACAACACGGGACTACCTCTGAGTACCCCCGTCAACACGGGGCTACCTCTGAGTACCCCCGTCAACACGGAGCTACCTCTGAGTACCCCCGTCAACACGGGACTCGGATCAGAGCGAGGTACACTTGGCCATGTATTTCCTCCTCCCGTGGAAAGGTGCCGCCCCTTTGACCGTGAAAAACGTCACTCCGGGAGGCTCCAAGCTATAGACGCCCCTCTCAGAGGAATAACTGATCTGTTGAGAGGAGGGCGCCTCCTGACAGAAAAAGATGCCCCTTCAGAATGAACCAGTTCTCCTATTCACCCTCTCTAACTGAATGAATTTCTGCCGAAAGCCAAAGAGATATTCACAATTACGCTCATTATATTACGCATAATAAGGAATGCAAGTGTGTATTCCTTATTATGTATATACTGTGTCTATTCATTTGGTCGCTATCCCAGAAAAAAACCTGAAGTGGTGGTACTCTCGAAGACCCCACTCTCTGTCCAGCGCGAGTATATCCATTAGCACAATACTATTACTATATTGCGGGCATGAGTAAGAGTTAAATATAGTGGCTTCCTACTCTCTCAAAAGTTAATTGGTATCCTTTATTAATTTCCAGAGCCATTCAGTGCTTCATGTCGCTATGTATGCTATATCTTCCCTAAGAAGACTCGTAATTTAGAAATAGTCGTCCGAGACTTCTTTGGTATCAAATGAGCCTCTCGGGAAAGATCGTATGTCTTTAAATGAGTAAGAACAACTTCGGTCAATGCATGGACGGTGTTGCCCCATAGGGAGGGGGAGGGGAAGGGCCTACCTCGTAAAACAATATTTTACCAAAAAACTGACAGTATCATATATTTCCCAAGATAAGTCGCTTTAAAAGAAACTGAAAAGGCTTAGTGGGTCGGGCGTATCCCTGCTTCCCCAAACCATAGGTGACAAAAATAAACACCGTTTGGATGTGATACCCACTCACTGTTTCGGATTCAAGTTGTGAGTGGTGAGGATAAGGGACTCGCAGACTACACGCAGCTAATTCCAGCATGGGCGGATACAAGGGGGTGGGGCACTGGGGAATCCCCCCCCCCCCCCAATTGGAAGGTGGCACCCCACTGCCCGGGAAAAGATGCCTCCTGGGAATGCCCCAGTGCACCGCTCCCTCCTCGATTTGCTTTGTTTAGCCTGAGTCACCCTCCCCCTCCGGGAAGGCTCGAGTGCGCTCCCACTCGAATTTTCAGTCAGAGACGCCCCTCGTAAGGCAAAGTGGCGCCCCTCCAGACATGTGTCCACATGACAATTTCTGGATCCACCTCTAAATAGGAGCAATGTGAAATATCACGAAGCACATGTTTGATAATGTTAGATGAATGAATAAATGAACAAATCCCAGTGCTAATTTGTGGAACTGGAATGGGTGTCATTTGATGAAGCTGATTGGGTTAATTGATGTTTTGATGACGTTTCTCTCCGGGAGGAGCGCCACCGGCTGGAAGAACACGTTCAGCGGGGCGGGGGGGGGGCGGTACACTCCAGACGCTCAGAAAGGGAACCTCCATCTGCTCAATGGTTCAGATTCGGTCTGATTTGTGCGTGGAAGTAAACCAATAATCGGTCTGATTTGTGGGGTGGGGGTAAACCAATAATTGTAGGCCAGTCCCCCTTAGTGCACACAAAGTGGCACCCCTGAGCAGGAGATACTACGACTAAAAGCACAATGCTGACTTAAACCCACAGTCCATAGTGTTGCTTCGGATGTTGATTTGCATCGTGAATTGGGCATGTCCGGGATCGAGAACAGATGGTATCGGTCAGGTGTCGGTCCACAGTGACAGATGACGCCATGCATATGATCTGTCTCGGTACATGTACCTTGTCACATGCATTGAACTCCCCCGAAAATGCTACACCGAGCTTCATTCCTACCAAGCTCCCAGTGCTTTCCGCGATAACTAATTTTCGGACCTGCGATAACGATAAAACGATAAGAAAGGTTTGCGATAACGATAAACGATAAACGATAAAAAATTTCACAAAATTAACAGCGATAGCGATAAAACGATAACGATAATTGTTTTTTTTTTAACAGCGATAACGAAACGATAATTGTTTATTTTCAAATGATAATGAAATAATCCAATTATCTCAATGACGATTAACTTTGAAAGTAGGCTTATTTTAACCTGAAGATTTGGATAGTTGCCAGATATGCGGGAGTGGACCCCCCTGTGACTGACCTCTGCCCGGCCCGCCGCGCAAATTTATACCACCCGTCGGCCGTCTGACAGATCTGTACACTTAGCAGATGGCAACAGGTTGCGCACACACACTGTCGCGCGGCATACACTGTCGATCGTCTTCCATTTTTCCATCATCCCGTTTTACATTTTAGCGTTTATCGTTCATAATTTTTGGAACTTGCGATAAGTGGATGAACGATAATTTTGAAAATTTAGCGATAAACGATAACGATAACCGATTTACTTAACAGCGATAATTATCGTTTATCGTTTATCGCTCATCCTATCGCATGCGGAAACCACTGCAAGCTCCGCAACATCGCTGCCTATGAAACTGCCATATTCACGCACAAGTAATGCAATTCAAGAGCAGCTCCTTCGCTAATACGCTTGTAATAGCAGGCAGCGACACACATACATAGAAGCAGGGCCATGAAACAAGCAAAGGTCGTTGAAACAGGTCCCGTTGTACAACGGTGTTTTGCGATACTGTTCGGAATTCTTCGTAGTTGTCGCGAATTAACATTCCCACCACTTCGAACTTCCAAGCGCAACACAAACTACTGGTCTGAGGAACTCTTGTCCATGCACACCGGTAACTAAAATGGCATTGCGCATCTCCAAAACAGCATTCTGTGTGCGGCCATCCCTATTCTAGCATTGAATAGATGCATGTCACGACATCCGGCGTGAAAACGAGACAATTTGGAATGAGAACTGTGTTTCAGAAACATCTGGAAATTCATACGGCAGCACCTGATAAAGAAGCACCAGAATTGAAGCTGGGGCAAAGGGGCAAATCCGGAAATTCAATTATCATCGGAGTGGCACCTTAAGCGGAACAATTCGTTGAGCGAATGGCGGGGGAACCCTGAAGAATACCGAAGGGGCCCCTTTTCCGGCGGAGTGGGCGCCATCTTCCTATGAAGGAGGGGCACATGACCCCGGTGTCCCTGTACCCGCCCCTGGCTGTACTGCAGCCATGCCGCGGTCGTATCCCAACGGTGAGCGCCGCGCACGGTTTGAAACGAACGCCGCTGCTACACACCTGCCGCGCACCCATCCCTCGCACCCGCAGGCGCGGCTGCCACCACCAGCAGCTGCCGCCACCAGCGGCTGCCACCACCAGCGGCTGCCACCACCAGCGGCTGCCACCACCAGCGGCTGCCACCACCAGCGGCTACCACCACCAGCGGCTGCCACCACCAGCGGCTGCCACCACCAGCGGCTGTCACCACCAGCGGCTGCCACCACCAGCGGCTGCCACCACCAGCGGCTGCCACCACCAGCGGCTGCCACCACCAGCGGCTGCCACCACCAGCGGCTGCCACCACCAGCGGCTGCCACCACCAGCGGCTGCCACCACCAGCGGCTGCCACCACCAGCGGCTGCCACCACCAGCTGCTGCCACCACCAGCGGCTGCCACCAGAGTCGGCTTTGTGTTCCGCTAGCACCGGTCCTCAGGCTGAGCGTGTAGTGAATTCCACCGAAAACGGCGTGGACAAGATCCATAGCAGAGCACTCACCGTCAACGACAGCAGTCCTCACGCACCATCCGACCGCACGCCCGTATCCGAACCATCTGAGAGCCGGCCGCGCCTCGGCCCGCGCCGCCGCCGCTGGCCCCGCCCCCGCACGCGCCAACCAGCGGGCGGCCCGCCTACAGCCGCCGCTGATTGGCGGGCGGCGAAGATCAGAGGCCGGCGAAGGGCTCGCGTCCAGAGACAGGAACGCGGTCTGTATGTCTGCTTACTGGAGCGGGGCCTCCTCTGACATGTCAACTAGGTGGAATGCTTCCCACCTATTGCCGTGAAATCCCACCTAGTGGAGCGAAAAATCCCACCTAGTCAAAGGGAGACTCGATCCCACCTGCTCAGTGGAAACAGTAATAAAAAGAAAATCATCTGATGGTTCCGGTAGCGGAAGTGTTTTTTTTTCCTGGGGACAGTGCATTTTATAAAGAAGAAACATGGTTGTAGGCTGACAGTACTTATACAGAGGTCAAAGGAACGAGGAACGCTCAAACGTGAAATGTTTCTGAAAATGTTACATCCTAGTAATTGGGTCTATTAACGATGGTATTATGCTAAGCAAAAACATGATCTTCTAGACATCCACACACACCACAGAAGAGTGGGGCGACACGAGCTATGATCCATGAGGACGACACATGGGTGACAAGAGTTAGATATTCCTTTATGGTCCTTTCATCGATGCTGCTAAATGAGGAGACATACGAAGTCAGATGTCTTTGCAAAGAAAAAATAAGATGTATAACATGGTGGAATGTTGATCAGTTCTTTTTCCCCAAGACGACACTACCCCTTTCCCCGGACAAAAGGACAGTCCCGCCTGAGAGGTGGACACATGCGCGGGCCTCCTAAGAACCGCACAGTGGTTCGGGAAACAATGCACCTGACCACCTAAACCGCTGCGGCCACCAAAGTGCACACCTGACCACCTAAACCGCTGCGGCCACCAAAGTGCACACCTGGGCACCTGAAAAGCACATTGAGAACACCTAAAAGTCGTGCATGCGCCCTTGCAAATGTCATCGGGTGCCCAAAATCGAACTCATGCCCGTGAAAATCACACTGGGGGCCCAAATGTCGTTGTCCTATGTCCAAATGTCCTATGAATGACTCTTTTGGCTCCTGTGGGAATGGGACGCCCAAAAAGTGGCGAAGGGCCAATAAAAGCACGCTTGGGGGCTAAAAAGGTCAAGGTAAAAAATCAGAAGATCAAGGTCAAAGTCAAAGGGCAAGGCCAAACGGTCAAAGTGTCAAGGTCAAAAGGTCAAGGTAAAAGTAAAACGATCAAAGTCAAACTATCAAGGTCAAAAGTCATCAGCCGACATCACCACACGGTGGTCGGCTGGCAAACACAATGACACACAAAAAAACACACACACACACACACACACACACACACACACACACACACACACACACACACACACACACACACACACACACACACACACACACACACACATACACACACACAGGTCGGGCCCGCTCCATCGAAATAGCATTCAGAACCGGTAAAGTCTGTTCAGGTCCCTGACAATCTTGTTGGGGGTCCGAAAAGCCGTGCCGGGCCACTGCAATTCACGCTTTGTACCCGGAAAGGTCTGGCCAGAGCCCCTTAAAACCACGCTGTGGCCGCCAAGATGATTTGATCGCCACATGTCGTGGGATTCCCATGTAGCTGTTGTGGTCCACAAGTGCACTGGGTTCTTTCTGGCCCTGAGCCATCCGCGTCACCATCTGCCGACCAGTACCCTCTTCACTATGGTCAATAGCCTAGTTATGTCCAATATCGATACTGCACATCTGTTTACGGGAACGGGTCGTCAGCAAACATCCACAAACTAGTCAAGATCATTAACTTCGCCACTAGAGTCGTATCAGGTCTACGGAAATTTGATAATATTTCTGATGCCCGAAACGAGTTGGGTATCCTCACTTCAGCTGTTCTGTATCTATTTCACAGTCTCACCTTGCTCCACAAGATCATTCTGACGGGTGAGCCTACGCACATTGCCGGTCAAATCACTGCAAACTCTACCCTGCGAAACCGTCACACACGTGCAGACGACCACCTGCACCTGTCATCCATACACAGAGAGGCTGGTCGATTGCTCTACTCGTCTGTCTTCCACTACAACAAACTTCCTACTGAAACAAAAACATCGAGGCTGTCTAACTTCAAGAAACATGCACTAGCGTATATCCACGAACAACACTAGTCACACAAAAAAAACTTACACCATGGATATGTGTACACTATTAAGTCACCTTTAGGTCATCGCTTTCCTATCACTTCTACAAGCCACTCGTGTATAGCTCGTGTTGCAAGTACGGTGTATGTAGTGCGGAAAGTGATATGGATTATGTTGGCGTACGAATGTTTGTTGCGCATCTGCTCCCACTATTGACCACAAATCTATCCTTTCTTTGTAAATATCTGTGAGTTATACCCAGACTGTCCGTAACAGCCACTGCACGTGGAGGGCATGTATTGTTAAATAAATAAATAAATAAATAAATGATCCATGGTCCCTGTAAATCACGCTGGGGCTCAAGACGTCTCCCCAGGGGCCAGTGGAAATGATACTGGGGGGCCAAAAAGACGGCCGGGCCGCTGGAAATCACGCTGAGGCCAAAAGGTCGAACCGGTCCCATACAAATCGCGCTTGACCCCCCAAAGTTTCACCGGGGCCATTGAAAATCATGCTGGTGGCCTCAAACGTTTGCGCCTGCACACCTGAAAATCACTGTAAGTAAAACAAAAGCATGTCGGTGTCCTTAAAAACGTCGCTGGAGGTCCAAAAAGACAGGTCGGACCCTGGGATATTTCGTTGGAGGCCTTAAAAGTTCGAGCCCAGGCCCCATACCATTATTCTACCCTACCCCTTACGACAATTATGGCTGCGCCAATGGTTATGAGTGCCACTTCTGCGATTTTCCGTAGCTTCCAGTGTAGTTCCGTATTTTCAGTGTTGGGAATTTCTCACAATCGTAGTAATGTTTGGATCATCGGTGTTGTTTGCACCTACACCTATCTGAGGGTGGGGTCGGGGGTATGTACCCCTGAATTACCGTGGAATTATATGTAGTATGCCCACTCGTGGTATTGGGGCTTGGCCCTTGTTTTCCCCAATAATTATCAGAAATATACATCTTGATTAGGATGAGTCATAATTTTGATACAGCCTTTGCTGCATCATAGTAGGTATAGGTCATACCACTTACAGCTACTAGGTATAGGCCTTTCCTGGCATAAGCGTAGGAACGTCTGAAAAAGCGGGTGGGCCAGGGTCAACAGTGGGGGCACACTCAAGGATTTCGCAAAGAACCATGGCAGAGCGCTTTTGGATAGAGAACCCGATAATTTGAGAACACACAGCATTCACCGCTGAGGGGTAGGGGTCACGCCCCCTGGACGCGCCTATGGCTAACAGCAACATGTGGTACTGAAAAAGAACTATCATCGCAACACAAGCACTTTCAATTTCACATTTCTCTTTGAACTTGGAACTCTCTTCACGACTTACGTACTCTTTTGTAATAATCGGCTTATGTTCCTGGTGCAAGTGAAACCATTAGTTTAAAAAAATGTTGTTAAAAAATGTCTTCACCTCCGATATGTGCGTGTGTGTGTGCCAGCTCATACAGCCTCACTAATGAGTATGTGGTGTGCGATAGTTTCCATTATATGGTACTATACGTCTCTAAGATTTTCCCCGTTGTAAATGTTCACTGATGTTGGTGCGGAGAAAGAATAAGCAAAAACGTAGCTTACTTGCTGACCAATGACAAAAAAGTATCCTGATTGATGCTGCCAGGGATGAGAAACATGAGAGACGGGTGATCGCTGGTGGAAGATCATTTGATCCAGTGTGTGGCAGACCAAGATTGGCAGGCTGACAATTGCATGGTGTTCGTCCTCAGGGCCTAACTCCAACACGTAGGTGACCAGTCACCATAATCATCTCTGTAGTACACATCGTGCACCGCAGAATATCCGCTACTTTAAACGAAATGCAACAACTACATCACTTGGCACCCGGCTGAAACGTAATGTAGGCGCTTATTTTGGGGACCAACAATTCAGTGCAAAATAACTGACAGATGACAACAAACGGCATCTCATCATGTCATAACGTGTTCAGACTTAAGAGCCATAAGAGCCCATCATGAATTCAATTCCATGATTAGTTTTCTTCTTCCCACATTTTCTGGTGGCTAAGCAATCCGGATGACCGCTGAGCTTTGATGCACCTCATCTCTTTGGTTAAATATGCTCCCAGATTGGCTACCCATCTGAGGCTCCAGTTAGATGTTCTATTTTGGACCTTTCCGTTTTTTTCGTTGTTTACGGATGTGTTTTAGGGCTCCAGACAATTTTTGTTAGGGCCCCGCACATTTTTGCGCCCCCGGCTCTTTTTAGAGATTTGTTGCGTTTTTGTGCATCGACGATATTTTTCGTGAGGTATCGGTGCGTTTTCTCGGACTCCGAAGTGTGTATTTAGTGTTCGGTCATTTTGTTCCATTTCCAGGACCGTTTCGATTTTGGGAGAGTAATGGCATGCGACTGCAGTTTCATACAGTGGGCTCGGATATATCGTCATCGTCACCGTCAGCGCCTTCCACTCACTCCACACACCAACAAGCACACACCGGCTTAAATAAAAATGTTTCAGCGATTAGATGTAGGTTAAAACACATCGGCCTTGATGGAGTATCGGAGCACAGCAGGCCTGAACTGTGACGACAATCGGTGAAAGTATTTCCTTGGCGCCTAAAATTAGGGAGGGCGAAGCCAAAGTTGTGATTGGGCGAGTTCCGGGGCGGGGAGTAAACCTTCCACTGTGGTGGATCGGGGCTGCCGAGTCCATTGCGGCGGATCAGGGCAATCAACAGGTCAAATTATATCATGCCATGGTAGTGATGTACCTATGATTTGCGATTGGAGTGGGCAAACTGATTTGGAGTTGTCGCACAGACTCTAATTTTTTTAGAAGTCCACGGGCCACTATGTTTGTCAGTGAGATACTATTTTTTTAAAAGAATTATTAGTAACCAGCCTAGCTGTCCTGTCGAGGGGGCCAAATCTGCCACCATCATTTCTGAATCACCGGATTTCAACACGAACTCCCCGATCCTGTTCAACGGATATTGTGTTCGTACCTCTTGATAAGTCACCTGACACTGCTGAAATTACACCGGTACAAATCGCAAAAAAGTAAAATTTTCCGACTCCAAACATTCCGATTACTCACGAAGGGTCGCTAAAACGCCAAAAGTCGTGCACATATACCTTGCGCACCTTGCGCACTCGGCGCATCCGCCACAATACGGGCGCCTCTCCAGCTTCTGCAAGGTCTCCAACGTTTTGTTAATTGCTGTCACATGATAGTCTTGTGCCATATTTGGCATGTGAATTTACTGGTATGGCGGCTCGCTTAGAAAATTCGATGAATTAAATTCCATGTGTTAGTTCTCTTCTTCCCACATTTGCTCGTGGTTCAGAAATTATCATGCACTGAGCTTTGATACACCTCATATCTTAGGTTAAATATGCTCCAAGATTGTCCACCGAGCCGAGATCCTAGCTAGGAGTTCGCTGATTTATCCGTTGTGTTTTTATTCGTCTACGGATGTGTTTTAGAGCTCCAGCCAATTTTTTAGGGGCCTGGCACATATTTGAGACCCGGATGCTTTTTAGAGCTTTGTTGCTTTTTGTACAGCGGTGACATGCTTGAGGTAGCGGTGCGTCTTCGACGACCCCGATGTCTTTATTTCGTGCCCGGTCTTTTTGTTCCTTTTGAAGACCAATTCAGATTTTTGGTTACAATCATATTTTAAGGCCCTGTTGCTTTTTGCTAAACTCGGGCTTTGGAGCGTCCGGCGTATTTTCGGCCTCCCGTGGTGCTCTCAGAGCTTCGCTGTTTATTTGAGGTGTTTGTTTATCGCACATTTGTGGAACCCCAGCATAACCTTCTTTCCTTCTGTATAATTTCCGGGGTCACGGTGCGTCATTTCGTTCCCAGGTGCATAGTTCCGGGGGACTCGGAACAGTTTTCTGTGTTCGACGCAACTTTTCGTGACTTCTTTTAATTTTTTAAAGTCCGAGTCCCGGCCTGATTTCTCTGGCACCTGGCGCTGCGTGTCTCGCCGCAATTTTTCAACTCCTGTGTACTTTTTTTTCGGGGCCGTACGCAATTGTTGAAGGCATCTGGGGCATGCTTAGAGCTTAGGAGAAATTTTCCTGACTCGGACATATATTCTTCGGAATTTCTCCCTATTTTAGAGGGCACCGGCTTACTTTTTATCCGGTTCAGATGTGTTTTATGGGGCCACGCTGTGCTTGCAGAGGGGTATTTATGATGCCTCGACTCAGATTTTTGGTACTACCGCCGGAATTCTGGGTCCAGTACGGATATTTTTGGGCATCGTCGCGAATTATCAGGGCGTGTTGTAATTAGCTCCGCCCCAGCACGAATTTGGTGAAATCAGATGCAAATTTGTGGGAGCCTGGTGTAAGAGTTACGGTGCCCGCTGTATTCACAGCCCGCTACGCGAATTCCGGGCCCCCGATGCGAATTTATGGGGCCCAGCGCGATTTTTGGGGAACCGGCGCAATTCTTGAAAGCATACCCCTTCAGGATGGGGCAGCATTTTTCCCCTTGGAACGCCACTGCAGCTGCTCAGCGTTGTTTTCCCGCAGGTGGCACCATCGAGAGTAGAAAGGCCCTTCGGATAATTTTCTTTCGGGACCTATCCTGATTTGTTTCCGGTGCTCGGGTCGACTCGATAGAGTCCCCTTGTGATTTTTGGCCTGAGGTCTACTTTCTGCAAGCCCCCTGCAATATTTTTTTAGGCCCCAGTACGATTATTCGGGCTCGCGGTGCCTCGTTTTTTTGTGCCCCAGCAGGATCTTTTCCGGGGTCTGACGCCTTCTTATTGTGGATCGTTGACGCAATTTTTCTGCTCGCAGGGTGATATTCCGGGTAGATATTGGTTCTTGGGAAGCCAGCTGCGACGTGCGGGGCTCCGACGCGGAGTTTTGGCCCCAGCGATATTTTCAAATGAAGCAGCCTGAATTGTTTGGTCTAAGTGCGATTTTTTGGGCACCGTGGTCACTTGTTTTGATACCTTGCGCTAGTTTTAGTGTCTACGCACTTCATTTTTTGGGGGAGGGGAGGGGGCCAGCATGCTTTATGAACTTTGGAGCCATTGTTGTGTAACCTTTGGATCCAAGAGTGATTTTTCGTGTCCGGTCTGTTTTTCGTTTCCCGGCTTCATTTGTCGGATGATCTCAGGGAGACCTTTAAAGCCCCGGTGTGACCTGACATGCATCTAGTGATTTCCAGAAGCCCGAACGATAATTCTTGGTACTCAAAGGCTCAGCGTGATATTCACGGGGCACCGGCCCGACCGTTTGTGGCCCCGTCGTGATTTTCTTGAACACCACAACACCTAGCAGCAAACTTCTGATGCCCCAGCATCATTATCAGGGACTTCTGCGCGACTTTTTTGGGACACCCAATGCGAATTTCTGAGCCACGGTGCGATGTTTTGGGGACCAAGGGGGATTTCTAGGGAGCATCACGCATTTTTTTCCTGAGCTCGGTGAATTCTTTGGGGAGCCACAACCTGTCAGGAACTGTCCACAATGCCCCCGTTCGGTATGCCACTGTGCAATGCAATGCTACAACATAAGAATCCAGGGATAGTTCATCTGTTTCATCACTCACACGTGATTTAAACTCCCAAGTTCTTCAGACAGTTGAGGAAAGTCAAACATCTGCTACATAGATTGGCAAGGATGGAATATAAAGCAACATGAATACCATGGAATTCAGATCACAGTAGTCGTACTGCAATGCATACCTTCTCCGCAGGCTGCTTTGGAGATGGATGCGCTCCTGAAGTTTGATCAGGGTTGGAGTTGGAGGTGGATGGAGCAGCACTGTAAAGGATATAACATATGGTTCAAAGAACTTATTTATGTGTCGCTTTTTGGGTGTCATTTAACCTCCCAATTGAAAAGTATGCATCTCCAGAGGTAACCAGTGATCACATAATGTTCAGCACATAAATGAATACCGCATTTAAAAAAAAAAGAAATTCAAAGTAGTCATGGATTACCATAAACTGAAAAATGACCCAAAAAGCCAAGCAATATTGCAGTTTAAGGTAACCACCAGACAAGTTTTCCACACATTTTACCTCAATGAAGCATTCAAAGAGGTCAGGTTTGGTTAAGTCAGGAGAGGTTAGGATTTGTTGTGAGGAAAAAAATGGAGAAAGCAAAATTAGAAGAAAAACTTTTACAAAAAAGAGTGCATACCAGTTTAGATTAGGTTAGGTTAGGTTTTTTAAGTTGAAAATACTTTAGAAAGTTCATTGAGAATTTGAATGAAAAGCAATTAATTTCTTGCATGGAAAATAGGGCCAGGTTACGCAAAGTTATCTTACACCTTTCTTCAACTTTGTTTTATGCTACATTACATAATTCCACATCCTTTTGGGTGTTACTTTTACTTCCAATTAATAAGTGTTCATTTATAGAGGAAAGGATGGCAAATTTGTGCTTTTTGGTGTTTTATGAATGTTTGGAATTTATATTTCCAATGCAATGTTTATGGATGTGACTAAGATGATAAGACCACTCATGTACTGTGTAAATGGGCTTTGAGTTAGGCAACATGGCATAAAATAAATATATTAAAAGTAAAACATAACCTAACATAACATAGCCTAACATGGTTTTGGCGAGACCGATTGTAATAATTAAATTGTTAAAAATATCAGGCGGTTTATTTTATTTTCTTGAAATTTTACAAACGAAAAACCCCACTCAACCTAACCTAACATGATTGTTAGGTGGGAACAGGACAAGTTTGTACCAGCATTTGCCTCTGGAAAAGAAATAAATTGGCTAGGTTTGGTTATGTTAGGTTAGTTTGGGTGTTTTAAATTGGAATTTTTTGCGAAACTATTCCCAAATTAAAAAGAAAATGGAGCTTTTTTAAGCTGCTATGTTGGCTAGATTAGGCTGGGTTAGGTTTAAAAAAATTAAAGAAGAAAATATACTGCTTGACATTTTTTAAATGCATGCGTTGGTTTCATTTTACAAAATGGAGGATAGGCTAGGACTATGTTTCATTTGTTTTTGTGTTTTTATTTGTTATCCTGTGTCACCTAATTCAAAGCCATTTTTGGTGATATTTTGCTCACAACCTGAAAAGTAGGCATTTGTACAGAAAATGAGTGGTCCATCATCTTAGTCACATTCATAAACATTGCATTGAAATGATAAATTCAAAGAATTCATAAAACACCCTAAAACAAAAAATTACTAAAATGAGTGTTCACAGCAAGTTCATCACACTGCTAAACATTGCATTTCAAGAATCGGAGAAATCAGAAATTACCTCAAGCTGTAAATTTACTGAAACGTGTGCAGTTTTGAAGGGCTTCGGATTGATCCTTGTCGGGTTCCGATGCGATTTTGGGGTCTCGTCGTGCGTAGTTGGGACCACCGATGCCAATTTTTGGGAGCTCCGAGGAGAATTTTTGATGTCCCGACCAGGATTTATGGGACTACTGGGATACATTTTGGGTCCAAAACGCGATATATTATTTTTGGTGGGGGAGGGGTAGGGGTGCTTGGCGCTAGTTCACGGCGTGCGTTGTAATTATCTGGGCTCCAGCGCGAATTCGGAGTTGTTTGCCGCCCGTTCCATTAATTCATAACCCCCATTATAGGTACCAGACGGGAGTTTATGGGACCCCAGAACTATTTTTTGGGACCCCGACGCGATTCTTGGGTTCTTGGAAGAAAACCTCTGCAGGATTGTGGACGGGGGCCTCTTGGGTGTGCCACTACGGCTGCTCAATGACTTTTTTTTTCAGCAGATTACACCCTTCGGAATAGAAAGGCCCTTACGATAGCTTTCTTTCAGGGACTGCTGTGAATTTTTCGGTGCTCTGGTCGGCCCGAAGGAGTCCTTTTGTGATTATTTTTGGGTCGACTTGCTATTTTGTATGCCTTCTGCGCGATAATTTTGGTCCCCGGCACGATTCTTGGGCATCTCGGTGCATTTTTTTTTCGGTGCTCCAAGGTGCTTCTTTTCAGGGCTAGATGCGTTTCTGGGATCTTTGACGCAATGTGTGAGGCCGCATAGTAACATTCCGAGTGGGAATCTATTTTTTGGCAGCCACCTGCGAATTGTAAGGCTTCGGCGGGACCTTTTGGGCCACTAATGTGATTTCAGAGGGCAGCGGCACGACGTCGTTGGCTCTAAGTGCAATCGTTGGACCGCACGTTCTGGCTTCTTTTGGATTGGTGGTGGTGGTGAATTTGAGATTAGGGGCGCGGCGGCATCCAGGGTCACTTTGCGCCCATAACTGTATTATACTCAATCTACCGTGCTACTATCATATCTTATTATTAATATTCACTGGTGGGAGTATATCACCTCTAGGCGAGCTTGTCGAAGGAAGGTAAAAATATTCCCAGACGCCACGACCTCAGAGTCGTTCTCAATTAGCATACGCAAGTGTCGGCGTAAAGCAGTCCCAAAATCTGGCGTCGTAGAGGTTCTAACAGTGTACAGCCTACTAAAACATGGTACACAGTAAGCGGATTAGAACAGCGTGGGCATAGAGGTCGGTCATCACCAGTCAGCATGTTCCAGGCTTGCTGCCATTCTGATCTTATATTTGACAATATAGTGGGGTATAGATCCCTTGGAGGGAGACGTAGATGGACCACACGGCCAACGCTGATGGCGTGTTTGGCGGTTATGTCAGCAGCTTCACTTCCGGCGAGTCCGACATGACTAGGAATCCAACAGAGCACGATGTGTCTGCCGATGTCACGTAAGGATTCCACGAGTTCGATGGTCCTACGAACAAGTCGGTTAGCCTGGTTAAAGGTTGTCAATGTAAGGAGACTGCTCAAGGAGTCTGTGAAAACCGCATGATTTGTGGACCGATCTTCCTGTATAAAATAGAGAGCTTGCAGAATCGCATACAATTCGACAGTAAAAAGCACACGTCGTTGATGGCAATGGCGAACAATGCGACACTAAGCATGCTCCCCTGCGGAACTCCGTCCACTTACTGGAATGTGCCAGAGAGGAAACCTCCTACCCTGCCACGAAAAGTTCTTGCAGCTAAAAAATTTTCCCATTGGGCCTCTGATACTCATCAAGTGCAACTTCATGACAATACCGCGTCGCCATGCAGTATCGTATGCTCCGTCAATGGCGAATAATATCGCAGCTGTGTGGTATTTCTTCCTAAAACTAGAGCGCACAACAAAGTCGAGTGCTAAAACATGGTCAAAATGCTGCGATGTTTTCGGAAAACACTCTATGTCATAGAGGGGAGAATGTTACGTTCTAGAATCCACATTAATCGGACACTCACCATTTCTTAAAATAGCTTACATAAGGAACAAGTGAGCGAAATTGGGCGATAATGCAGTGGGTCTATACCGGCTTTATTTGGCTTGCGCATGGGCACCACTATTGCTCTCCGTCAGGAAGATTAAAATGTGCCCGTTGTCCATATGTCATTTAGCGCATTCAGAAGAATATCTAAGGCTGCTTGTGGTAGATGCTTAATAATATCATTATGTAACGTATCCGGACCCTCTGCAACGCTCCTCAGAGTGCTGATTGCTGCAGTCAGTTCTGAAATAGAAAATGGAAAGTTGTATTCGAGGAGATCTGTGGTTGAAAAATCAAGGTGGCGTGCTTCGCATCGAGCCTTGTAGGTCGAGAAACGGACGCTCATACTTTTTTTTTTTCAAGCGTGCTGACAACGCTCGTCCCATCTCGTCGGCTACATCTTCCGGGTCAATGATATCCCGGCCTGCAATGTGTAGGGTGGGAAGTGGGAATGGAGTATACTTTCCAGAAAAAACGCTTAATGCGGGACCATAATGATGACAGTGATGTGGATCGACTAAATGTGTTCACGTAAGCTTTCCATGAATCCCGTTTCGCTTCAGCGATAGTACGCATAGCGAATGCCCGTGCTTTGTGGAAAGCTATTAAATTTGCCGTATAACTATTTCTATTAAAGGCACGAAAAGCCTTCCTCCTGGCACGCAACACCTCTCGGCACTTTTCCGACCACCATGGAACGGGTACTCGAACTGAAGTTCCTGATGAACGAGGGATGTGCCGCTCAGCGCTCTGCATAGTTGCCGTCGTGAATGCCTCCGCCGAAACACCGGGTTCACTGGAGTAGTCTCCAAGTCTACTCTCAAGATTTGCTTGGAACATATCCCAACCGGCTCGGTTAAATATCCACTTGGAAGGTCGTCGGCTTACGAAAACACGGTTAATAAAACAAGACCAAAGAGGGAAATAGTCACTGTTATGTGGATCATCGTCCACGAACCATTCTAAAAAAGGTGCAAGTTCTGGACTGCAGATGGCAAGATCTAGCACGGATGTCTGCCCCGTTGGCAATGTAAAATGGGTTGGCTTGCCTGCGTTAAATACACATAGTGGAAAATCTCGTACGAAACATTCGGCTGCACGTCCACGGCTTGTCGTGGTGGCTGAGCCCCAAAGAGGGCGATGGGCGTTAAAATCGCCACACACGTTACCGGTGGAGTGAGCTGCCCAATCATCTGGGACAGCTCAGAAAGTGTGAACCTCTCGCCCGGCGTGAGATATATGCTACATATGATAACGGCGTGGCGATTTATTTTTATTCGAGTAGCGACACACTGAAAATTTGAAGATATAGTTATTTGCTGAAACGGAACGGAGTTGTGCACAGCAATAAGTATTCCCCCATGTGCCACCGTATGAGGAGTAACATCCCTACGTAACACAGAGTAGTTATTCAGGAGAAAGCTTAGTATCTTGGAGACAAACTACTAATGGTGCTCGTAAATGTAAAATGGTTCGGAGGTCGTTGAGGCTGGTTCTCAACCCTCTACAGTTTCACTGAAGAATAAAGCTCATACGTCAGATATATAAAGGAGAATGTTCCGAGCTAAAACGGGGGAAACGAGAGCGAGTTAGGTTTCCCCTATTCCCGCCCTCAAGTCCGGAGGTAACCCGCGAGCTTCAGGCTGAACCGGCCCAAGGGATTGAGTCCTCGGGCGGGAAAGTGGTGACCCCTCCCCCGGTGGAGAGCCCGATGGTGACAGACCTCGCTTCTGAGGCCCCAGCCGGGGAGGGGGCGGGAGGGGATCCATTTGAATTATGGACGTAGCCGGTCCCTCTATTCGCCGTCGCGGCGATGGGGTTGCCGGCCTTCGTAGTGGAGCCGCCTCGGCTCCCTGGCGGCTCTTCTCGCGGGCCCTCTCCATCTCAGCAACCCGCGCTCGTTTCGCCTCGCGGGCGCGTCTCTCAGCCTCCTGGTAGTGCAGGCCAATATGGGGAATTTTGACTGGTCGTTGACTGTGTCGGGGCGGGGATGCAGGGGCGGAAGTGGAACACAAAGGTGGTAGAGAGGCCTGAATCACGGAGAGAGGAGAAGGGTCAGGTAGGGAGGAGGTGGAGAGGCTGGGTTTGGAGGTGGTATTGGGGCGTGCTGGAGGCAAGGGTAGGTCGGAGGGCGGATGACAGATTGGAGGTGGGGACTTAGAGGTAGATGGAGAGGGGCTGGAACCGGGCGGAAAGGACCGAGGAGGCCTCTTTGACCGATGGACCAGTGTCCACGCTCCGCCCTCGGGGGTTGGTCGGGAGGGGGTCTTTGATGGCTGAATGGCGTTACTCGTGGACGGTGGAATCTTGGTCGCATCATGGTGGTTTGGCTGACCTCGACTCACTTGTGATGCAGGAGGCACTCCAAAGGAGCGAAGAAGAGCTGCTAACTGTGCGACCAACTCAGAGGCTCTGTCGGGCCGTGTGTGCTGTGAAGAACACGTACTATTTTACACTTTGGATGCAAAATATATTCTTGGATGAGTTTGTTCGTCATGATCGCTTGCTTCGCGAAACGATACTTTGTGTGTGTGTTTGATGGAGATTATTTCTTTCTTTTTGATGTAAGTCGGGCAAGTTCGGTCCAAAACAGTGTGTGGGTTCTGACCTACGCCGCAGTTGGCACAAAAGGGGGTATCCGAGGTGCAATTTTCACTGGAGTGTTCGTAGGAGGCACAGTTGGCACATGCAGGACGATTCCGGAAGAATTTGTTGGCATGGCCGAACTTCTGGCATTTGAAACATCTCATGGGATTCGGAAGAAACACACGGACTTTTACTCGGACGTAACCTACACGTATTTCAGGCGGAATATCTGTGGTATGGAATGCTAGTATCACGTTGTGTGTTGTAATCATTTCAGATCCCTTACTTGCTTCCATCTTCCTTGCCTCAGGTGCTCCAAACTCCGACAAACCATCTACAATCTCCTCCTCCGGCACTTCCCTCAAGTCGAAGCAGTTGATGATGCCTCGTGAAGTATTTTTCGCTTGGTGGGGTTCAACGGTGATGGGAATAATCTCGTCGGACCTACTCTGATTTTTCCGGATGCTGTATCTAAATTCCAACAATTTTAATGCGTTCTCTGCCTCTCCTGCCCGTGCAAATTCTGCGTCTAAGGCGCCATCCTTCAATTTATCGCACCGTACAATTTTACCAAATCGGTCACACCCGTCTAGCCTCTGAAATAGTGATAGTGAGGCGAGGTACCTAGTCTTACCACGATAGATGAGAACGCGTTGGACAGAGAAATTACTGGTCTGGTCTCTACGAGAGGGGCCAGGGTTATCTTTTTTGTGTTGTGGATGCCATAAAGTGTGATGTGTATTCTGCTCCTCGGGTGTCCCACCGCATAGGGGCCCTACAGGGGGGACGCCTGTGTCCCGATAACGGGAGGACGCCAGACGTCCGCGGAGCTATACGGGGCAGGCGACGCCTTTACCCGGCCGGGAGAGAGAGACTCACCACCCTGACCAGGATCCAGCGCCGCCCACCCCTTGACCCCAGCCGGCCGGGCCGGCAGACACTGGGAAACCCAGGCACCCAGCTCGAGGCGACCAGCCATTTGGCCCGCGTGAGGCCCCACGGGCCCGCCCGCCCCTCCGGGATATCAGGACCAAAGAGGTGTGTTGGTGCCCCGTCACAACTAGCACCGTGCGACGGTGGACCTCAACCTGCAGGACTCCGTGAACCCCGGGGGGCGGGCCGAGGGGGCGCGGCTACCCGGATAAAACTGAGCTGGTGGGCAAGACCGGGGAAGTTGCCCTGCCTGCTCATAGTAAGGATAGTTGGTGTTGCAGGGCCAGGTAAAGGATATGGATGATGGGATGAGATGGGCATTGAAATGGGAGCCGCTCCCATTTCCCATTTGATAAGGGCGCTCCGAGAGCACCCATAAGGCACTCCGAGGGTGCCTCAGGGAATTTCGAGGGCGCCGTTAAGGCATCACGATGCTTCATGGTGTGGTGTGGGAGTTCGTTACTCAAGGTTACTTTGGTCAGGTTTGGGTAGGAGCAATATTAGTGAAATTGCGAAGTAATAAAAATAATAATTTTCGTAGTCGATTTTCCCTACCATACTTGCCCAACATGCAAGCTAGCAACGTTATTGTCTTCAGTATCTATAATTCGAAGATCCATACTGATAATGCGTCCTATAATCTTTCCACGTACAAATGTGGCACCAGGTGTTCAAAATGGCAGTACGAATGTGACTTAACCAGTAACCAGGATGTCGCTGGTGTAAGCCGACATTTAACACTGGAGTAAACATTGGGCTGCATCACACGTCACTTGATTCATGTTCCGTTCATTTATGTGCCACTTGGGCATGAACAAAAAGTGAGATGTGGTTGCCATTTAGCTTTTAAAAAAATGAATATGCGGGAGTTTGTGCCACCTATGGCATCACAGCTATGTAAACGCCAGTTAACCACACCACAAATTATTAATATATCATGTTTCTATTTCAGTGTCGTCGTCCGTTGAACCAAGCTGCGCTCTGGAAACGAGGGTATCGGCGTTAGAGAGGGACACCACCATAATTTTTCGACTGATGGGAAGTGCAGGTGCGGTAGCCTCGACCAATCCTCAGCTACCTAGCAACGTCGACGCCGCCATCAGATCTGCCAGAGGCGTCGATGATCTGCTTGCAGCCTGTGGAGGCCTGTTAAAGACGGCTGAGACGACGGATGGATTTTATTGCTCTGTGTGTACGAAGGACGCATCGGGCACCCAACAAAGCCTTGCAGGTGTGTTCTCGTACAACTTCAGCAAAGTCACTGCTTTCACATACCCCGAGCATTTGCCACTGCCTTTCAGAAGGCTGAAGGACACCGTGAAGAGGCACTTCGACAGCGAGCGACATGTCCGAGCTCGGAAAGCGTCCGAGGAGAAGTCTCGACAGGCCTCAGCTCGAGAAAAGGAAGCCGGAAGTGTCGCCATGCGAGTGCTGAGGACGGCATATTATGTCTTGAAAAAGTCGTTGTCACATACCGTGTTCGAAGACCTCATCGTCCTCCAACATATTAATGGAGTGAATGTGGGTGATATTAATAACTCAAAAATGTTCATGATGCAAGTGCGAGAGCAGTTCACAGCGGAAATCATTCGAAAGCTCGCTGATCACGTCAGAAGCCAGCCGTGTGTCGCACTGATGGCTGACAAACTTACAATCAACCACAGGACGATCGACATCACTGCCATTACGACGATCGTGCCCGATGCTCCCGTAGAGCAAATGCTACAAAGCTTCGTGGTTGGGGCGCCCGTAGTCAAGGACCACGACGGCGACGGGCATGCTCGGCAGCTGCGAGCTACCTTAGCCGGAATCGGCATCGCATGCACCGAGCAGCTGTCTGCAATTGCAGCAGATGGCCAGGTGCACCACAATAGTGCGCCAGGCAAGCTGCTCAGGATGATGAACTGTGAAAATGAAAACCGGCCGCCGTCTGCTGCTTGCGTGCCGTGTGTGTGGGACGGTTCGCACCTGGTCAATTTGGCCGACGGGGACGCCCGCCGCGACTCGACGTGCCGCTGGGTGGATGCCACCATCGCTATCGTGACCCGTGCCACCAAACGCTTCTCCCATGGCAGTGGTCTAGAAAGTCTGTTGGAGGCTGGAACACAGCTTCGGCACCGCGTGCTCAGGCCAAAGCTGTGGTCCGAAACGCGCTTCGCCCCCCACGCGGCGGATGTCCTGAGCACGTTTCAAACCAACACCCCAGCGATGACGCGCGTGCTGCAGGGGCGCATCGCCACGGAGCAGAGAGGCGGCGTCCGCAACGAACTGGAAGCCGACTTGAGGGCGCTGAAAGGTTAGTTAAGTTTGATTGTTTGCCTGATAATAGTAATATTTCCAATTTTTCCATACATAATATAGAAATTCGCGGTGTAAACCCTGTGCGGCACGCATCACTGTATTGTTTTCGCTGGAGTCATGTTCACCTGCGGAATCGTGGACTTAAAATGTGAGACCTCAAAGCCCTTTAAACAACCAAACGTGGGATAATTGAGCTCATCACGATATAATAACAATGCTCGTCAACTAAGGGGTATCTTCCCCATCCCTTGAATCCTCGTATGTTTTCGTCATAGGAGTCCTATCTATTCTTCACTATATATGCAGTTTAAATAAACAGTGTTTTGTGCACTCACAGATCGAGACTTCCTAGCACGGGTAGCTGTTTTAATCGACGTGTACAAGGTGCTGGCCAGTGGAAGCCGAATACAGCAGCAGGTGCAGAACCTACCGGGGCAGTACGTGGCCGGCTTCGGACACACCATCTGCACCATCCGTGAAATGGCTGACATTCTGGATGTCCCCACTCGCGGCGACGTCTCCGTGGCAGACATGATTGAGTTGGCCGATATGGATACCAGATGGCCAACTCTGTCGAGCTTCTCGCCGTGCGACAAAGCAGTGGTGAGCAGCGCTATTTTACCCTTAAGAGTTATCCTTGAAACATACCTATTTACGTTTATCCGGAGTATTTCTAGCATTCATATTACGCTTATCCAACATATAAAAGCCAGTATTGAGCCCACATCGTCGCCCACGTGGGCATTCAGTCGTCTCGCATCCGCAATACCAATGGCCTCTATGTATGTTCTGTTCATGTTCAATCTCTGTATGCTCTGTGTGTGTTCTGTTCTGTTCATTTATTTATTTGTCATTGTAGGTTACCTGTTTTGTTTTCAACATAAAGTAGCTCATCGATTTGCAAATAGTAAATCGCTCGCTACTACAAATTTACTCTAGCTTAGCCTAGATGATGGGCTTGGCTTATTGATGAATGCACTTTTGAGCCATATATGTTAGTTTTTCCAAGTAAAATCACTTTGTACAATGCTGTAACAGGTTGTGACTGCCAAGGCTAACCTTTTCCATCAACACACGCTTTTTCCGGTCTTTTCACGAACGATGCGTTCCATGTATTTGCACATATCATAAGTGAGAGTACTGTGATAGATGGCTGAGTAGTTATTTTGTTCCACTATTGACCGTGGCATTTGCCTGCCAAAGCACTTGGAATTAATTTCCTTTCAAAATATCCAGGCCGTATTGTTTTATACTTACCGTGTACAGCTAATTCAGGCTCTGCCATTCGTTCACAGACGAAGGACACCACAGCCTTCTGTCGTAGCTTGGCCAGGCAATTGAATCACAGGCGAGGTGGCTTGAATGCGACCGGTTCAAGAATGGGCACAGACAACCTGAGCCTGATGGACGCCATGCTCGACATCAGGGAGGTGGCCGATGTGGAGCGCATCAGGGCCACCAGTGACGCCAGTGCCGGCACCATCCAGCGTGCTGCCAGTCGCCTGGTGGCCCGCCGCGTCATTCCGCCGTCGTGCCGCTTGTCCCTCGAATCCGCGACCGCAGGCTACAAGGTGTTGCACGAGCCGCGCTGCGCGAATGGGTGCAACCAGCAGCTACTCAAGGTACTGTGGAAGAGCCGCGACAGTACGCCCAGCCTTGGACCATACGTGGACTTGGTAACCCGACTGTGGCTCATCTTCCCTACTGAGAGTGTTGTAGAAAGCATGGGGAGTGCAGTGCAGGAAGTGTTCGGCATGCACCGTCAGCTCGACCACGCCAACGCGGCGAAGGAGCTGGTAGTGCGCTGGAACGGGCCGGACCCGTGCCAGGCCGATGATGTGGTCCGGGCCGTTCAGCGCAAAGCCGGATTCAACTTTACCCGGCACTCGACAAGTCTGCGCCAGTCGCTGGCTGGCACTGTCATCACGCGCCACAAAAGCACGGCATCTGCTAAGTGCGCAATATATGCGTATAAGGAATAGCACGCGCCTGTTCAGTAGAAGGAAAGTGAGACCCCAGGGCGTCTGTAGCTCAGTAGGAAACTGGGTGTCTGAGAAACAAGAGGTGCTGTGTTCGGTCGATTATCGGCGGTGTCCTCCCTTCCTGCCAAGTTGAGAGGCAAGCGATGCAATGTGGCTCCAACTGATTAGCCACAAATAACACAAAAAGAATGACTCCACGACCTACCCTAGCTCAGGTCTTTGCCCTCAAACTCTTCTTACCTACCAACAGCGTGCACCTGAGTGTGCGGGAAAATTCCAGTTTTACACCATTTTGAGAACGTTGGGGACGGCCGCACGAGCCCGCTCCACGCCAACCGCTTTCTGTCGTCTTCCCATTTGCTGGATAACCAGCTCAATCTGAAGGATAATATTAAGGGAACGCTGAAGTACCTTGGCATGTCGTATCGGAATGATCCGCTTATTAGGTCAGCTCTCTGCTGTGTCAACCAGGAAGCCTTATGACGTAGCCATGGGCGAAAGCTGCATTGTTCGAACTGATAACCAAGGTCCAAACAGCTTCTTCCTGCGGCATCCACCGGTGGCCCCCAAACATATTTCGTGCACTTAATGGTGACACAGCTCACGATTCCAAACCTAAAAAGTGTCTCTCCAATTTCTGGCTGAAATATGTATGAACTGCAACGAGGATCAAACATTCTTTTTTCAACGCCGCGAAGCAGGTGTGCGAGGCACTTGTTTTATGAAACATATATGCAAAAAAATTGAGACAGCTCACAGGTTCGTCGGTGACAGCTTCGGCATTTTATTCACCCCTGTGGGAGCGTATGGATGGAAGGACAAGTGAGGCACTCCTGATCTCACCCCTCGCCGGTATGGTGGTCGCCGGGTCATTGGGGCACTCAATCCCCCCACCGCGTGCAGGTGGTGCCTCGTCGGGAGGTTCTTTTGGATTGATTGCTGGGAGCCCAGAGTGATTTTCCATGTTCACACTGCTCTTTTTCGTTGTCCCGGCTTCATTGATTGGGTGTTCCCTATGAGCCTTGTGGGGCCCCGGTGCGACCTGCCGAGCCCCTAGCGTAATTGTCACGGGCCCCTGGCTCGCCTTTTTGGTACCCTCAGGCTCAGCGTGATTTTCGGTGGCCCCGGCCCAACGCTTTGAGTCACCGTTGTGACTTGCAAGAACCCCGACACAACTTTTTCGGCCCCCAGCATGGTTTTCAGGGGCTTCAGTCCGTCTTTCGGCGGCCCTCATCATGCTTTTCATGAACCAAGGCACGACTTTTTGTGCTCCCAGCGTGGTTTTCGGGGGCCACGTTCCAACTTGTACCCACATCGTGATTATCTGGGGCCCGGCTCGACCTGTTGGGACCCAGCATGACTTTGAGGGCACAGCCAGACTTTTTTGAGCCCAGCGTCAACTTCTGGGGAACCGGAGAAACATGTTGGCCCACAGTGTGATTTCCATGGGTTCGGCCCGACTTTTTGATGCCCGACTTACGTGATTTCATGGGGCCTTAGCGCGACTCATCGGGGTCCTGCGTTAGGCATCAGACGCCATGTTAATGCGGACATCAGGGGATCTCTAGTAAAGAAAGAAAGCAGATATGCTCCTGATGCCATTGAAGAACTCCGAAACATGCGCGCCCGGATGCTCACTAGTGTGTGCGCGAAGAATATAGGTACAATTTATGAGTCTCCATAAAATATGATGGACCATACACGGCTGGACGCCGTCAGCCCCCGGCCCGTCCCTGGCCACCCGCCACCATCCATAATATGGTGGCGTGCGAACCATCCCCTGAATGTTAATGTACCCCCAACGCCAAAGCTGCAGGCAGATTTTCAGATTCGAAACTATAGCCAATGTGCCTGGCATCAGCTACTCCACCATTGCAGTTGAGGCCCACAGGTTTTCTGGATATTGCTCAATAACATTACGTTTATGGGCGCTGAATAGAAAGAATCTATCCACAACCGTTAATTTATCCTACACAATTTTGGCGTGGCAGAGCCGATGTTGCTTTGTATTGTTCAAGGGTGAAACTTTACTTTTTGTCATGCCACCCCTCGGCGGCCCTCCGGATCTTCTGGGCGGCAACTGTCGGCGCCTGACATGCATCGAGCCATGACAGAACCTCAATAATGCCGGAAAGCTTCATGTCAAAAGGTAAATGATTACATGGTTAGACATGTATAAAATGAGTCTAGTATGGCATTGGAAGGTAGTTGATTTTATGCCGGTTTATTTGAGATCATTGGAAATTAATTCGCTAATGTAGAACATCAGCTATACAATCAAAAGTAATACAATGTGGTAATTCACGATAGAAATCCTGGAGTTGAGTGGAAATATGACAAGGTTAGGTATGTATAAAATTAGTCGAGTATGGCATCAGAAGGCACCTGATTTAATGCCGGTTTATTTGAGACCATTCGAAACTAATTAATTAATGTAGAACATCTGATATGGAACTTGAAGGAATAACATGTAATAATTCGAGACACAAATTCTGGAATTGAGTGCAGAAATGACGGGGTTAGATATTTATAAAAGTGGTGGAGTATGGCATCAAAAGACAACTGATTGTATGCCGGTTTATTTGAAATCATTGGCAATTAATTCGGTAATATAGAACATCTGATATACCATTTGAAGTAGTACCATGCGATAATTTGGGACACAAATTCTGGAACCTAGTGCAAAAGTGACAGTGTTGAACGTTCATGGAAGCTATTCAAGATGATATAAATATGTAGCACGTTTGATTCTCGTTTAGTTAGGAACATTGGCGATTATCATATATCATACATCACAAAGAAGATGTATGACTCGTTCTTATCACAAGATGTTGACTTCTATTTTATTGAAGTACATCGCACAAAATCGACTTTATTATGCCCATTTAACTGCTTGCACCGCAAGTAGTGTTCAGAAATATGCACGCTCAAATCCGCCTAACTTCATCCCATTATCTTTTGGGTTCTTAAATTTCAGTCTGGACGCACACACCGCTGGACGATGAAAATCCTTGATATCCTTGATAGTATCCTTGGTAGTAATCCTTGATAGTAGTCTCCGTTGTAAATTGGTGTTCTAGCACTTTCAGTCCAAATGTCTTCATTGATTAGATTCTTGGATCAGTCTTTGCTAAGCCGAAATTGTTGTATACACCATGAGCCCACCATGTGACAGAACCATTTCCGTTTAACGACATAATTTGAATTAAATGCTTAACGTGCTGCCAATGCCATTAGGCAGCTACCCAGCTGAAGATCCACTCGGGTCAGTTGCCATGGTCGTGATGTGCCTTGTCAGGTCACATAACAAGCATCACTCGTCAATCGTCACATCATCACCCTTCATATCACTCCTCATGTGACCTTTTTAGGTTACACCACGAGCGCCTAATCCTCTCGGGGATTCTGGGATTTAGGCGTTCTCGCACTTGAAGTTGATGTATCAGGGTGCAGACTTCATCATTGTATCCATAATAAGTTATGGCAATAACTATTTTGCTATGTTGGATGCCAGCACCGATGATACACAGGCATCTCACTCGAAGGGTTGGATATCTGTGTGCTATGCCAAACTGAAAATCCATAGAAATGTGGAAATTTATATGTTATATTCCATACCACAGTCACGCAATGTATGTATCGTGGCAGCAATTTATATGCTTTAATACTCAAAATACATGTGAATACTGAAGTGTATGGCAGCTAGAACCAAGGCCATATATAATGCATGGCTATGTAATATCCAGGCAAGGAACATGCACTTCAAAACTTTATGTCTTACCTTGATTGTGTTACGTTACTTCCCTCAACCTACATGATGTTCTACTGCAGGCAATATTAATACAATCAATGTTAAGTATGTTAACAGTCAAAGAACGACGGTGAAACTCGTTCAAATCAAAGTGAAACTCGTTCAACCAAGGGAAACGACAGTGAAATCAAAATACATTTAGTATGAATGTATTTTGTTACTGGCTAACACAGTATCTGCTTTATAGTCTTGTCATGGCATAATATGTGATGTGAATATCCATACATATGTTCCATTACATCAACCCCTGAATTAGTTACGTTGTTGTAAGGCCGTATCCAAGAGTGCATGACTTAAGAATGAAGCGCTACGATGTTTGTATATTGGGTGGTTCTCGACGCAGTGTGTGCACGATCACAGCTTATGGCGCCAAACTGCTTCACCAGTAGGCCGCGGGATTAGAAAATGTCCTGAGCGGTGCGAGTCATAGGCGTAGGAACCGGTGGGGCCGCTGGGGCCATGGCCCCACCACTTTTTGACCTGGTGGGGCCAGCAATGTTAACTGGCCCCACCACTTTTGGAGCAATAACTACCAGAGATAAATAAGAAAACAACGTGATGTAAAGTAATTATTAGAACCATGAGATAAACCATTAAAACAATCATATAGATGACTGGTACACATGGCGTGCCTTTTATTTACAGACCGGGGCTGCGGAGTCGGAGTCGACAAAATTATGCCGACTTCACGTTGCTTTTCACAGAATTTCAGTCGTTTCATTAAAAAAAACACACACATGTCAATTTTAACCGGGGAGGTCATGTCATCTCTCTTGAAACCTGAAATCCCATCAGCTACGTAATACTTAGCTGGAAATCGCATCTACCATCCCCCTCCCACATGGTATGAAAAAAAGCGAAAAAAACTCTAGCCGGTAGGGTAATTTCCGGCTACCGGAAGGCAAAATTTCGGCTACCAGAAGGTGTTTTACACTCACACGGCCTAACCGGAAGGCGATAATAACAAACAAAAAACCGCACATAACGTTATATGTGCGGCCCCAGTCACTAGTTTGGTTTTTTCTCCTACCGCGCCCTCCCCCGGTTGACGACACTCGTCCGGGCAATTTGCCCCTCTTGGGCAAAATCCATGGCGTCGCCACTGCACCAGTCACCACTTTCCTAACACATGAGGGAGCATCAAGCAATCTGACTAATCTAGCTTCAGATATTTGTTTTATACATACAGTTTTACTCACCATTGAGCAACTGTCTACCCCACCCAATGCCATTTTTATTTGTGTTGTATAAATGTAATAATAACATAAGGTGGCGGATGCTGGCAGATATCCTAAGGGTTCCTCTTCATTTCCAGAAATCGTGTTTTACAACAACAAAAAAAAACTATTCCATGATCAACTGCTTCAACATCCTGTACCTCTGGTTGTGCTAGAGGCTCTGAAGATGGACATACGAAGTTTCTTCGCGAAAAAGGTAAGTAAGGGTGGATGTAATTATGCATCAACAAACAGTTGATCGCGCTACTTACCTATGCAGCTAAATGAAAAACTACGTTTTTTCCATTAGGCACTTTATGCCATGCCAACATTCACTCTTCACTGTTGCTATGCTGAACGATATGCCTGTATATACCTGTAGCGATGTATGTGTATACCGATATACCTGTTACCTGTTTCGTCACTTCGAATAATACTAATCATAATAGCAATAATAATAATTAGCATAATTTCTCCAAATTCATAATTAGTGGCATCGTAGATTGAATTAAAATTAGGACATCACCACTATGTGAACATGCTGGTTGGAGCGCTTTCGATCCGTATTACGAATCGTCATCGGCAACACTCGGTACGGATTCACTCAGTGGTGATGTCCTAATTTTAATTGAATTATCATAATATTGTCAACTGCAGTTGCTTCATAGAAGTCCCTTCATTGATGGATATTTATCACATGCTGCTATTCACAGTCCACCCTGGATAATCCATCCGCTCCTGCGCCTACACCTGCACCGTCTGCTCCTGCGTGTTTGCCTACGCCAACGCATCCTGTGCCAGAACCCACGTCTCCTTCTACGCCAGCATCCGCTTCTTCAAGCAGCCCCTCTGACCTGCATACTGATGCTGAGGGAAAGATAGAGCTTGTCTTCGGCAAATCGGCAAACAGTGGGATATCGCCGGCAACTGCAGGTAATGTGAACAACTCCTTGCCGGTTTGATATGCATACCTACTTTTAATTTCTGTTTTGGTGACTTAACCCTATTACTGGCGGGCCTTACGAGGTTCAGTTTCTGGCGGGGGCCTATTCGCCCCCCGTAAGATCTGGCGATCTATGCTTCCTAGCGCAAATCCGAAAATGGCGTTGGATAGCTCGTACCGTGAACTCTAGAAAGTATTTCGGTAATTTTGTACCTCAGGTCAATGGTTTGACCTCCAGAGGTCATCGACCATATAGTTTTTCGCCAATAACTTTTCACCTAATTCAGATAGAGACTTAAACTCAACGTCATCGTGTTCGCCTTGTTAAGAAGGTTCGAATGATATATAGTCTACCCTAGCCAGGTCAATTTTGACTGTTGAGCTTAGGTCACGTGACCTACGATGACCTAAAGTCACCGAAAGGGGTCAAGCTGCATATCATATGAAAGCTGGTGATAAAACAAACACAATGGCGTTTAGTTTGACGCTCTAGCTCAATGTGGCGGAGAGCAGTGGTCCAAAAACGGTTTTTGAGCCCTGGTGACCTCGGATGACCTCAGAAAGGGAAACCGTCAAATTTCACCCCGGGAATCTGTGAAAAGGTGGGAGTGAACATGATTCTGAAAGTTGTGAGCCGTTTTGATCATATTTGTGGCTTTGGCAGTGTCATTTTTATTTTTCCCATGTGATTCCAATTGGAGAGGTCACCTCGTCACCTGACGTCAGGTCAACGCTAGAGAAAAAAACCGAACTATATGTTATACATCTCTGCATCTCTGTAGGGCCATGAAGTGTGGTAATTTTTTAATTGACCTGTGTGAAAGTGTGGGTGCGATGGGGCTCCAAAGTTGAAATGAGGTGACCTCAGTTGGCCTGATCTGGTTACCTGACCTGACGTGACCCGGGGTTAAACTTTTGACACAACCTGTCAAAAGGACCAATAAAGAAAGTCAGAAGGTTTCAGGTCTTTATCACCAGCCGTTCCGGAGAAACTAGCAAAAAACCTGAAGGAGGCCTTAAAGGCCCCCCGCCAGCAGTAATAGGCTTAATGTGTTTCTGAATTCCATTACACCGAATGTAAATGTCTTATGTGCTATATCATCCAAAGTGAGGCAGTTAATTAATTTGGTCAAATCCGATATTGCTTATTTTACTGCACATACCCCACTTATATGTTATTCGTACCAAGTACCAACACAAATGTCACACATTGCGATTAAGAGAGGTCTGTAGTAGTGTACATTTATCGTTCCTGAGGGGTTTAAACGTACATAAATGAAATAATGGGGTTTGCAGCTGATTGACTTGTGTAAGATCCTAGAAATGACATTAAGTTCATAACCTATTCTGCTTAAAGTTATCTAATCAGCCAGTGAAGCAAAGAAGCAATGGCCTTATAATGGAAGTAGTGTATCTGCACAGGTGGTATAGCTAACTGATTTTTGGTTGTGTTGAGGACTTGAGGTCAATACAGGGGCGCAGCCAGGGAGGGGGCAATTACCCCCCCCCGTTACGACCGATGTTTTTCTCTTTTTTACCATTGGAACTGCCCATCAGCAACAGTCTACCCCTCCCTTTAGCATTACCTTGCTCCCCCCCCCTTAGGACAGTCCTGGCTGCGCCCCTGGGTCAATATCTCCATGAACATGAGAAGCATTACTTGTGGCACCTTTTTATAAATGAAGGTAATTCACACCTGCAAAGTGGTGCAATAAGACAGCTGTTTCAAACAATATAAATGAATTGCAGGCAAAACAATCGACAGAACAACCCAGTGAAAAAACATGTTGTGCATAAAAATATAATTGCTGTTGTTACCATCACACAGTCAATGATCACAGCTGCTGAAATACCAAGACTCGCAATTTTTTTGTGTGAAAATAACGAGATAAATAATTGGTAATTAGTCGTATTTCCTGTTTTCAGTTCCACCATGCTCATCGCCTTGCTGTTCCACGGTCCATCCCCACCAACCGACCGACACTGCCACGCTCTCAAAGACTGCGCGTGATCAGGGCGGACGAACGCGATCATTTTGTCCCGAATGGTACAATAATTATGCGTGGCTAAGCCTCTGCTTAGAGTCTGGAAAGGTTTTCTGTCATGTATGCCGGAGGCAGCACAAGCTCGGAAAGCTAACGATGAGCAAAAACAAAGAGGCTGCGTATGTGGAAGATGGCTTCAACAATTGGAAGAAGGCGCAAGAGAGTTTCAAAACGCATGAAAACTCAATGTGTCACCATGAGGCATGCACGAAAGAACTGAAAGAGAAACAGCAGACCATCTCTGCGCTTCTGTCTCAGCAGACCAGCGAGGAACAGTCCCGGCGCAGAAAATGCCTGAAAAAGGTCATCGAGACTCTGGTATACTTGTTGCGACAAAACATTCCCATAAGGGAAACACGAAATGGACGGGAACCTCAGCCAACTCCTCCTCATCAGAAAGAAGGACGTGCCAGAGCTCAACAACTGGAATCACTACCTGTCTCCCGTGATCCAGAACGAGCTGATTCGTTCGATCGGCACGACACTTCTGCGCAACATGCTGAAAGACATCCGAGAGGCAAAGTTCTTTGCTATTCTAGCAGACGAGGCCACTGACTTGTCACTCAAACAGCAGGTCAGCCTCTCCATACGTTGGGTGGACGCCAATCTGCAGATCAACGAGGATCCCGTGGAACTGATTCACACCGAGGTAACCACCGGTGAAGTACTTGCGGACACGCGTAAGGACGCACTGGTGCGTATGGAGCTGCCGCTGAGTCGCTGTCGCGGACAAGCCTACGATGGGGCTGCAAATATGCAAGGGCGAGTGAAAGGAGTGGCGGCGAGGATCAGCGAAGAATGTCCATCAGCCCTGCATGTCCATTGTCTGGCACACTGTACAAATCTGGCGTTGCAGGAGGCAGCCAGGAAAAACAAGATGATTCGAAATGCCCTCGATATTACCAACGAGCTGACATCCTTCGTCAGAAACTCGCCGAAGACGGCCGCAGCACTCCGACGCGTGACGCTGTCCGCAGAGTCAGCTGGCGGCACTCTGCGGCCGTTGTGCCCCACGCGATGGACCTGCCGTACCGCGTCGCTGCGAAGCGTAGTGGATAACTACGAGCACGTGATGAGCACCCTGGAGGAAGTCAGTGCTGAGGCAAGTGACGATCATGGTCGAAAAGCAGGAGGAATGCTGGCGCTCATGGAGCAGTTCGATACGTTTATCGGGCTGCTCATTGCGATCGAGGTATTCTCTCTAGCAGAGGACCTGTCGCGTGGTCAGCGACAGTCAGCGACAGCGACAGTGGGAAACACACAGGAGGCGGTGAAACGTGTGTGCGAGCGCTATGAGGGGATGCGCTCAACTGAGTCTTTCGACAGGATGTTCGAGAGAGCTGAAAGGTTGGCGGCGGCAGCAGGTGTGGATGGTCCCAAACTGCCTTGAAAGCGGAAAGTTCCCATGCGACTGGACGGCGATGGACAGTACCACGACTCCACCGTGAAAGACCTATATCGACGCCAATTCTTCGAGATATTGGACACACTGACCACTCAGCTCAAGGAAAGGTTCCTGCAACCGACGTTCCAGAAAGTGCGCGAGGTGGAGCGACTGTTGGAGGATGCGAGTGCGGGAAGGCACTTCACCGTCCCCGTCGCCGTAAAGGATCTGTATGGCGGCGATTGGACCTTGCACGATTGAAAGTGCAGCTGCAAATGCTACCTGATGTGGTTGGAGACGGAGGAAAGAGCGTGCACCAAGTGATTCAGGCTCTCGTGGGGGCAAAGCAGTCGGGTGGTACAGTGTTCAGTAACATGATGAGCGAAGTGCTGACGCTGGAAATGCTGTACCTTACTGTACCAGTAACAACGGCCACGGCAGAGCGCTCTTTCTCCTGTCTCCGACGCATCAAGTCGTATCTCCGCTCTACCATGGGTCAGGCCCGACTTAACGCTGCGATGGTGTGCACCGTGCACCGTCAGCGCGTCGACGAGCTGGATGTGGATGCCATTGCCTCGGAGTTCTTTGCAGCAAATGATCGGCGTCGCTCGTTCTTCGGCGTGTAATCCAGGTTCGACATCACTGTGGCACTCTGTCTGCGAGATATACCCTGCGACTATTCCGAAATGCTAAGCAATGCTTGCTAAACCAGGTACGGAGTGTATGTTGTGCTAAGATGGAGCTTAAGTCCTGTACTGCTTGTTTCCGTGGTCGTGGCTCGTTTATTCGTAAAATCCCTGGTGCCCAGGCACTCAATCTTCGTGTTTGGGGCCTCGAATCGCCAGGGATAGATACTCTTTAGTTGCGTTGGAAATATCAATCTGAATGAAATTGGCATGATTGACAACTAAAAAAGTACATGCCTGTAATTTTGAAAGGAAATTGGGATGAAGTAATAAATGTGTAATGGTACTGCTCCATTTGATTTTGTGGTTAAAGCCAGAGACGGAGTTATTGAGGTGGAGGTAAAGGGGGAAAAAATAAGGTGGTCGCCGACCACACTTCCTCGGTGGTCTCCCTACATGGGGTATTGAACGTTGGAGATATTGATTTTGGGACTCCGGACATCGGTTATATTTTGGTTAATCCTCGGCAAATAAAACGGTACATAGCATAGCATTCCCTCGCTTCCTTCGTATATTCTAGATAGTCGACTATTCACTTACATTCTATTTACCTGCAGGGCTCCTAAGGATAAGGTGCATGTTCCTAATAATTATACCTATGCAAATGTATCCGTTTTTGCATAGGCGCAGGAACCGGTGGGGCCACTGGGGTCATGGCCCCACCACTTTTCATTCTAAATAATTCCTAAATTTGCCAAATAAATTAATATTTGGAAGTTTTATATCTGGAGAGGAAGACCAAAGCACAAGGAGCTCAAATCCGTTGTGAAATTTTATCAAGAGGGTCTGGATTTTTGATAATATGGGGCCAAAATTTTCTTGGCCCCACCACTTTTCCGCGAACATGCGTTTTTGCCACATGAGGCTGGCCCCACCACTTTTCAAAACGTTCCTACGCCCATGGTGCGAGTGGAAGTGCAACGATGTGATATGTGCAGGTTTTGCTTAGTTATGGATTGCAAGAAATTTTTCTGAAATATTAAAATATGTGCATGCTGTTTTCTAGGAAATCTATGTCTCAAAAGTGGGAGGACCTGCTACCATTGTTGGCCCAGCCACTTTGAAAAGTGGGTGGACCATGGCCCCCTGGCTCCCCTGTTCCTACGCCTATACCTATACGATCAATGTGAAAGCCGTTCAGAACTAGGTGAATAATTTCTCCGCTCCGCCCTGACTTCCACCTCCCCCACCCCAGGTTCACGCATTCTTGTGTGGCTCTATGAATGCAGAAGGGTTTCTGTTTCATGATTTTGTCTTCCTGAAGATGTTGAGCTTAAACGAATTGTTGTTGGCTTTCGTAGCACCATCTATAATTAGCCTTTCATATGATTAGACCCTTCAAATGCAACAAGAGTTAATGACGTCACGATGGAGCCAGGTCGCAGTTGTAGAATGTTTCTTTGTAGCTGTACATAGTCTCATTCTACACATGCGGCCATTTTGACTCTATTTTCATCGTGGCCATTTTCCGTATTTTGGGAGGTTTTGTGCGTGTGGAAGAGGATACGCAACATTTGTGGGCGTCGGAGTTCCGAACATTCTGAAACCAAGAGATAGCTGTTCGGCACTTGTCTTCACCATTATCTTGGCGTAAGTGCAACAATTCCAGGGGCTTGTTCAATCATTTCACATGCATAACGGAGGCCAAACTTGACGCAGATATATATCCTGCAGATGGCAATGGTGAAGCTTGTATCAGTATAGATGTTTGAGCCATGGATGTAACTTTACCGAAAGTATTGGATGGATGGGAACTGCATGAAGGAAATTGAGCAATAGAAGTCTGTCGGGGGGGGGGGGAGGGGCAGTGTGAACATTTGTGTGATCTGGCAAAATTCTGAATTTGCTGCCACTTCCCTGTGAATGTGTGTGGAGAGGTGAATTGGAAGGGTGCATGGCAAAAAGACAGTCAATTTGTGATTTAAGGTGTATTAATTACTGGAATGCATGATTCCAATGCACTGCTGATGAATTTGACTAAGATGATTCAACTGCTCATTTTCTGTGCAAATGCTTACTTTTCAGAATGTGTGCAAAGGAATGCCAAAATGGCTGAGTTAGGTAACACAGCATAAAGAATGTTAAGTCAAATAGAAGTGCAACATAACCAGGGTGCTAATTAACACATTTCTTTAGATATTTCATCTCTTAAAACATATTTCACTCCATGTTCATGCTGGATAGGATGGGCTCCACATGTACTCCAACACAAACATGCAGAAGGAACAAAAATACCACTAAATAGCAAATACAAGATTGAAGAAAATATCTATCAAACATGTTATTCTACTTATGATTACCAAATAAACTAACCACTTGTCATGCCATGAAGCACACAGACAACATACAAACACACCACACCAAACCACAACCAAAGGAAATGCTGACAACAGGGAGCCAAACCTCGAGCCTGTACACTGGACAGTGGCCTCCAGTCACTACAAATTTGGCTGATGCATCTCCAGAAACCTGCTTTTGAGCCACCCTATAGTGGAAAAATTGACAGTTTTAAGAGATGTCTTCTGGAGTCCCAGAGGCTCCTGGTCAGAATTCGCTGTGTTAGCGTTTTCTGTTCTGAAAACTTAACCAACTGCTGCAAGGTATTTTTTATGTGATGTCATAACCATTACCAACTTTGAAAACATGTTTGGCAGTGTCATGCTACGAACACAAGACCTTGACTGATTATTTGCTTTGCTCCCCTCCATTGCTTCTGACTGCCTGGTGTGAGGTAGTGGTGTTGGGTCTGTATCTTGTAGGGAATTGGCTGCATAGGTAGGTAGGTGTGCACTCTGAGCTGGAAATGAAAGTGCATTGCCCTGTGAGTTATGAGAGACAAAGCTGAGCAGATCATCACAACTCCCTGCCTTGCAGTGCCATCCATTGTTCACTTCTTTGTTTCTATGCTTTCATGTGATCAAAAATGACTGTGTATTACTTATGCATATTATGTAGATACTGCCTACATACATATGATTTTCCCATTGGTTATACTGTTAAATATAGTCCATGCATAAAAAAATAATATGTCCATGAAAATGTACTCTGGAAGAAATCTGTTTGCACTCCCACACCAAACCCAGAAAGCAAGTTTCCCATTGTGAACATGACCCAACCTAACCTAGCCCAATCTACAGAAAAATACTCTAGAAAGTAAAATGAGAACATTTTAAAAGTCATTTATGTTCTGAACATTTTTGAAATTGAAAACCTAACCCAGCCTAACCCAACATAACATAAGCTGCTTGAGATTAATAACAATTTCCAATTTTTTCATTACATTTTGTTTCAACATTGTCCAACATGAATAGCCTAGGCTAACAGAACCCAAGCAAACCTAACCCATTGTTTGCTTTATGGAGGCAGATGTATGGTGAAGCTGGTCTTGCTACCACCTTACAGGAAAATAATGCCACTAATTGTTGGAATTCATAATTCCAATGCAATGTTTATGAATGTAACAAGGATGATAGGACCACTCATTTTCTGCGCAAATGCTTACTTTTGCGGCTATGAGCAAAATAACACAAAAAGCAGGCTTTTAGTTAGGTAACAGCATAACAAGGTGGTAAGTAAAGGTGGTGCATGCCACACTTCATTGGATATATATTTCCTATACCTGTGGTGGGACTTTACTCCTGGTATGGTTTCAGTTTTAACCTGATCATGCACTTGCTAATGGTTAGGGTTGCTGGCCAATGTTGCACCTTTGATTCTCTTATGGTTTTGAACCTGACCATACAGTTCTTAATGGTCAGGACTGTTGGTTAGTGTTGCATGTTTGATTATCTTGGAGTATATTAGAGGGGAGCATTCAAACACATTAAAGGGCAGACTCCTTTCTATGTGCACATCTGGCCACAAATGTGAAGGGACACTATGGACACATGCCCAGTGTCCTAAAATTACTTCACCATTAACTGTGTGGATTAAGAAAGAAGTTGCTTGGGAATAGTGAAAGATTGGAGGAAAATAAAGGATCGCCACTTAAGGATAAAAAATCGGAATGCCTCTCACTTCAGTCACATGCATTTTACATTTTTTAGCAGTAGTGTGTATAATGACTGCCCACACATGTAGTAAAATGGTAAAAACCTAAGACAAGGATGAAATAGCATAATTACATTACCTGTGAATTTCCAGGTCACCTGGTCAATTATTTTACACTGCACATGCCCCAGCACACCCTTGTAACTGGGGGACGAGTAGCCTAGGGGTAAGTTGCTTGTCTCATAATCAAAAGTTTGTGGATTCGAGTCTCACCATCGCTACTCTTCGCCCGCGACCAATCAGCGTGAGAGATTGGCGACGCTGCATGACACAATGGTCGATGTGTAGTAAAACCAATAACCAACCAACCAACCCTTGTAACTGTCTCCAACTCAGAATCAGTTGAAAGGGATATTGATGAACTGCAGCCACTGAGATGGTTCCATGATAGCTTCACTCTGCCCTAACTTATACAAGTAAAGCTTCACTTTCTACTGGCATTCAACTTTTGGTATCCTCTAATCAAGGTGAATCATACACCTCACAATGAGGGTTTGTGATGTGATAATATTGCTTCCATATCCAGTTGTCTACTTTAACAGTTTGATTCAGTGTGCACAACATTCCATTACATTTTGAGTGACCATGGTCGATGCACCCTAAAACCACAATTACACACACATTTTGAGTAAAAGCAACACTACCATGGGAAGTACAGAAGATTCTGGTCAGCATGCCTCTCATGTAATGCCCACCAGGGGGAGAAGGGGATAGTTGTTTCTGACCCCCTAGGATCTCTGAAACAAATGAAACTAGAAGCACACAACTTACAAGGAATTATGACCATAGTGAACTCACTGCAGTATGCATTTCATGATGCTAAGCTAATGTCTCCATGGTCAAACTAGGCCATAATTGGCCTTCACTCCACTCCAGCCAGCATTTCCAAGGAGGTACCCAGGGGTCTGAGACCATATGCCCATATGGTTGCTACACACAGTAGAGACCAAGCATCAGTGTCCTAAAGTTACTTCACCATTAACTGTGTGGATGAAGGAAGAAGTTGCTTGGGAATAGTGAAAAATTGGAAGAAAGTAAAGGATTGCTACTCAAGGATTAAAAAGTGGAATGCCTTTCACTTCAGTTACATGCATTTTACATTATTTAGCAGTTGTGTGCATCATGACTGCCCATACATCATGTGGCAAAATGGTAAAAACCTAAGACGAGGATGAAATAGAACAACTCCATTAACTGTGAATTTCCAGGGCACATGGTGAATTATTTTACATTGCCAAGCATACTACAATTGGAAGTACAGACCATGAGTATGCATGGATATGTGCCATTAATAATTCATTAATTCAGTCATTCATCCATCATTCATCACGGAATTAGGTGTGTGATATTCATTGCTTATGTCTTTGTACAGTTATCTCTGTACTCCATCCTTACTTATAGGATGGAACGCATTTCATCTTGCTGTATTTTTTAACGTTCCAGGGAAAATTTGCTCTTCTTTTGTTTCGGCGCATCTAGCATCCTTTGTGGTGGGTGGGAGCCAGGGAACTACTATTGATGTCTCCTACCACTGAAATTGAAGGGAGCATCAAGCATCAGTCTGTCAGTCAGGCAGCCCCAGACTACGATCGCGTCATAGTCTCGAGAGCTTCAGTCAAGAGCTCGTTAGTTATTTGGGTTTCAGGGCGCATCAACTGCAGTGGTTATACAGCGCCCATACAGTCAAGAGCTTGGCAACATCCAGTGGTTTGGTCCAGAGGTCCCATGTAGTGGTGCTAGAAAGGTTGTTTTGGGGAATAGATAATTAAGGGCAGATGAAGAGAGATGATACATTTCTTTCGCCATAGTTCAGTGTAGGATTTCCATATTTTTTCTTGGTAGTGGAGTACAAAATTTTTAGCTGGAGTACGAATTTTTTAGCTGGATTCCAAAAAATAGCTATGCACTTGGTGACAATTAGCCTTGTTTTAGTGGGAACGAAAACCAATGTTAGCATTTTTGTATGCATAAACATCTTGGAAAACTAAGCCATGTGAAAAACTTTGCTGAAAGAAAAAAATGAGTTGTCAATAACCAGATAGTATTGCTTTAATGGAATTAAAAATAAATGTTAGCATTTCATGCTGCATATACCATACAAATATATATGTACATATAGCTAACTGCTAAGTCAGCAATATGTGAGCAAGCTAAGTCATGAATAGGTGCAATTGTGCCAAGGAATGCAACCTAGTGGGAAATACCCTCAGTAGCCAAAGTACTCAAAAAAATATACCCATGATATCTGCAAAGTGTATAGATATTGCCTCAGTGTAGGTGGGTGATGTATTCCCAAAGTTCACAAACAAATATGATAAATAGGCATGATGTGATGTGAATACACCAATAACATTCCTCCTGTCAGAGCTCAGGATGAATCGCACTCACTCATCTTGGGCGGACCACACCACCAGGATCATCCTTCAACAAACACATTTTCAAAGGACTAGTCCCACAATTAATGAGCCGAGGTCACCCGCTATTAATTTGAATTATTGCTAACTTCCGTTGTTGTCCAAAATCTCAAGCACCCCAAAATGCATTTCATGACCCGGTCAACCTTTGAGCTATTCCGAGTTTGTGCGTATGATTTGCCACCGACGCATAATACACAGCTCTGCCTCAGACCCCAACATTGGCTGTGGTTAAATTATTAGCGAAGGCTGAGGTCATAAGCCAACTTCATGAGCAATGGTAGAGAAAATGGTAACAAAAGTATACTTAATCGATGTCAACGGACCTCACAAACTCACACCCGACACCCGAGACCGGCTCACAACGCACACCGGGCCTTGCGCACACCTGGCACAGCAAAAACCACGTGACTATTGGATATGGATGGATTATTGTTTTGGAATATATGATGGTTTAATAAAAATTATACTAAAACAATCCATCTCAAACAGTTTTATTCTCACCACCAAGAAACAGTTATTTTGCATGGAAAAGCTGAAAAAAAAATATTGAGAACGATTCTTATGAATATTAAAAGTTCCTTTATGCACTTGTTTAGTTCATGTCTGGAATGTTTATTTGAAGCAAGGATCGAGTTAGGAGTATCTAGAGCTGCTAGACGGGAGTACAAATTGTCCCTGTAAAACCGCTCACAGGCGGTTTTATTTTTTTCTTAGACAGAGCTGGTCGGATTCGCTACCTCAGCCCTAGAAGTACAACTGATCATGGGGCGGGGAACAGGGAATTGGTCGGAGTAAATTTCGGAACATGTATTACGGACCCTTCACTGACACCGATGAACCCAAAATGTGGTTATATTTCAAGGCGTATGTTTATCTTCGCACACATTTACAAAAAATATGCGACAGTCATGCAAAAGTGCACAAATGACATTGGTTTCTTGGTGTAATCGCCTCGGAGAACTTGCTTGCTCGGGGGCGGATTTTAGGAAATTTGAAGTGATTTTCTTGCATTGAACGGGCTCATTGTGTCTAAAAAAGTTGTCCCTTTAACAAAACGACCTTCGATTGCGCATTCAAAGCATTTACTGGCGACACCAGGCTTCAAATTTATACTCCGGTGACACCAAGTACTCCCAGATTTGCCAACTAGAGATTTCTGTTGCTTCTTGGCGAGTACTCCAGCGCAAGGCTATAGAACACCTCTAGGCTCCAGCGCAAGTTTCCAAAGAGTAATATGAAATAGATATTCATTAATCTAAATATGTCATATATCAGATTAAATATTGATAAATATCGAACCAATATTGAATCAATATTGAATAAATATTGAATTAATTATTGACTTTATTGACACAAATATAGCATCTTTTCACATATGAAGGGCCGCAAGTTGTGCGTAGCCGGTTTCAGCAAGGCCCTTTACGAATTTTGGCGCGACACTGACGACCATGCTCTGTACGCTTTGTACTGCCTTTCAAGGATGTGTAGTGACGTTGGCTGGTCGGCGTGCTGGGGTCGCGGAGACTGCTAGTTGTTGTCAGGTATGGACTTTGAGTGGTAGCACTCTACCAAACAATGTTGTTCTTCGTTTTCCCTTCTGGAGTACAAAATATTTCATTTAGTCTAGTCACAATCCTGGAGTACAAAATGTATTGGTATGCATGACACCAACAAACTCCAGTTTTTCCAACACTGCCATAGTTGCATCTCTTGCAGGTGGAAGGGGGCACAAATTTTGTACAAGCAGTCCTCCAATCCAGGGTGCCATCTGCTTCTGAGTTGCCAAGTCAATGCAAAGTTTTCTTGGCAGGGCCTCCTCTTCCACAATGATGCCTGGCGACAGCATCGAGAAGTCACGAGTTTTCTGCTTCTGACTATGACAGTTATTTCCTCTGTAAATGCTTCTTTTCCAGATGGCAAGCAAAGTGACTGAAAAGAGGCTATAAGTTTGGTGATGCAGCATACAAAATGATGCTCATAACAAAAGTAGCATAATCTAGTCTAACCTCTCTTTTAAGAAAACAAGCCCAAACAACTTGGACATGTTATTTTTATTTTTATTTTTGTTCGCTTAAAATTACCTGACCCAACATGGCACACCATAACCAGGTTTGTAAGAAAAGCGATTTTCAATTGAAAAAGGTTCATGACTAGATCGAAATTTGTTAGCATAAAAACTAACCCAACCTAGCTCCTTTGTTTGCTTTATGACAGTAAAATGTGTGTGCAACTTGTATTGTGAAGATGTGTGTGTATGTGTGTGTGTGACTTGTATCATGGAATAGGGCACTATTAGGTAGAATAAACATATTATGTTCATTTGCATTGCTATTTCATGGTGTCTTTGCAGATCATGAATGCACAGAAGTTCTGCCTGAAGTGGGACCACTTTCGTACCAGTGTCACATCAGTGTTCAATAATCTGCGACAAGATGAGGAGCTGGTTGATATCACACTTTGCTGTGAAGGACAGAAGATTAAAGCCCACAGGATGATGCTTTCTGCCTGCAGTCCCTACTTCAGAGATCTTCTCAAGGTAAACTTGTGTTCATGTGTGTCTTTGACTTTCTATGCTTAATAAATGGTTGAACAAATGAACAAACAACTAGGAGATTATGATGAAGAAATTAAAAGCTCAAAGTAACCATTCCAATGTTTTGGTTCTGTTATCATCTTTGGATAATTACATTCAGTGAACCAAAAAGCCAGCACTGCATATGATGATGATGATAATGGAAACACAGAAAGAGGCGAGCACTGACTGAAGGGTATCACTGTGAAATATGCCACCCCGGTGTTAAAATATGCATTTTTCATTAGGTGGGTGGTGTGAAATACAAAATAGAATGAGGTAAAGCAATCATGAAGGAGGTGGAAATTGTCGCGTAAGTACAAACGTTTTGTGTTGCAATCTTTTTGACATGCCTGTGATTTTAACACTCTTCAAGGGTACCTCAAGCCACACCATATATATGTACACTACTATTTTCCTTAATTCCCAACCTTTCCAGATTTCACCCCGAAGACAGAGAGAGAGAGGGAGAGAGAGGCACACACATGTCCTTGTAGTGGAAGCGATTACGGAGCCCTTCATCATCTGGAGCAATCCTGGTCCGGGATCCCTTCCTTGACTGAAGAGTACCTTGAGGGAAAACCAAGTATATCACGAAGCAAAGAGAATGGAGATGCCCTTCTCATTGGAAGCAATATGGCTTGTGCAGTCTATACATCATTCAGCTTAATCACAAATAGAAGCTCACATCACGATTAAATCTATCGCAAATATTGCTCATGTTTACATGTGAAATATGAATGCAGTCTTCTTTTGAAATTCTGCCTTGTCCTTTATATGCTATGTACCTTTATATCTATCTTATGTAATGTATGCATGCATGTATTCTTCATCCTCAATGTCTCATCATCCTCTTCATCCCAATATTGGGACACACATGTCTGCCTAGTATCCTGCTTCAAGGTGTCTAGTTTGCTGCATGACCACTGCAGTCAATCCGCCCCTAAGCCCCCCCCCCCCCAAGGTGTCTAGTTTGCACCCACCCTCACAAAATACTCTCATGCTAACATTCGTTTATTTTGCTTCAAGGTGCTGACCAATGTCCAAAACCCCTGCTGGGTTGCCCACGTCAGCACTCTCCTGACATGGGAGAGTGCTGAGATAACACTCAGTATTTGCTTCTGAGTCACTGGCCAGTGTCCACCCTGTGGAAGAATGTGCGGGAGAAGCTGTGCCGGCGGCCGGTACCGCTCCTCAGGCAGTTGACCAGTGTCTGCCGCCGCAGGAGAACCCGTGCCAGCACCCGGTGTTCTTCCTGAAGGACACCAGCATCGAGGACCTGCGCGCCGTGGTGGAGTTCGTCTACAAGGGCGAGGTGAACGTGGCGCAGGCGCAGCTGGGCAGCTTCATCAAGACGGCCGAGATGCTGCAGGTGCGCGGCCTCAGCGGCGACGACGACGACACCCTGGTGAGTTGTCACTCCTGACTGGACAGCTGACAACACCAGAACTACATTACACGGCGCTACATTTGCATTATCCTGATCTCCAGGTACTTATGACAACATCACATCACTGCTTTGCCACCTAGGGGAAGTGCTCAGACTTCAGCACAAAACTAAAAGCCTAGAATATATGCCATTGGGCTCTGAAGCCCTCCGGCTCGGCCTGTCCCTGACCGGTGTTGCCTCCCCACAGTCCGGACATCCCAGACAGTCCAGACATCCCAGACAGCCTGGCCCGCTTCTGACCGGTGTTGCCTCCCAGCAGTGTGGATATCCCAGACAGCCCGGACATCCCAGGCAGCCCGGACATCCCAGACAGCCTGGCCCGCTTCCGTGTACCCGACTGACACCGACAGCCTGGCCCTTGCCTCCCAGCAGTGTGGATATCCCAGACAGCCCGGACATCCCAGACAGCCCGGGCATCCCAGACAGCCCCCCTCGGACATCCCAGACCCAGACAGCCCGGACATCCCAGACACCCCAGACAGCCCGGACATCCCAGACAGTCCAGACATCCCAGACAGCCTGGCCCGCTTCTGACCGGTGTTGCCTCCCAGCAGTGTGGATATCCCAGACAGCCCGGACATCACAGACAGCCCGGACATCCCAGACAGCCCGGGCATCCCAGACAGTCCAGACATCCCAGACAGCCCGGATATCCCAGACAGCCCGGCCCGCCCCTGACCGGTGTTTCCTCTCCGCAGTCCGGGCCGCCGCTGCCGTCCGCCTCCCGACTGCCGCCGTCGACGCCGTCGTTCTCGGCCGCCGAGCGTCGCGCGTCGGCGCCGACGCAGGTCCGGCCGGCCGACGCGGCGCGTTCTCCGCCGGCCAAGCGGCGTCGGTCGGGCTCGCCGCGGCTCGGCTCGCCCCGCTCCACGTCCCCGTCGGCGTGCGGCTCGCCAGCGCGACTCGACCCGCCGCCCTCTGCGAAGCACGAGCCGCCGCCGCCGCCGCCTCTGCCGCCGCTGTCGCTGCCGCCGCCGGCGCCCGACTCGGCCGACATCAAGGTGGAGCGTGTGGAACTGGCCGACGACGACTGTCTGGAGGCGGCGCTGGGCCGGGTGGCCTCCTACGAGGACGGGCCGGCCGGTCTGGCCGACCGGGCGCTGCTCTCGGCCGGCGCCCTCGACGAGTCGCTCGGTGAGGCTGCCGCGAGGCCGCCGACGGGCGACCGCGGGTCTGGGCTGAAGGGAGGGCGTGGTGGTGGTGTGAGGGAAGAATGGGGATGGGATGGTGGTGGTGGTGGTGGTGGTGTGAGGGAAGAATGGGGATGGGGTGGTAGTGGTAGTGGTAGTGGTAGTAGTGGTCAAACGGGAGAACGAGATGGGGAAAGAGAGTAGTGGTAACAGTTGGACATCCTTGGAGGAAACTCGTGCTATTTATACCCTGCGAACTTTTTCTATCGTGGGAGTTGCCCAACACGAGTTTGTCCCATGTGTGTGTGCGAATGAGTGTGTCCATATCCGCTAAGTCAGTTTTTTTTTGGTGGCTTCAGTTTGGTTGTTATGTGGGAGGTAACGGCGAGAGTGGGAAATTACTCGTATGCAGGACGTACGACTGATTTCGACCTTTCGCTAGAATAATGGACTCCGATTGTGACACCGTGATGTCTGAGCACTCTGCCAGATATTGAACCATTCCTCTGTCTGCTTCACACCAATGACATTGCCTTGACCTCTGGTCTGTTATCCCAGTGATTAACCATAACAAGTGACCTCTGCTGTTTTAGCCATCCACTTAACCCCGACGTCTGGCCTTTTCGGCCCTAATGTGTGACCCTGACGTCTGACCTGCGACCTGACGGTGTCCGCCAGGTGAGGCCGGACCGTCGGCTGCGATCTCCGGCAACACGTCTGTACAAGGTGAGTGACGTCACGTGCCGGAGCCGGGGGCGTGCCGGGAGACATACCGTGGTGGGTCGGCGAGGGGTCAACACCGCACTGGTACTGGACACTGCTGAGGACACCTCATAAGTGCACCACAGCTGATCACCGACCCGGGGCCCGCCAGCCCACACCGTTACTGCTGTGGAGGACATCACAACCGATCACCGACCCGGGGCCCGCCAGCCCCACACCGCTACTGCTGGAGAGGACATCACAACCGACCACCGACCCAGGCCCGCCAGCCCCACACCGCTACTGCTGTAGAGGACATCACAACCGATCACCGACCCGGGGCCCGCCAGCCCCACACCGCTACTGTTGTAGAGGACATCACAACCGACCACCGACCCGGGGCCCGACAGCCCCACACCGCTACTGCTGTAGAGGACATCATTACTGTAGGAGCTGCACCACAGCCGATCACCGACCCGGGGCCCGCCAGCCCCACACCGCTACTGCTGTAGAGGACATCACTACTGCTGTAGAGGACATCACTACTGTAGGAGCTGCACCACAGCTGATCACCGACCCGGGGCTCGCCAGCCCCACACCGCTACTGCTGTGGAGGACATCACAACCGACCACCGACCCGGGGCCCGCCAGCCCCACACCGCTACTGCTGTAGAGGACATCACAACCGACCACCGACCCAGGCCCGCCAGCCCCACACCGCTACTGCTGTAGAGGACATCACAACCGATCACCGACCCGGGGCACGCCAGCCCACACCGCTACTGCTGTAGAGGACATCACTACTGTAGGAGCATGCATACAGTTATAGGCGCAAAATGGCTTTGGCGATCGACGCGCCACTAAACTTCAATTCATCATCACCATCAGCCTCACTTAATGCACCATTTAGCCTCATCTGTAGACGACAGTCCGACCTCCAGTGCACGGCATGGCTTGCTGTTGAGCTCGCCTACAGAGCGCTAAATCGAATCTCATGCTTGGGATAAGATTTCAGGTTACTCGGCATACCAGCGTAGACCAAATTCACCCTCGCACTAAGGGTAACGCGGATGGGTGCTGTCAGCTACGACACCGTAACTCTGACTCGATTCTACCGAGCTGGCCTGCGGGGGCGATAACCGGGTGTCCAGCAGGCATAACCAGGGCTTGAATGCTACCCTAGTAATTCAACTGCTGCTGGCGATGCCGCATTCGCTGCCCTCCAAATGACCAGATGCGGAATTATTCGCGAAACTACTGGAATTCCGCTCGCACAAAACACTCGATTGGTTGATGATGTTGATGTTGATCAAACGGCTACGAGCTGCACAAGAGTAAAACTAGAACAACTGACGAACGCCTACCGAACAAGAACTATCGCCCCGTCAATCGACAAACCGGGGTCCGCATAGACTATTCAATTAACTCGTTTTTTTGCTTCCAACATCTGCACTAAGGATATGACGGAAAATGCTATGGTAGGGACGAATGCGATACCAGGTGAATTGTAGCACAAGGGTTCAATGTGCCACTGGGTTTTACGTCCGGTGGACTTGTGATTCAAATGTACGACACAGGGGACCAACGGACCACACTTGACCAACGGACCACATTGGACCCACGAACCACACTGGGGACCACGGACCACACTGGGGACTGGGGACCACGGACCACACTGGGGACCACGGGCCACACTGGGGACCCCGGACCACACTGGGGACCACGGACCACACTGGGGACCCCGGACCACACTGGGGACCACGGATCACACTGTGGATAACGGACCACACTGGGGACCACGGATCACACTGGGGATTCACGGATCACACTGGGGATACACGGACCACACTGGGGACCACGGACCACACTGGGTATCCACGGACCACACTGGGGACCCCGGACCACACTGTGGACCACGGACCACACTGGGGACCACGGACCACACTGGGGACCCCGGACCACACTGGGGACAACGGACCACATTGGGGACCACGGACCAGGCTGGGGACCACGGACCACTCTGGGGACCACGGATCACACTGGGGATTCACGGATCACACTGGGGATACACGGACCACACTGGGGACCACAGGATCATACCGGGAACCCACGGACCACAATGGGGACCACGGACCACACTGGGGACCACGGATCACACTGGGGACCACGGACCACAGTGGGGATCCACGGACCACAGTGGGGACCACGGACCATATTGGGGATCCACGGACCACAGTGGGGACCCACGGACCACACTGGGGACCATGGACCACACTGTGGACCACGGACCACACTGTGGACCACGGACCACACTAGGGACCCACGGATCACACTAGGGACCCACGGGCAACACCGAGGAAACACGGATCACACTGGGGGCCCACAGGATCATACTGGGAACCCACGGGCCACACTGGGCACCTCACAGATCATACTGGAGGCTCACGGGCCACACTGGAGGCCACACCCCCGACCACGCCTGGTCCCACAAACTACATGGGGACCCCGGACCACGCTTATAGCGAATGGACCACACTGGGACCCCGGACCACGCTTATAGCGAATGGACCACGCTGGAGGTTCTCTGACCACGTTGGTGTTGGACACGGCACGCCCCCGGCAGGTTTGTTGCACGCTGCTCTGTATTGATATGTGGACCACCTCGTGACAACGTGCCTTTAATCTCGCATCTCGCGGTAGGGTAATTATACTTTTAACTTTGTGACAACATACTTCCACTTTTATCAATTTTCTGTTTCTACTGTCATGACAGCAGCCATTGCTGGAGGCAGCTGAAGGCTCAGGGTGTCCCAGCCCAACACGCGTACCGCACATAACTGGTGGGTTTGTTCCGGTGTTGGCTGAAAAGCACACATTGACACTTAGTGCAATATCCTGGGCCGTAGCATTCTGATGATGACAGAATGGGAAGTCGAAGCCGACGCGTGTTTCATGGGCGGGCAAAAACGTGCTGTAGATGCGTGGGAACGCTCGCCACGGTCCAGGCAATAATTCAGTCTCATTACGCTAGGTGTTATGCCAGTGTCCTAAAATTACTTTACCATTAACTGTGTGGATGAAGAAAGAAGTTGCTTTGGAATAGTCGAAGATTGGAAGAAAATGAAGGATTGCCACTTAAGGATTAAAAAGCAGAATGCCTTTCACTTCAGTCACATGCATTTTACATTACTTAGCAGTTGCGTGCATGATGACTGCCCATACATCATGTGGAAAAATAGTAAAAACCTAAGATGAGGATGAAGTAGCACAACTCTATTAACTGTGAATTTCCAGGCCACATGGTAAATTATTTTACACTGTGTTATGCCATGATCTTCTAAAACATGAAGCGTAACATTGATGCGATGTCAAGCATACTTATTGGGGATGGAAATTCGTGGTATTTTGGTTCCGTTTCGAAATGGCTTCTTTACTGGCTGAACTGTGCTTGTGCGAGTCGCTATCTAACCGCCGCGCTGTCGATGGGTCAGCCAGCCTCACTGGTCCTCGGGTCGCGAGTCTGCACCCTCGGGGCCCCGAGACCATTGCTGCGGGTGCACAGGTTGAGGTCGACCTTGGCGCACAGTCGTTAGTGGACACACACCACCAGCACTGCGACAATATCAGCACTGCGACAGTGCCAACACTGCGACAATACCAGCACTGCGACAGTACCAGCACTGCGACAATACCAGCACTGCGACAATACCAACACTGCGACAATACCAGCACTGCGACAGTACCAGCACTGCGACAATACCAGCACTGCGACAATACCAACACTGCGACAGTATCAGTACTGCGACAATACCAGCACTGCGACAATACCAGCACCGCGACAGTACCAACACTGCGACAGTACCAACACTGCCACAATACCAGCACTGCGGCAATACCAGCACTGCGACAATACCAGCACTGCGACAATACCAGCACTGCCACAATACCAGCACTGCCGCAATACCAGCACTGCGACAATACCAGCACTGCGACAGTACCAGCACTGCAACAATACCAACACTGCCACAATACCAGTACTGCGACAATACCAGCACTGCGACAATACCACCACTGCGACAATACCAACACTGCGACAATACCAACACTGCCACAATACCAGCACTGCGACAGTACCAACACTGCGACAATACCAGCACTGCGACAATACCAACACTGCGACAATACCAACACTGCGACAATACCAGCACTGTGACAATCGCTGCTCTGGCGGCAATACCAGCACTGCGACAATACCAGCACTGCCACAATACCAGCACTGCCACAATCGCTGCTCTGGTGGCAACGTGCCCAATTAATAATCCCGACCTTTATGCCGGGTGAGTATGCAAAAGTAATCAAACAAGTCCCGCGGAATAACGAACCTGCAGATATTGCAGAAGACAGCTAAACTATCGTGCGTGGTGACGAATTATGCTAAGATTGATTGATTGGTTGATTGATTGTTTGGGCTTAGGGGCGCATCAACTGCTGCTGGTTATGTAGCCAGACATTATGTTAAGAGTCTCTAGTCGAAGTGTCCCCTCAAACAACGGCTGGTGCGGCTATGACGTCACTGCCTCCAGGCATAGTGCCTCCAGGCATAGTGCGAGCCTCCAGGCATAGTGTTCCTCAGCGATATATCTGCTGGTGGTATTCTCGGACCTGTCTGCAGTGTACCCCCTGCCGTGCCCTGATATATCGTAGTGTACCCCCTGTCCCCCTGTCTGTGTCCTGCTCTCGTCTCCGTTTGTTTCGCGTGCACTTGGGCTAAGCCGCGGGTGACGTCACGCTCCCGGTCTCACCGCTTGGTCCGTGACGTCACGCTCCCGGCCTCACCGCTTGGTCCGTGACGTCACACTCCCGGTCTCACCACTGGGTCCGTGACGTCACGCTCCCGGCCTCACCGCTGGGTCCGTGACGTCACGCTCCCGGCCTCACCGCTGGGTCCGTGACGTCACGCTCCCGGCCTCACCGCTTGGTCCGTGACGTCACACTCCCGGCCTCACCGCTGGGTCCGTGACGTCACGCTCCGGGACTCACCGCTTGGTCCGTGACGTCACACTCCCGGTCTCACCACTGGGTCCGTGACGTCACGCTCCCGGTCTCACCGCTTGGTCCGTGACGTCACACTCCCGGCCTCACCGCTTGGTCCGTGACGTCACACTCCCGGTCTCACCGCTGGGTCCGTGACGTCACACTCCCGGTGTCACCGCTGGGTCCGTGACGTCACGCTCCCGGCCTCACCGCTGGGTCCGTGACGTCAGCTCCCGGTGTCACCGCTGGGTCCGTGACGTCACGCTCCCGGTGTCACCGTTAGGTCCGTGACGTCACGCTCCGGGTCTCACCGCTGGGTCCGTGGCGGCGTGGGCCGCGTGTGACGTGTGGGGTGTCCGACCTGCGGTATGTGGCACCTTGTGAACATGAAACTACGATATTGGGCGGGCTCGCTGTCGACCCACTCCTGGGCCCAGATCCCTTGCCGGGGCACCATTGGAGGCGCCGTACGAGGTTGGGCAGAAGACTCCGGGCCCTCCAGGCGCAGGAACTGGTGCTGTATCGGCCAGGCAGAACACTTACGGATTAACCGGGGGCGGGGGAGGGCGAAGCTCAGCTGGACTGCCGGTGAGCTTTTGGTCGTAAGGTCGTGGGTTCGAATCCGACAACGGGCGGGAATAACGAGTCCACCTTTAGCCAGTCGGTGTGACAGGTTGGCGACGCTGTATGACCCGGAAGTTGAATGCGTGGTTCAAGAACCCAAGGTCCCTCTCGTGGGTCCTCAGCTGCCATTTGTTGCCATGTCAGGTCACTGGACAGTGCTGGGCGCTGTATGACCGAAGCAGTCGAAGCGCCCCTAAGCCCAAATAACTAACTAACTAACTGGACAGTGCTCCCGTATCGCTGGGTCACGCTCCCGACCTCACCATTGGGTTCGTAAGGGCCGCTACGAAACTTTTATTCTGCAAAAAGTGCTCGAACCTGATGGTACCAGAGAAGGTGGTAAAGCATGCAGTTTTAAAGAGGACTTGTAATTATTTTGTTCTAAATTAGGGCCTGAAATTAAAGGCATTGCTGTCCCAAAAGCGTCATGATTGGGTCTTTCGTCAACGCCAACATTTTGTTGTGTCCACTAAAGACTCGCCGCTGCCTAGATAAAGGGTGTAAATTAATATCTAGTATATCAGTTTGTTATATCGTAATTTGTGCAGTTTAATTTTGAAGTCCTTGCGTAATACAAATGCGAGTATCTCATGTAAACTTGTACAGCCATGGTTGTCGACGCACCCTAAAGCCCAAATAGCTAACTATATCATGTAAACTTGTGAGTTTACGGAGTAACTTTCAAATGGTTGTGTAAAAGTATAAACGGTGCCTAATTATTTTTCGACCCGTTTCACACATGTTCTCATCCCACGCGATGTTGTCTTCATTAGTTTCCCACTTCCGTAATGTGGTGCAATACGTGTTGTATTTTTCGGACATCTTGCTTCAGCAAGCTTCCCAAAATGTTTCAGATTAATGTTTACTATAGACTGTGTTACACGAGATACTACTATCGACTGTGTTACACGAGATACATACACAACACCGAGGACCCTGGTGTGCCGAGGTCGGTGGAGGCCCTTGCCTGGCTTTTCGATCGAGTACTGAAATTGTTTTGACTCGGCGCTGGATAGAGTCAGGTCGTCAGCCACGAACTTGTCCCAGCAGTTAAGTTTGTTCCCTAACCGGTGCGTAAGAGGGACGGTGCTAGGGCGACATGACCACGCTTGGAAAAATCGGACGTTCCTCGATTTTGTTTTTCATCCAGGACATCCTCTTCAGAAGATAGTCATATCATTTTTATTTCTGGGTGGTGAAACAGTTTCATTTGACAGTACCAAACTTATTGCTTGTTCATGGCCCAAAACCCACTTAGACGTGTCAAAAATAATCTGGTGCCACAAAGATAAGAAAACTATCCTCGACATAAAACGATGTAAACATTTTCCTCTCCGCATCCAAAAGTACTCTATGTAATTATATAAATCCAATCGTGGACATGAGTCGGGAGGAGACTAGCGGATATCATGGTACCACGTGATATGATATCGTGACATGCGCACATTGTTGTGAAATTTATTTTTCCCGTAGAATGGAAGGGGAGAAGGGCGATGTCAAAAAGCCATATGATGTTTGAAAAATGTGCAATGGTATGTGGATAATGCCTATTGATGAGTTGCTTCCTATCACATTTGTTGATTGTTCGATGATGATGATGATGCCAGTAGTGTATCTGCTGTCTTTACCAGCCGGCAGTGCTGCTGTCAGAGGCCATACGCGCTTTTATAGATGCAAATATCTCTCGTAGCCTGAAACAAAAAAGCAAAGATGGCCCTTAATGATGCTAAAAAGAACAAAACAAAATAAGTGTATTTAAAAAAAAAAGTTTTTATAAATAAGTTTTTTTATGAATACAATTTTTAATAAGTGTTTTAAATAACAGCTTCCTTTGAATGCGGTTCTACACTTAAATTTCAGGGCACTGCATGTACACCATATAACATAATGCGTATGTATATACAACAATATGTAGCATACCAGTGCATGCGCCATGTGAGGGGGCGGACTGTACTAGCGAGAGAGAGGGAGAGACTTGTCATGGGTAGAGAGTGGTGTCGAACACGGTTGTAAAATATAAACTTGTCCTGTATTTTTGGCATCCATAACATTATCCTCTCAAGAAGTTGTCGGCATTATTTTTTGTCATTTTGTTGCTGGATGGTGCTGCTTGCCAATGAACCTCTCGCATAAAAGGTACTTATAGATCACTGGAAGGGGCAATCTGAATTTCTAATCCCACAAGTTTGAAGATAATTATCTTATCCATGCTTGATTATCCCAAGATAGTCCTCTCCACATCCACATGTCTTAAGATGGTAAAGGCAGAGATTGCACCAGAGAGGCAGAGATTGCAGAGATGACCATGGGTCTCCCCTGCTGCTTGCACGGGAGGAAAATGCGACAAGAGCCGTGACAGGAGGGACCGCGTAACAGGGAACATGTGGATCGACCTCAGCTGTGCCCCTGGACGCCAAAAATTGTGCATTAGAATGCGTCTAGTTTTCGTGGGAGGTGCACGATTTTTATGCTGAGCAGAAGCCATTTGACAGCGTGCGTTCAGGTCGCTTCAGCCGGATTGGCTGCCGTCTTATCGAGGTCAAGTTCATGTGCCGAACATGGTGTACTTATCTGAAGCCTACATGTGTCGTGCTGAATTGAGTAATTAGCACAGGTGCCGTGCTGTTTTGCAGAACCATGTCTCACGGTCGTCCCGCGCTGCGTATGCTGCATGCAACCATTCAACATAGCACTCCCCGTTGGACTGGCATCAGTCACTCAGTCGCCCGGCCTCTGAGCACGCAGGTTGTGACACATGGCGACATTCCCACATGACAAGCGGCTGGCTGTTTTTTTTTTTCATTAGCCGGCGCTCCATCTCCCGCCCTGCTTCCGGCCACTCGTAGGAAAGGTGCATTCAGTTTCAGCAGGATTACTAGATTATTAGGTCCACGAGTAGCGTTGCAGTGTATTTCATAACGGAGGACGCCTTACTGGACAAAAAAAACGACTACACTGAGACCGATGCCGTATCGGAAATTATTGCTCGATTCGTCTTTAATTTGAAACCCACGAAGCGTATTTGAAATAGTATGCCGATGTTGATGGCATGGAGATGATACGCAGCGCAAGTATCATTCAGTGGCATGCGTTCTTTTAAGTGATATATCTATTTATCTTTAATATATCTGCAACGTCTGATATATAACAATGACATATCTATAACGTCGGATATTGCTTGGCCTCCCCGGTAGCACAGTTGGTTAGAACGGTGGTCTTCTCTAGTCTCCCCTGTCCTGGGGACACAAGGTCCGAGTCGCTTTCACGCGCTCACATTTATATATTTTTTTAGAAATTGGGTTACCTCCCAGAAATATACCTCCCCCTTTCCCCCATTTAGAACGCAACCACGTACTCACCTCGATACAGTGGCTTCCGTAGACACCGTAGCACATTTGACAATATTTTTGCTCTTAATTCCGTTGTACGCCTGAGTTTCATGAAATGTCATACCGCTGCCATATTTTTCGATGTTGACGGCGCTTATGATACCGCATAGCGTCATAGCATCCTCATGAAATTGCACCAAGTAGGCATAAGAGGCCCGATGCGGTTTTTCTTGACGATTAAAAAAAAGAAGACATTTCGGGTCAGAATAGGTGGCTACCTCTCTGACACCTTTCAACAGATTTATGAGATTCCGCAGGGAAGTATATTGAGTGTGACTCTGTTCGCCATTGCCATAAATGATGTGGGTGATGCACTGCCAACATCGGTAGGACGAGCGCTATTCTTGGATGATTTTACAGTGTGGTTCTCCTCTCGTACGGTGCGGACGTTGGAAAGACAGCTACAATTAACTGTAGCGAAATTGATGCAGTAGTGTGACAGAACTGGTTTCACTTTATCCACCTCAAAGACTAACTTTGTTCATTTCTGTCGCAAACGCCGTTGCACAGACCCAACAATAAGGATGAACTGTCACCTCATACCTTTCAGATCTGCAGTAAAGTTTCTATCGGTGTGGATGGATCGCCATGTTACATATAAAACTCACATCACTGCAATGTTGCAATGCAATGTTGCCCAAAACCGGAACCACCCAGTACATCGGTGGATATTCTCCAGGATATTAAGAGCACGTCACAGGACCCAGCGTGGACTGCCGTTTTATATTCGTATGGCCTCGATCCTTCGAGAATGTAATATCAGGCCGCGTTTTGTAGCACGTGTTATCACGCCGAGCACTCCCCCTTGGCATGTTGTTCCAGTGAAAACTGATGTTACTTTGTCCTGCTCAAAGAAAGGACACGTAAACCCGGAGGAACTTCGCATGTTTGCATTGAAAAAAAAAACATGAATATAAAGACTTCATGGGCGCTGCATGACCTCTGCAGTCGATGCGCCCCTAAACCCCAATAACTAACTAACCAATATAAAGACTTCGCGCATTTACACAGATGGCTCAAAGTCAGTCTCTGGTGTTGGGTGTGCTTACGTCAGTCGACAGGGTGTTCGATCTTTTTGTTTACCTACACAAACATCGATTTTTACTGCCGAACTGTATGCCATTTTGCAAGCCCTCTATACGCAAAGACCGGTCCACCAAGTACGTGGTTTTCACAGATTCTTTGAGCAGTCTCCAGGCACTGAACACCTTTAACCAGGATAATCGACTGGTTCGGAGGATTATCAAAGTCGTAAAATCCCTACATGACATCGGCAGAAATATCGTGTTCTGCTGGATTCCTAGCCATGTTGGACTCGCGGGAAACGAAGCAGCGGACATTACCGCCAAACACGCCATTTGTAACGGCCGTGTGGTCCATCTGCGGCTCCCTCCAAGGGATCTGTACCCCACTATATTGTCAAATATACGGTCAGAATGGCAAGAAACCTGGAATTCAAAGTGTAGTAAGCTCAGGATTTTTAAACCGACGCTAGGAAAGTGGATGTCCTCTCACCGAACCAAACGCCGGGAAGAGATGATACTCTGCCGATTGAGGATAGGCCATACTTTCGCAACACATAGTTTATGCTTACCGGTGATGACCTTCCCCTATGTCAGCGCTGCTCTAACCCGCTTACCGTGTACCATATTTTAGTTGGCTGTAAACTGCTCGATCCTCTTCGACGCCAGATCCTAGGACGGGTGTACGCCGACTCTTCTTTACGCAAAATGACGCTAGATGTCGACGCGCCCCTAAACTCCAATCCACCACCATCTTCCCCCAAGAGAGGCTCTCCCCTCTGCGGGGCTCAGGAGTCTTATGCTGGAACTTCCTCCTCCCGTTTTACTTTTGGGCGATCTTAACTGTCATCATACTCTCTGGGGTTCTGTCACTTCCAACCCCCGCGGTAGACATATGGAAGCCTTTTTAATCAACGAATCGCTGTGTTTACTAAACACAGGTTCACCAACACATATACCGTTACCCTCGGGAAACAAATAAGTTTTAAAACTTACCCTGTGTAGTCCCAAGCCCAGTCGTCGCTGTGTTTGGGTGGTAGATGATGACCTGCTCGGAAGCGACCATTTTCCAATCTGGTTGGAATTTCGCTCCGATGCTATTTTAGGAACTAGACCACCGCGATGGAATATCCGCAAGGCGAACTGGCATCACTTTAAGGAATTGTTGCGGGAAAAATGTTTTAACGATGACTAGCCAATTAAACCCACCAGTTACCGTTGAAAATTTCACGTCACTCATAATCGACTCGGCCTCTAAATGCATACCCAGAACATCCAGAACCCCCCCGCTGTGTTCCCGTGCCGTGGTGGACTGAAGAGTGTCAGAAAGTGATCAGTGCTCATAGACGAGCTTACAAGGTTTTTGATCGTCACAATACGACAGCAAATTTAATTGTATTTCGGAAAGCCAGAGCACATGCTAGGCGCACAATTCTTGTGGCAAAAAGGATGACCTGGAGAGCATACATTGGGAATATTACTCGATTCACACCAACATGACAGATCTGGTCACAGATCAAACGTATCTCCGGACAGTATTCCTCAGTCCCTCTCCCCGTATTGAGTGTAGGGGACGCTGATATTTGCCACCCGACAGACGAAGCGAATGAGATAGGCCGTTTTATCTCCGAACGCAGCCGGAGCGGAAGCACTAACCCGTTTTTAGAGTTTTTGCGTTTTAAATCGCATTGCGAGGGGAGCCCAATCGATTTCATCACTTCACAATCACCTGAGTACAATGACCCATTTACACTGACCGAATTAACATCAGCCATTAGCGCCTTGAAAAATGTTGCCGAAGTGCCCGATCAGATCAACAATGCCATGCTGAAGCGCCTTCCTCCCCAGGCGCTGGAAGCTTTGCTGGCCACCTCCAACCGAGTATGGCAGGTAGGCGTTTTCCCTGAAGGTTGGCGCGAGGCAGTTATTATTTCAATCAGGAAACTCACAAAAACGGATTACATCCATCGCACTACCGCCCCATATCGCTTACATCTTCACTTGGCAAACTAATGGGAAAAGTGGTAAACGTTAGACTGACGTGGTACTTAGAGAGCCATTTTTTTTTCACAAACGAACAGTGTGGGTTTAGAAAAAAAAACAGAAGTGCCGTTGACCATATCTTACTATTGGATACATCGATTCGTGCAGCTTTTAAACGGAAACAACATCTTCAAGCAGTATTTTTTTACATTGAAGCGGCATATGACACGACCTGGCGTCATGGCATTCTCTTAAAGCTGCAGAGAAGCGGTATCCGCGGCCGTTTGGGCATGTTCCTACAACACTTTTTGGCAGACCTTTTTTTCGGGTCTGTATTGGTGACCATTTATCGGCACGCTTTCAACATATAAATGGAATCCCACAGGGCAGCGTGCTGAGTGTGGCTCTCTTCGCCGTTGTGATTAATGACGTTTTTGTTAGGCTTCCACCAAGTATTGGGCGATCTCTCTTCGTAGATGATATAGCTATTTGGTCCTCTTCTTCAAGAGCCTCTACATCATCGCGACAGCTTCAGCTGGCGACAAACCGTCTCGAGAAGTGGAGCACCATGAATTACTACGCTATCCACCACAAAAACTGCAGCAATGCATTTCTGTCGCCGTCATTGTTGCCGTGATCTTGCACTTACTTTGTACGGTGAACCCATTCAACTATGCCCGGTATTTAAGTTCTTGAGAATGTATTTTGACAGTCGCTTGCTTTACCGAGAACATCTAAAAATAATTCGTGACAAGTGCGTTACGTCTATGAACATTCTAAAATGCGTGTCACATACACCGTACGGAGGGTACCGACAAACACTGCTGCTTCTTTACCGATCTCTCATCCGCTCCAAGCTAGATTATGCTTGTTTTGTTTATGATGGGGCCTGTGCGTCCGGAAAACGTGTTCTGGACACCGTGCATCATACAGCTCTGAAAATTGTGACTGGGCATTTCGGACCTCGCCAATCGCGAGCATGCTGGCCGATGTCAACGAGCCTCCACTTTCCCTGAGGAGATAGCGCTACGCATGACAATTACGCTGTTTTCCGCAACACCCTGCATATCAAGCAGTGTTCTCTCGTCACACACTATCAATTTTTTCACACAATGGAACACGTATGTACCGTCCTCTGCGCGGTAGAATTAGGCATCTTTTTGATGAAAACCGATTAGAAATTCGCAATGTTAAACGTGTCTTGCTTGTTGTGACGCCCCCATGGAGGCTTCTCTCGTTGCAACCGAGGATAGATATCAGCTTAGCTGACAAAGGGGAAAGGGGATATTCTCGCAGATGAGTTTCGAGCACGAACTTTGGAGCACTTGTCGACATTTTATAATACCCACGCCAATTTTTTTACGGACGGATCAAAGACAGACGCTTGGGTTGGAAGTGCGTTTGTGTGCGAGACAACCACCAGATCGTTCACGTTACCAAAACACGTATCCGTCTACACGTCCGAGCTCGTTGCAATCTACAAAGCACTCGCTTTCATAGAGGTCGGGACCGATGATAATCATGTCATCTTATCCGACTCGTTGAGCAGCCTTCTGTCACTTAGCGGTTTTAATCCCACTGACCCTTTAGTGTACGATATCTTACGCCGCCTGACTATATTAGATTACGCAGAAAAAATCGTCTACTTCTGTTGGATTCCTAGCCACATAGGTATCGCAGGCAATGAACAAGCCGATAGTGCTGCTAGGAGAGCGGTACAGGCTCCCTTGCGGAGAGCATTCCCAATCCCCGCCAAGGACTATAATTCAGGTAACTTAGCTTTTCTAACAAGTGGCAAGCGAGTTGGGACGAGCTTGTTTCCAATAAACTACGAACAATTAAGCCTTCTCTGGGCCAGTGGATGTCATGCTCGCGTAGCACCAGGCTAAGCGAGGTGACGCTTTGCCGACTACGAATAGGTAGCACTTACGCCACCCATGGCTACTTGTAGTGAAGTTTTGCTCCCCAGAGGTTTTTCATTAGGCACGTGATAGACTATGGACCTCAGCGTTACGATAACCCTGGGATAATTATTTCACCAGCTCGCAGCTTCCAATTTCATAGCTCTGGCCTCACATCTCCTGACACGCACCTCCAAAGCCAGCACTTCTATATTGAGCTATTAGTCAAACAATGGCCAAGGTGCTTGAGTTGTTAATAGCGCAGCGTGATACATGTATTAAGACAATAGCTTCATATTGACAGGTCAACAATCACCCTCACTTTATATCTCTACCGACATAGCGAGTCCGACAGAGTCCAGGCGTACCTTAGTGCCGACGTGTGGGGCAGGACAGGCCGGGCCCGCCCGAGGGGCGACCGCCCGGGTGCGACCGCCCGTCTCAAGCGCCCGTGGACGAGAGAATGAACGAGTGCCTCTCGCGGCGCGTCCCAAGCAACCGACAGTACGTCATTACCATGTAACCAACACGTCACTACTGGCCGCGTGGCCCGGGCATCGGCCCCGAGTCGGAACAATGGCTCGCGCTGTCCATCTGACACACGTCAGCTCAGAGTCAGATATCAGAGCCGCCTCTGGTGGCACCCAGAGACTGGCCTTTGTGAGGGTCGCGAGGTATTGGGGTCGGACAGTGAGCTGTCAGCATTTCACATGATGTTGCTTAACAACAACTGACTGGCATACGACGGCACTGTAGCCTCTGGTCTGGCGACACAGCGCCCGACACTAGCGACTTACGACGTGCAATTCGTCACAGCCCACAGATAGCTGGCATGTATATCATTGACACGCCTGTCCATAGGGCTCCTACATCACCCACTGACGTCACATCACTTCACATGGCATTCACCAGCTGACGACGACGGCGGTGCGCGCCGGGGTACTGGGGTCACCTTGGCTGTGACCGGGACGGCCGGTGGCTGTGGCCGGAAGCCAGGGCGGACAATGTCCACTGGCCGACCTCGTCTGGGCGTCGGCCGATAGGTATGCGACGGAGGGCCGATAGGTACGTGCCGCAAGCTTGTCGGGACCTGAACGGAGTGGGTAGGGGGATGAATTTTGAGGATGTAGATGTCCCGAAAACCAACTTCGTTACATACTTAGTGGTGAAAATAAACCACCGGTGCTCTAGATGTGGAGCAGTGCTAACTGTCACGTTCTAGTTTCACGCCCGAGGCTTTGCCTTGAGCGTCATCGGTATTTCGGGAGTGTTCAAGTTCACTCACTCCTAGCAGTGCTAGGCGACAAATCACAGGTTGGTGAATCCGGAAGGCTCTTCAGCTTCCTATGTGATGTGAAGTTTTACGTTATTTACCCGGGGCGTTAACATCTAGATACGCCAGAAAAGATAATACTTTTAATATAAGGGATGTCTCATAGCTACCCTGAGAACAATTAACAGTTATGGGCGCCAAATAACCTAGTAGTCGGCGCGCCCTTAATCCGAAATAATTAATCAATCAATCTCCAGTGCGCGTGACTTTCATAAGCCCTCCAGGGCGCGTGTTAAAGCACGATAATGCCGAAAAGTAAAAAAAAAATCGCAAATTTGTTTGCACAAATATTCAAGGACAGCTTGAGTTAGGCTATACTAGGTTACGTTTCGTGTTAAATTTTGTGAATTTTCATAGCATAAATTACTTGACATTTTTCAAGTTGTATATAAAAAGATAGTTTTCTCAAAGTAGGTTGGGCTTGGTGAGGTTATTTTATGTTGCATTTGTATTTAAGTAAAAAACATTTCTTGTCCTACCTGATGTGAGTGTAATTGAGATCAGTCGTCCGGTGGCGCCGCAATCGGACAGGGTTCTGCACAGGGGCCCATGTAATGCACTAAGGCAGTGCCTCACCTGAGTAGAGCTGGGTAAGTGTTTTTGTATGTTATTTTCATAAAATGATGCTTTCATCCACTGGAGAATAGCAAAGTTGAAAAACTGGAAGCAGATATGCATTGGTGACTCATGATTATGGTGAAAATTGAAGCTCATTTACATTTACATCATTTGTACCTTAGCTTCCAAACCGTCGGCAGAGGTTTGCCTCTCGCACATTTCGCCATATGGTGAGTTTTCGTTTCATAACAAGCGCAGTGCATGCAGGGGCCCTCCAATATCGTTTGGCAATCGGTGACGTCACATGGGCTGGACAATTGCTCCGTCCCGTAGGTGCTCCAGCGAAACTTCCGTGTTTTCCACACGAAATCTCCGATCTTAAATACCATCAAAATGGGACAAAATAGGGTTCATTTGAAAGCTTGAAGAATCTTGTCCACGGATATGGGTCGTATTTTCCCCAACACTAGGATTTTTCGCTTGGACTCACGCTGACTGCATTCACGTCAAACGCCGCAGGAATCGCGTGGTGCCACGGGTAGTAGCAATACGCTGAGACAGGCTAACTTAAGATCACGGCCGGGCAGGAGGGTAGGAGCAAGTAAGAGATAACTGTTGCAACATAATTCCTCCCCACTCGGTACAAAGGCGTAAACAAGGGTGGGGTACTGGGGCATTTAGACCTATGGGAAGATGGTACCCATGCGGCCAGGAAAGGGCGTCAACGTTATATATGAAATATATAAAATATCATATATGAAATATAATTGAGGTTTACATATATTTCCATTTCATAACGATGATCATATGATGTTTTATATTTGAAATCTTGGCTGCAATTTTGGAAGCATTTGAACACGAGGGAGAGGGTTCAAATTCACTGACTTCGGAACGATGCTGATAGGTTTGGGACCTTGCAGCCCCAAATTAATTTGTTCATACTCATCTTAACATAAAACAACAATGTGTACTCATGAAAAATACTGGTAAAAAAAAAATCCGGCCATTTTTTTTGCCTCACCTCACTTGGATGCCACGGACCGCCCCTGGTTTTGCAATCTAAATCGCGTGTTCTTTTGAACTTGCGGGGCCCATGCGTGCTGGACGTAAAGCGGCTTTCAACCAGGTCGACTGTAGGGAACTGACTGATCAGAGTTAGTTATTAGGGCTTTAGGGCGCATCGACTACTTTGGTCATGTAGCGCCCAGACTGATCAGAGGGCCTTGACCGGATTCCAATACCGTTTACCTTGCTGGGTGGTGTAACAGTGATGAGATGAACATCATTGTTTTCTTTGGTATCTTACTCAAAGTCCCTTTTGTCATTATTTTGCTGTTGCGTCGGCAGCTCGGTGGTTAGGATGAGCGTCTGGGAAACCAGAAGCGCGCGGTTCGATTCCCCGCGATACCAGCTCTTCCTGTCAGGGTGGGAGGCAGGCGATGCCGTATGGTCTCAGCTGCTGAATGCGTCGTAAAGTCACAATCCAATCATCCAATCCAGCGTTATTTTGCTCACAACCTGATAGGTAGCCATTTGCACAGAAAATAAGTTGTCCCATCATCTTAGTCCCCTCATAAACATAAACAAAACAGCCAACTCCTGTGAATAAAAGATGTGCAAATGAATGTGGATTTGTCATAAATTGGGTTTTGTGATTCAACACAAAATTGGGATACCATTTTGACTTCACCCTTCGCGCTACAAAACATCAATTTCAGGACGCTGCCTCTTTGGTCATTGGTGTTCTGCACCCCTTCTGCCTCCACCTGGTCGGTCCGAGAATACCAACACAGTGCACGCTGGCATGTGTTTGTGCTGTGTCTGCTGGTTGGCGGTGCTCTACAGTGATCAGCTGGTGCCTGCCGTGCGCGCGGCATCTTCACTGACGCGAGTACTGCCGCACGGCGTACGCTCTCGGCTTTGATGGGCTTTTTCCGCGCCAAACACCCGGCGCGTCGCCTCGCGATGTACCGATAGGGGTATGGTCAGACGTGCCCAGCGCTGAGTAAATATGTCGCGGAACGACAGGTGCGGTTGGGCTGATTGGCACGTGGCATTAGAGGTGGTCCAAAATGTAGCCGTTGGGATTTTGTGAAAGCAATGCTAGCTAATGGAATATAATTGGGGTAAATCGTCCGGTCGCGTCGCAATTGGACAGAGTGTCTCTTGCAATCTGAATTGCGTGTCCTTTTGAATTTGCTGGGCCCATGCCTGCTGGACGTAAAACAGCTTTCAACCAGCTCGACTGTGGTGAACTGACTGATTTTGGAGGGCCTTCAGCGGATTCCAATACCGTTTACTTTGCTGGTTGGTGTAACAATGATGAGATGAGCGTCATTGTTTTCTCTTGTGTGAGACAGTGGACTGCACTACCACTTGCTACTTAGCCTGCCGACGTACGTGCAACAATGGCGCGATTTTGAATTTTACCACTCGCTGAGCGATGTTTTCTATCGCGGACAATCTACTTTGGCGGAGAGGAAAATGTCGGAGGTTCGTGGGCTCACAAACCGGTGAGTGCGCCTCTTTACTTGTCTTCTGCTGGGTAGTTCTGCTGGGTGGAGGGACGTTGCGGTTGTGTATGGGGGCCAGCACGGGCCCCGAGGGCTGCACGGGCCCCGTCAGTTGTGTGTAGGTGACCACATCACGGTCGTGACGGACGCCCAGGGTCGCCCGGACCAAATTGGCATCTTTGCGACGTCCAATAGAATCTTGATTGGCGAGCGCTGAGCGTCACCTACATTCTACCCTTGCGTCAGGTTAAGTACTGGTGCGTCATATTCACGGCAAGTATGTGCATAAATGTTATGATTACACAGCACTGGAAAGAACAAAATAATGCAATTAAATGAATTACTTGAAATGATATGGAAATTTGCGCTTTCGTGAAGAATGCGCCTGAAACATTGCGCAGTGATCGCAAGGACTGACGAAGTAGCCAAACATTCTGCGCGTCCAGGATGTACTCTGCGGGGTGTCCGATGGATTATAAGTCGTCCAGACGGTCTCGGACGGCACACCCGAGCGTCTGGAACTGGCCATTCACTCTCGTGGAATCTGTTGTCCGGAAAGCCTCGAACGCCAAGTGGGCTATTCTTCGGAACAGGACATTTTCGTGGAGTCTTTTCCGTCCAGACGGCCTCTCCAGCACGCATGTACGTTGGTCAAGGAAGCAAATTGCTGCCGGATACCGTGGCAACTCCTCCGCCCGATCCTCCGAGTCCGGCGACGTGTCCGCACCTTTGGCAGTGTTGTCGCCGCCGCCAACACCCACCACCGGTTACAAGTTAGAGCCAACTCCGTTCGGATCAATCAGTTTTGTGGTTTTTCCATGCCTAGCTGGATGCCTCTGGGTTGAACACAGCCACTTGCTACCCACTTTGGTAACGCCGAACGCTGACAGGCCCACACAAGTAATCGACGCTGATAGTAGAGTCTAAAGATGTAGGACATGTATCCGTCTAACGTGCGAGTTTTTTTTAAAGCAAAGGCTCTGCAAATGTGCATGGTTGTGATGGGAATTACGTCAGTTGGTGTCTGAGCACGCGAGGGCGATAAGATATCCGGAGCATCGCAGTAGGCGTTCCCGAGGTGTCCGGGCGTCCTTGAGAAAAGAAGTTTTCCTATAACTTTATATGATAATGATAATATCATAATTTACATTCAGCTAATGTGACGATGTCTTGTGCAGGGGTAAATTTATCCGAGTGGTAACAATTGGCGGAGTCCGTACGTCTCAGACTTGGGGTTGGAGTCCATAATGTCCAGGGCACGCAACAGGACTAATGCTCGGTTGTGTTTCTGCCATGGGTCCAGATCAACATCCAGTCCTACAGTCCCCATCCATGATGCCGGCGCCTGGCAGACGAGAGATACAGGGTTAGATTCCTCGCGACTCCCGCTCTTCCTGCCAAGCGGTGCCCTGAAATTCTAAAATATGTGTTCATACCCACTCTTAATGACAGTTCTCTTAGATATCACTTCCGCTACATGACCAATGTAGTCGATGCGCCCTAAAGCCCTAATAACTTGATATCACTTCCTTTTGGACATCAAGTCCATTGTTGCCTTTTTTTGCTACATGCTGTGAGTGATATTGGTGTATTTAAAAGCGTGTGTCCTCTGGCAGCAGCACTGTCGGCTGGTACAAGCAGCAGATACACTGCTAATATCACCAGCATCACCAAACAATCAACAAATGTTATGAAAAGTAACTTATCAAGGTGCGTTATCCATGTGCATCGTTGACGGGGATGGAATATGCACGGACATGATTTTGGAATCGGCGAATTTTCCCCGAAAAGTGGACAGATTTCGGGATCGCTGCTCCTTTCCCAGACAATATACAGGATTAGCTCCTGTTCTTGGAACAAGAGAAGCTTAGCTCCTCGCAGTTCCGCCTTCGAATAGTCCTGATCGTACTGCGACGTGGTAGTTGCTCATGTGGTTGACAATGCCCTGTGGCGAGCAGGGTCCATGCCGCCTTGGGTCCAGGTCCGGGTCCGGGTCCGGGTCCGGGTCCGGGTCCAGGCCCGGATCCGGATCCGTGTCCGTGTCCGTGGTGACGCTTTAGCAGTTATTTTTTTTCATTCAGACGGTCCCTCGAGAAGGAAGTCAACATATATTATCTGTAAACACAGAGCAAAATGACCTCGGAAGTCGACGCGCCCCTCAGCTTCAATTCATCATCATTTTCCGTCATTTGCACCTGTCATTAACATAATTCTGCAGACGTGTCTAGTGCCAGTTCATATCATGCATCAGTATCTGTTCATATCGTGAACAGATCAGAAACCCGCCTGGTAACTCGTTGCCCGAACTGGCGCTCACTCGCTTTTATGTTTGAATGGCTGAGTTATGGGCATTATATACCATATGCAGTCGATGCGCCCAAAAACCACAACTAACTTACCGATGAATATGACGTAACACGACAGGAATAGAGCGGTATCTGTTCGTATTGTACGGGCAGTGCGTATCGGCTACTGAGGAATGTCCCCAGCCGAACAATGAAACCGCTGTGTGTCGATGTTAGAAGAGGCGCTCGTGGCTCATTCTACTGGGGTGGGAAAGTTCTCCGGTACATTTATTGATAGGGGGAAGAGTAGTCTAGGGGTAAGTTGCCAGTTTCACAATCGAAAGGTTCTGGATTCGAGTCTCACCTGTCGCTTAAATTTGCTACTGTGTACGACCCAAGAGAGCGTTGCGTCGTAAAGCCAATAGCCACCATGTCCAGGAAAGACGCGACAATTGTTCATAAAACGGTTGTTCCAAAAGTGAGAGGTGAATAAGCCGTGGTAGAACCGTGAAAAGGCAGCATAGAAAACGCCATGACGATCAAATCCAATCATAATCAAATGTATGTGTTAAAGGTATGTGAGGGTATAAGTTAAACACAGCGAACAAGCGTAGCGTAGAAAATAGTAGAGTTTTATTCCTACATCCACTCTACAGTAATATGCTTAAAATAAGTGACATTGAAACTGTATTGGGACGCCTTCATGCCTAGAAAGCGACACGGTTTATCTACAAGAGCTAAAAAGAGCTGTGGTACTTCAGAGAGGCGGCTTAGTCAGAGCGTGGATGGCGGAAGCGCATGTTTCGCTTGGCTCCTGTCCCGGTCCGTGGCGCCCCGCTGTTCCGAAGTGACACCCCGTAACCGCCAGGAGTCCCGTCCCCCATTCGTAGAGCAGGTGGACGCCACGCTGGATTTACTGCGCTTCCGTCCAAGCTCCCATGGCACTACTTAAGGTGTCATGGTCGGATCACATGCTCTCGTGGAGTAGGCCCGCGGGTGTTGCGGATCAGTGCGGCTTTATTGTGGTCCTGCTGCGGATCACATGTCATATTGCAGATAGCTGGCCCTGCGGACCACTGATCCTGCTGTGGATTACGTATCCTATTTGCAGATCATTGGTCCTATTGCGCACCACTTGTCATATTACGGATCACATGTCACGTTGCAGATCACTCTTCTCATATTTTCTCGATTTTGCAGATCCCGAACCGCTGGTCCGGGATTTAGCTTGGATACTGGCGTGGCCAGGTCGCCGGTAGGTAGGCAGTAGGCCAGACCACGGGTAGATCGCCGGTGCCCCCTGCCGACAGTGAGTTTCGCGTGCGTGGTGTGCGGCGCCCACATACCTCGTCAGGACGGGTAGATCGCCGGTGCCCCCTGCCGACAGTGAGTGTCGCGTGCGTGGTGTGCGGCGCCCACACATCTCGTCAGGACGGGTGGGTCACCGGTGCCCCCTGCCGGCAGTGAGTTTCGCGTGCGTGGTGTGCGGCGCCACCTACTCGCGCCGCGACACGCTCAGTCACCACATGGCCAGCCACCGCGGCGCCACCTGCTGCTCGGTCTGCGGCCGACTGTTCGCCACCACCAGCAGCCGCAACCGGCACGTGCGGCAGAGCCACCAGGTGGCGCCGCTGGCCGTCGCCGACGCCTGGCCCGAGGCGGCGCCTTCGCTGCCACCGCTACGGCCACCGTTGCCACCGCTGCCCGCCACCTCCGCCGCGTCCGCCGGCAGCGGCGCGCCGTACTGAGCCCGGCCAGGGAGCCCTGAGCCTGGCCGGCAGTTCCTCGTGGTGGGTCGAAACTCGGTGCCGTGGTCCGAGTTGAAAATTCTGTTTTGCGGTTGTGAACCAAGAGGCTAGGTCGAACTACCAGCAGTGTAAAACTCAATAGTATATTAAGGTTATGCCGATTTTTTTTCATCTCAGTGTCTAAGAGCCATTTCCTCAAATTTGGTTACTTTTAACTCGCCGCTTTTACGCTTCCATCAATATGTACTGTATACTTTTCAACTGCACGTATGCTTTAGGCGAACATTGGTGCAAAGTAAATATTGTATGTTTTAAACATGACAAATGCAACGGATAGGACGCCATTTGCATCGAAAAGTCTACATGTAGACTCTCTGCGATCCCCACCGACATATCCCCCAGCACTACCACCATGACTGTGTGGCTTGTAAGTCGGTCCGATTTGTGTGGTGCACAGCACATTCAGTGGTCCGCTTCTGGAGTCGCCGATTGGAATGGATGAGACAACGACGCTGTTTCACGCGATAAAGTATATGTTTTCCGTTGGTTCAAATCCGTTGGTAGTGTTTCACCCGAGTTTCCCTCCTGTTGCGTGTTGCATTACTTGCATGTGCTTTTGTCATGGTTCGGTTGGTACTAACCTTAAGAATGATGCTACTAAGATATCTCAGGACATTGAGTAAATATTTGAACCCAATAACAGCTAACGAGTGCTTCGCACAGTATGGTTTCTTATATGTGGTTGATCTGTGCTCATCAAGCTGCCCGATTTATCGTTTAGCGGTTTACGAAGGAGCTTCGATGACGTTTGGATTGATTGTTCAAGTTAATACAATGCATTGTCCTGTAATAGTTTTTTTTTCTTCTGAGCACCATACGTACACGTGTGCAGCATCTGCGTGCCACTGATGACATCAGATGCCATAAGTGTTTCCGTTCGATGTAATGTAGAAAGCAGTACTGGCCACTGGGATTTCGGGTATGCATAGAAGCAGTCATTTCATGCTTCCTGAAATAGCCACCGGCACGTCATTGTTTCAGATTCAAATACATGATTAAGGCCATGCCAAATTTCGCACCGAAGAATACCTACCCAACCGAAACACACAGAAATACCCCATTTGCTGAATAAGACCAGGCCAAATTTCGTACCGAAGAATACCTACCCAACCGAAACACACAGAAATACCCCATTTGCTGAATAAGACCAGGCCAAATTTCGCACCGAAGAATACCTACCCAACCGAAACACACCGAAATACCCCATTTGCTGAAACCAGAAAAGTTCAGCACATCGATCGACATGGTATCAGCGAGTGACTCATCGACAGCGATATTTCTGCAGTCTAGTGTCGTTCTGTGGACGTCGAACAACCAAGTTAAAGTCGGCCAGGATTGCAGACAGGACCGGATTAAAATAAAGGTTTTTCGTTAAGTGTGTGACGTCGAGAAAGCGACAGTAGAATGTTGAAAGTTGGCACGGAGTTAGTGTCATTTAAAGTACTTGATCCATAATTTTGGAAGGGCCATATTTGGGATAGGGAGTATAATTCCAATGTCATAAACTGGTATTGCATGCCATATCACATTATTTGTACTACCTTTACGTAGTAACATAACTTTCACAGTAATGTATAGGCAAGATATCGTGCCGTCTGAAGGAAGTCATTCTCCTGTTTGGGAGTGTCCAGAGACTCCCCAGATACAAATCAACTCTGAGGAGGGCGATCTCGTCGCATGTGAACAAATGTAGCGTTGTTCCTTCTTCCACCTCGCAGTGGCGACATGTAGGTGGGCTACCAGAGATGCGAGCCATGTAGGTACGAAGATTGGTCCATAGTATCCGCTGCGCATCCGGGACAACTCGATTTTCTCTTGTCATGTTAGTGATTCCTCGACTTTGTAAATGTCGGGGATGGCGTTTCCAGGACTTTGGAAAACCCCACGTCGCTGATTGTGTCCGCGGCCACTCTGTCGTGGATCCTCTGCGACACGGAGCGCGGATGGACTGTATCCGGTGTTTAAGGCGCGGGGGAGAGGGGGGACGGGACCACTTGTTGAAGTATAACTTTACTTGAAATTACGTCACGAAATGTTTATGTATTACCATTCCTTATCGTGAGCACGGACATGACGCTTATAAGCGAGATGCTGTAAGAAAGGTGACGTGAAGACCTCATCAGCACCCATTAAGGAGTAGGATGTCGATACTTCTTGAAGAAGGATGTCCATTGAATATTCAGAAAGTGGTACATTCCACCTTATTTCACGAATAATTTAGCATTGCGAAAGGGCCTCTTCGAGGCAGCGTCTTGCAGGCCAAGCAGAGGTTCCCCAGGGTTGCCGACGGGACCACTTTGAGGTCGCGTCTTTCAGGGAGTGCATTGACTGTGCAGTCATAGGTGACAACTTATAGGTCGTTGAAGGCGGAAGACTAATCGGCTTGACGTCAAATGGTGTACTATCGACTCGGAAACTTGACACCGAGGTCATTAAGTACCAATAGGGATACGTGTAGTACAGTTGACGTTGTCTGGTCACATTTTGAACAATTAATTATTGTGGGCGCGAAGTGACAAGTGTACTAGACACGCTCTTAAACCCAAGCAATTAAGAGGTAGTTTAGTCATGACTAGAGTCGTGTATGGTTTATGAACACATGAAGTTTTGCGGGAAGCGCATGCTGCTTCGTGGCTCTAGACCCAGACGTTTCGGCAGTAGGCGGCGAAGATCCCCGGATACCGAATACGTAGCGAGTCTCCGAGCTTGTAGAGGTCCCCGCGGCGAACCGTTTGCCCAGCCACCGGCAGAATCTAGTGGCGCCACTTCTGTCCGTGGCGCTATATGTATGGTCGTCCGAAGGTCATGCTCGCTTAGAACTGAAGTTTGTCAATCTCGCTTCCAATGCCAGCTTGGTTGCCTGGTAGATCGAGTTTCGCCAACCCACTGGAAGTCAGACCAGCGAAGCTTCCCTTGGAAGTCGTAGTGGTCCAGTTGCCGGGTGAGCACAAGGTCCAGCGTGTTCTCGTCTAGAGTAGGGGGTGCACCCACTTCCTCAGTCCATGCAAGTTGCAAGTGCTTGGCAGCGAGCTGTCTTCAGGGAGCGCGACTACAAGCCATTTTGTAACGATCCATATAGTCAAGTACTTTGCCGGTTAAATGGGTTAAAAGAGGTAAAAGATAAAATGTAGATTTCTATATATTTGTGTGTATATATGTGTGTATATATATATATATATATATATATATATATATATATATATATATATATATATATATATATATATATATATATATATATATATATATATATATATATATATATATATATATATATATATATATATTATATATATATATATATATATATATATATATATATATATATATATATATATACACGCATATATGCAACATAAAAGTTGTCTTAGTGAAGTGCACGCGGCAAACTCCGTGCTGAGTAACCGGTAAAAAGCGGTCCGTGGCAAAAATGGAGAAAATAGCTGCGAACGTGTTAAGGACCCAGTATTTCACCAGATTTCCATGATACGTGTTATGCATTGTAAAATACCTGTTGAAAGAGACAATACGGAAGGAAGATGGGGTGCTGTCGAACGTCTACAATATTATGCTCAGTTTAACCCAGAATACCATAAACGACTTGGAATCTGAGAGAGGAAATGATAGTTTTCAGTAGTAGTCGCAAAAGGTTGCACATTAGAACAACGATTACAAGAAATACGAATATCGCCACTTGCAGTCACATCGAATATCGTCTGCTTACTTGCAGTGACAATTTCGGAGGACACGAAAGAAGTGCTTCATTCGGCCATTAATTAATTCGCAGTACGTTTGTAGCGAAGTCTAGTTTTGCTGCCCTTGAACCATGCAATTTTTTGGCAAATGCAATGCAATGCAATTCAATTGTAAACCATGCAAAGCATGCAATCAATTTGTTTTGGAATTTTTCATCCCGCATGTCTCCGAATGAAACCTTCATAAACTGGAGCAGCATTCGGGCTTCATCAGGAATTCGAAAAATAATGGGCATTTGAAAGCTGCTCGAAAAGGGAAGATGAATGTTGTTCGTGTTTCGGGTTAAACCAAAAACATCCCTCGCTGTTTTATTTTGAATTGCATATTTCTGACAAATACTTCTCAAAGCATTGGTGTAAAGTACAAATTCACAGCTCTCATGTTTGTTTGTGCAGCTCTCATGTTTGTTTATGCAGCTGGTGTTGCCTTTTACGAGTGCAATACTTTTGTCTAATGAAGATTGTGAAGAAATTATGTCGCAAAAGGCTACCTAAAGGGCCGGTTTGACAGCCTAATTATCGTATTCGGTATTGTTCCAGATTCAAAATGTTCAAAATGTTGATAGCACGTGCGCATTCTCGAAGACATCTCCATTGGAACACGAGCTCTCATTCGCGGTGCGCTTGTGGTAGACCATCGTTTTGTTGCCTGGGTACCCTGTGACCTGTGTGTAATCTTTCATCCAGGGCACGAAAAGGGATTCTCGAGGAAGGACCCATCGTGCCACCAAATGCAGCCAAATGAACGAGTGAATGGTTTGTGTCCGTCAGAACCATGCAGTACACTCAGCAGTGCCCAGTGTGCGGTGACGCTTGTCAGCAACTTGGCTCTAGTTGCGGGACATGCATCTAGGTGTGGCAGAAACGTTCCAGTTCGTGAATTGCTATCACGTAGCCGTCGTCTTAGAGCGAAGTGATGTCGCCGATTGTGATTTCACGTGGTACGTATTGAGTGGTGACCATTTCGATGGGTTTCTATATCGTGCCGCTCTGAATTGAACTTGCTTGTCGTCGGCTACTGGCGCAACTTGTCCCCTTCATCATAGATACGTTGTATTTAGTGTAAGCTCATCTGATCCTTTGGATGCTTTTTCCTCTCTTTTTTTAGGGGTGGGCAAGCATCGGCTAATGCATTGAGAAATGCCAAATATAAATTTATATGCCCTATTGTATAAGCCATGTTATAATCTAAGCGGTCGCAGCTATATGTATCAGTTTACTATCTATAGCTGTGTCGACGTAGCCTGGTTGAGGAAAGGGATGATTTTTCCATAAAGTCGCATGCTATTCGACACAGGAACCTCCAAGATGACCATATCAATCGACGAGCCCTAAGGCCCAAATAACAACTAACGACGCAGGAGCTTGGCCGCAAGTAATCCTGTCATGCAGCTTGTTCGGGTGTAGTTATACTGGAGTTGATGCTCGCCTAAATCCCACGAGATGTATATTGTGGTTGGCTCAGCTGGATAGGTCGTGATATTCTTCAATGGGGAGTACTTCACCGCCTACATGTTCGCTTAATGGACTTCGTTATTTACTCAGTTGCTGAGTCTGTGAACGAGTAGTCTAGGGATAAGTTGCCCGTCTCACAATGGAGAGATTGTGAGTTCGAGTCTCGCCTGTCGCTGCTCTTCGCTCGCGACCAGTCGGCGTGAGGGATTGGAGATGCTACATGACTCAACGGTCGACGTGTCGCAAAACCATTAGCCACCAGTGGCTGAGTGAGTCTGCTTAGCGCCGTTTCTGCCAGCTGTGGTGGGGTCTTCTAGTTTATTTGCATGTATTCTGCAGCGTATTTTGGTTCTTGACGTGTGGAGAGCGGTCTGATGTTGGGCTGCTTGCGAAAGCAAAGCTGCTGACACATCTGGCGGGCCATGCCAGGCACCACTTACGCGGTAGTCCGCTCTGGGCACATATGGTCATGCCGGGTGCCACTACCGCTGTAGTCCGCTCTGGGCTGGTGTCTACATCTTGGGTGGGCGTCCGATATTGGTGGACGCGTCCCGGGGTTCCTGACCACAGCTGTTGGCGTCTTTTCTCCGGTCGAGTTCCAGAGTTGTAGTCCAGGGCGATACAGAGCACCGGAATTGCTTAGGCTGGTACTCTCGACCGTCGATCGTGCACAGGACGATCTGGGTACCCGTCGTCAAAGAATAAAATGTTCTTCCCGTGAGGTTTTGGTGTAGGCGAATACTGTATTTGCCGACACTACCCGAAGGAGTTGTGACCTTGGTTAATTATGGTCGTCTCTGGTCGTGTCCCAAGGTTCTGGTGCGCACTCATTTTGTCCGCTTTTTAGCTATTGGTTAAGTTCCCGGGTCCCATGCAGTCTAATGTTGTACCCCGGGATGTGTTGTCCAGTTGCGTACCGTATCCTGGAGGTTCCGGTCCAGGCTTGTGGCGTCCAGATCTGGCCGTGCTCCCGAGTTCATGTTCAGACTCGACTTTACCCGGATGTTCTGCTCCAGGGCTGTGCTCTAAAACTCTAGACTCGAATAAATCGACCTATCCCGGGCCGCGGCCGGGAAGTTCGGGGAGCCGTTGTATGCCTGAAGCGTGCTGGTCCAGGCTGACGTCTGTTGCTGGCCGTTGGACGCTGTATGCCCCAGGCAGTAGAAGCGCCCGTAAGCCCAAATAACTAACCAACTGTTGCTAGCCGTGTCCAGGAATTCCAGCCTAGGTTAATAGTGTTTGTATCTGGCCATGGTCCGCAACCCCGGTCCAGGACGATACGCTTCACGAAGTTTCAGGTCCAGGCTGTTGTCATATCGCAGGGGTTTGGTCCCGCTCATGCTGTGTATCTCCATCCGTGTCTGGGAGTTGGAGTCCTGGTTGATAGTGTACATCCGGCTGTGCCCGGTCAGGATCGAACTGTCTACCTCTGGCAATGTGCTGTAGGTCCACCGTGCGGATGATTCCTCATACTAAGGGGGTTGATTCAGTTTCATGCTGTGGCCGTGTCCCGAGGGTTGTGGTCCGGGCTCAAGTCGTGTACCGCTCTGGGTCGTGTTTCGGAGTCCTGACGGAGGCACACACTATCATCGTGTCATAGGTCCTGTGCGGACTATTATGTGGCTTGGGCTTTTGCAAGGCGGACGCTGTATCATGATGTCGCATACCGGGTGGAGAATATTATCTGCCCCGGGTTGTTTCCCCTGCTAACACTGGGAACACGGTAGGTCGGTTGGTGGGCCATTCGACTCTTGGTCGTGACATCGTTCATTCGAATCCCGCGACCGGCGAGATGTCCGAGTACGTCGGCGACCGATCTGAGTGAGCGGTTGGCGATGCGACATGGCCCGACAGTTGAGCGCGTCGAAAAAGAGCGCTGACGGCTATTCTGCCTGCTGACACACTGTCTGTCTCTGCAGCGCCACGGTGGCCGTGTCCGGTGTGCGGCCAGACGTACCCGCGTCGCGACTCGCTGCTCCACCACCTACAGATCCACCGCGGCAACACGCGCTGCGCCGTGTGCGGCCGCGTGTTCGGCACCACTAGCAGTCGCAACCGCCACGTGCGCCAGCACCACGGGTCGGCCACCGCCGCCGTGCCGCACCCCTCCCCCGAGCTGGCCGAGCCGCCGCCGCTGACGTGGCACCAGTCGGGCCAGCTGCCCTGAGCAGCGGGCCGGCAGCGTACCGTCGGAGCCGGCGGCGCGCCGTCGGAGGCCGATCCAATCGTTTGTCCGGGATCGAATGTGCGGAGCGTGAACCGGTGCGATGTTGTCGCGTCGCGGTCAGTCTATCTCTCGCTCGGCCGCTGGTGGTGTGTTGGCTGACCGCGGCGTTGGCAGCGCAGTGGTCGGCGGCATTTCCGGCGCCTTTGTTGCCGTGGGCGTGGTGTTGCTGCCTGATTTGGAGGCAGTCTGCAGGCACAGAACCCGACCCACGTCCGGTTCACATCCCATTTCTCTGAGTTTAGTTTTAGAAGTGGACGTCTGCATGGCGACTGATTGGTTCATCGATATTGGTTCCTTGCAAATTCCGACGTGCTCTTGCGAATTATATTTTCACCGTACGATTTGTGTTCAGTCAGTAGTCTTAATTTGGTACAATTAGTGTCGCACTTCTTTAGGTAGCAACATCCAATATCCACTATTATTTGACGTCATATGCCAAACATTCACAAGGTTCCGTGCAGAATGGTATGCTTCACAGACAGATGCTTTAAATGCTGGCGAAATGGTGCACTGCAGTGCATTTTCAATGATGCTCAGTTCTACAGCAGTATATTTCACATATTTTAATTTAAATAACACCTACGTCCAACCAGGTATTTGATCACAGCACCAAGTTTTTGGCTCATGTATGATTTGCGTGCTTTCTATATTGAATACTTCTGTCTTATTCGTTCTTTCTTATTCGTTCCGATTATTCGCAATGTTTGATGCGCAAGCTTGACGTACAGTTAAGAACGCACGCTGCAATATCATTTCCTTCTTGGCCATCGCGTCTGCGGCGTATATGTTGATGTCAAAATATCGAGACTCAGCTGTTGCATTGTTGGTTCATGTGGACCTGTTTTCACCAATATACGTGTGAAAGTATGACCAGGGAGTTCCTCAGTGTGAGCGCTTAATGATCCACCATAGTCGGTGCGTCATAAAACCCTAACCAAACACGAGATCCTCAGTGATAACTGATGGGATTGATATGACCAATGCAGTCAATGCGCCCTTTAAAACCAAATAACTAACTAATTCAGCGATTACTGAACGGCAAAGCTCAGTTTTACCCCGAATCTTCATATGGAACTGACCTTTGGGGTACGTGGGATTTGGCGTCTGGTCAGCTCGATGTGCGTGCCTGTTACATCGAATGCTTGATTGCTCGATTGCAACCTTCGCAGGAGAGGCAACATGTCCAAGAGACGCCAGTACGTTTTTGTGTGCTCTATGCGGCTACTATTTATACGACATCCACGAATATTTGGACGATGGAATCGCAAGCCAGCGTACTGGGTGTCACGTTTCCTGTCATTAAAACGACTAAACGCGGTCCCACGTTCTTATTCCTAACGCCGATAGCCAATTTTCTGCTCGCATGACAAGCACGAAAGGAATGTAAATGAGTTGGCGATTCTGATGCAAGGCTGCGTTCCATTACATTAGTGGACGACGTGTCTTTCAAGTGGAGAATCGAGGCGTCAGAGCGTGGTGCGAAGCTAACAACGACCCGGACGTTTTTTATGCAATGACGTTCGATCCTTCCAAGGCGTCTAAATTGGTTCAATTTATTTTTAAGAAACTAATCAGACATGGCCACGGCTTGGATACATTTTGTGGGTGTAAGCTTGTTTTGTTCTTAAATTCAACAACATTTAGTATCGTAATTCCATGATAATTTGTGAATGTGTCAAGGGTTCATCACAGTGCAAAGTGCGATCCAAAGGTTCCGGAACTGTGCCGATAAAAGCATTCAGACTTTCATCGGGTTTGAATCGCTGCTGCCACCCTCCAAGTAGCTCTTAGTAGTTCATGCTGCAATTCAAACGTTTTTTTCTCTTAGAAGAAGCTCGGGAACTTCGTTTTGGACATGCTGCCCAGTACCTCCTGCAGTTTGGACTGAATATCATCGATATTGTTCAGTCGTCGCCTCGTTTATTCTTGTATCTCCCCTTGGATCTTTGTCTTTGGCAACACAAAGAAGTCACAGGGAGCGAGGTTGGCACAATGGTGTGTGTGTGAGACCACTGTCGTGTTGTTTCTGGACAAGCGCCGTACAGACAGCGGTCAGAGCCGGTACGTTGTCGTGATGCAGCGGCCAGTTATGTGCGCACCCCTTCCCCGGACGGCTCCTCCTCACGTCCTACACGAGGCATCTCAGGACCTCGGTGTAAAATCATTGATTCACTGTCTGCCATACAGGAACCAACTCCTGGTGAACAATTTCCTCCAAGTTAAAATAACAGATTATCGCGTTCATGTCCTTGCTATTGACCTGTCTCGCTTTCTTCTTGATGAACTTGGAATCCTCCACTCAGATGGTTGCTGCTTGATTTCCGGGTGATGACAACAAACCAAACATTTGTCACTAGTGATGACCTTGGAAAGGAAGTTTTGATGATTCCGAACGTGTTACTGGATATCTCTGCGCACAGCAAGCCGGGGTTAACTCTGGTACCAGCGTCACCAATGGGGCGCTGGGACCAGATCAACCGGAGTCACCAATGGGGGTGCGAATTTAACAGCGAACCCACTGATGTTCGATTCCTCCATGAGAATGCGGTGGCCTGAGCTGAACGATAGGCCAGCGATGCTGCAAATGTCGTTAGTCGTTGATGGACGGCCCTGGCGGGTGGCCGGACACACTTCTACAACTTTGTCAGCGTTCTCCTGGTTGATGGTCGATCACAACGTTCGGTGTCCTCGACCGAAGTTTGTCCAAGTTTGAACAGCGAATACCACCGGAATGTTTTGCGTGTGTTGGTGGATTTATCACCACATGCTTGTTTAGACATGCCATTTGTTTCCGATACGACTTGGCCATGTCGGAAGAAAATTTGATGCGCACACGGTGCCCCTTGGAGTCTGTCGTTTTTCTTCTCGAATAATTCGCAAGTTTTTTATGCGCAGGATTTAACACCAACACATAAAGACGCTCGTGAAAAGGGCACCTGCATTTATTAGCGTGGAACACCGCACATAGCTAGACGATGAAGCTGGTTATCGTTATCTACCGCCCCGAATCCATGCCACAACCAGTTCACGGTCCGCAAGACAAGTCCCGGAACGTTTGGATCGCACCTAGTATGTAGTGCTCCTGGAGAATTTAGTTCGCCTGTGTCTTGTGGGTGTGCAGTCAAGGGGTAGGGTATTTATCCCCCAACTTAAAGGTGGGCGCGAGCCCCACGCTCTTTGCCCGCAACCATTCGGCGCGAGATGTTGCGGACGATACATGACCAATAGTCGTACATCGGATACGATGTACGAATAGTCGGATGATACATGTCAGGCCAATAATCGACTTAGGTTTCCTTTTGCATGCTGCTAAATTCGATATGAATGCGATATCATTTGAAAATTGGATATATTGAATGAGGTCACGGCAGCTCGGTCAGCAGGGCATTGGACTCTGGGTCGTAAGATGGTGGGATCAAATCCCACAATCGGAGAGATTACCGAGTTCACACGCGACCAATCGACATGAGAAGTTGCCGACGCTGTATGACGTAACAAATGAATGCCTCGTAAAAGAACCCAAGATTCTTCTAAGGATTTAGCGGATGGTGCTCAGCCGGAGAGTTGACGTAATGACGGCACCTCGTTGGCCGGGATCTTGGGTGACCTATTTGTGTAAATAGGGAGTGGGATTCAGCTTCGCTGCAACTCCCGGTGATGGTACGATGTTACCTTTTTTTCCCTCTTTTTATGAATAAATTTAATCCGAGTTGTTGCTGGGTTTAATTTAGGAATCAGAGTTCTATTGCTAAGCAGAGCTTGTTGCGTGAACTCTGGCCCCACCACCCGATCCATGAATTTCGGTCCAACGGCAGAATTTCGATCGAAAGATTAACGTGCCGTCAATGCACCGACGCGGTCGCCCCGTAGCTCGTCCCCGGCCTTATCGGGCCAGCTGGCGACTGACACTCCCGGCCGGGGGTTAAATACTAGCGCGCGAAGGAACTCAAACCCTGTGTTACCAGGACAAGGGAGACCAGCGCAGGCCAGCGTTCTAACCAACTGAGCTACCGGGGCGGTAACCGTCTTGTCCCTTGTTGGAAATTGTAGGTAGAACAACGTTCATACCTGCTTTATCTGCCTTCTGAAGCCGCTCATTGTAAATGCTAACCTCTTGTTCAAGCTTTGTTGAACTTCCAGATTTAGTGCACATCTGACCATCTTTTCATTTGATAATATCCTTTACCATATGTAAGAACTATGCTGAAACGCAGCAGATTGCTTCGTCATTCATCCGCACTTATGCTACAGGAAATTTTGATCTTCGCTGAGTTTGCGATGTAGGTGGTTGGTTTAGGTTCAGGTGGTTTAGGTTGCGATTGACTGAGTTTGCGATTTACTTTTCCCCAGACATGCAAAAAATCCGACTAATTCCCACGGTCAGTAGCGTCATGTTCGTATCTACACAATGATGTGATCTACATCGTGAGCGAAGCAGAGTGATGCCACATGAATCAGGCAAGTACAATGTAGTTTATGTACATTTTAGCTATGCACTAGTGTTGTACAATTGCTTAGTTGTACAACGGACATGACGTAAAATGTAACAAGGTAACACAAATGTCCTGAGATGCCCAAATTGGTGTGAAAACAGCGAATATATGTTTGTTTTGACATATTTTGAGTCCGTACATTGGCTTGCTTAGTATATGATGACATTTAACTACAATATGACATCATTTTTGTTTTCCAACACTGTTTTGACTCCTAAGATCAAACCAGATAAATTAATAATGAAGAACAATATTGCCCGGACCGCTTCATGCGCGTGTTACAGGTTTTAAACACAATCTGCTTCTATTGGAATACTTTATCTTCCATTTTGTTTCAGTTATGATGCTTCTGATTGAGTGACAATCTGGGTTTATAGCATGGTCGACCTTTTCAACTGACACGCTGCCCGTGCTGACACTTTTTATGATGTTTTAATAATACGATTTAAGTACAGATTACTGTGCATCATAATAGGTACCAGTTTTGTTTGTCTACGCCAAGGTACTGTTACCGACACGTACAAGGCTTTCTTATCAATCCATACCCTTTCAAGACCGGCGGAAAAATCAACAATAAATATTTTGATCGCTCAATTCTGCCTCTGTAGTTAGTTGACCTGTTGTTTGACCCAGGGCACTGCTCCCGAGTACATCATAATTCGTGATGTGAGAAAATGGATTGGCCTGGTAAATGATGCAGCGCCCTTGCCATTGCCACGTACGATGTATCTGTTTGAAGTGTGAACGATACGTTAAAAGCATTTTTTGTTTGTTACGTCCGACACCTCCCATATTTCATTGTAAGCCCACCAGAAAGTTTCGCAGGTCTGCACAGCTGTTCACAGACACCTCACTCGTCCCGTTGTACCGAATCCACACACAGTGGACGCCCAGTCTGCGATCGCCTCGTGCTGTGGGCTATTGCCATGAGCCTGTGCTCGAGATGTCCCCGAGGTAGGCGTTACTACCGCCAGCTGTCTTAGTGGTGTGCTTTACTATCACGGGGTTGTGTGCACCAAATATCCAAGATGATCGTGTTGTCCCCTTGTTGCTGTGTCTACAACGTGGATTCTTTTGATGGTATTCGCTTGGCGTTTGTGATATTTTTATGTCTAGAAACATGGCTGTTTCACGCACTTTGGCGCTCAGCGGTTCTTCTGCGAATATATAATGGTATGTTGTTCCGTTCTCGCCACAAATGTGTGACATCATCTGTGGCGCTTCAAGCTGTCATAAGTTCATGCCGTTTAGTTTTGCTTGGTTCTGTCGAACTTATCGTGGTCTCTGACAGTGTGACGTCATCCGTAGTGTTATGGTACACTGCATAATATGCTAAAGTTTTGTGAGTCTGCATGCACTCGTAGACCATCTTGTGCGGTGTGCATGTTCAGTGCAACTATTATTTGGCGTTTCTGAATGTTCCTCGAGATCGTCTTCACCCGTTGTGGTGTGATTACGCTTTCGTAACAGCTGATTGGCGTTCCTTGGGTTGATGCGATTGTTGAGTGGCTGTTTCGCCCAATTTGTGCTGTTGCTTCACAGCCTGAGCAACTGTTTCACCTTACCTGCTGTTTGCGCGCGTTCCGCACGACTACCTAAGGTTCTCGGACTACAGGCCTCGACCGACCGCGGCTAGCCGAGGTGAACGCAGTCGGCAGACTGGTGTGCGTCATCTGCGGCAAGACGTACCGCAGCCGCGACTCCTTCCGCCACCACGTCGAGACGCACACGGGCAGGGCGACGTGTCCGCACTGCGGCCAGACGTTCGCCACGAGCAGCAACCGGATCCGACACGCGGCCACCTGCTCCAAACGGCCGCCGAGTGCCGCCGGCCCGTCCTGCCAGCCGACCTTCCCCCCGGACACGGACAGTCCGTCCGTCCGGTGGTCGCTCTACAACCGCCTGCCGTAGATCAGTGGTGAAGCTCTCGCCGTCCCCTGTCAGCTCGAACCCGCGCGGCTCGAACCTGCGGCTACACCGGCTATGTCCGCTGCGATACACCGTGCGTCCGAGTTTAGCCCCGCTGTCGCCTGTCGGCGGTGTCGCGCTTCACGTGGTCTTGAGATGCACAGCGCCTGACGACGCAAACTCTGGCAAACTCTGATCTGATCTGACCTTATCTGACTGGGAGTTGTTGCGAGTCTAGAGGGTATCCATAGCTCCATGACCGATGCAGTCGTTGCGCCCCTAAGCTCCAATAATCTCCGAGCGCATCCCTCGGGTTTGGTGGAATCCTGCCGCTCCGTTGGAGCTCTTGTGACCACACAGTTTCCATTTAGTTTTCGATTGGTCCCCAAGGAGATGCCCGTTTGAGCTTGTCCATTGGAGTCGGTAAGGCGGGAAGTGCGTCCTTCACATGTGCGAGGAACTGACGCTTGGTGAGAATGTGTTGAGACAAATGGTGAGTGACACGTGACGTGGCGCCCGATCGTGACGTGACGTGGCGCCCGTGGTACTCTCTCTGGAAGTTACTAAAATGCGCAGCCTGAAGGAAGCGCAGAGCAGGGTGCCTCGAGATTCAACGGTAGCCCGTGTCGCACACTCCGAATACGCGCGGTGTTTCTACTGGTTATGTGATATATATATACATATATGCAGGTGTGTATATGTATGTATCTATCCATGCATACATGTGTATATATATATATATGCAAATGGGTATATGTATGTGTATATGTATATATATATATATATATATATATATATATATATATATATATATATATATATACATGTATGTATGTATGTATGTATATGCGGTTATTCGGTGCGCGTTGGGGAGAAACTTCCCATGATTACTTGCGACCGCTGCCAAGTTATGTACTGCAAAGATTGCGAGGACTCGGTGAGCGGCCAATAATGGTGAAATCACGCTGTAGTTTGGTGAATGTGTCGAATTTCCATGAATACAGGGTGGCCCCCACTTCATGTGGGAAGTTACCTGGTGTGTTGGTCATTCCATTGCATTCCTGGTGTTGGTCATCCCGTTGAGTAACTAACTGGTCATCCAACATCGCGGAGCATTGATGGTTCGGTTATAGTGATGTTGCAGCTGGCGTCTGTGTGCTGTGGTACGAGTGGTGGATGTGCTAGGGTAATCCATCTTGCCCATTAACTTCGTTTTTCGCTATGAGTGGGAAGGTTATGGAGCGACGCGTGTAGTCTTGACCCTGCTAGTCTTGATGAAGGTGGTATATTTTCGCCGAATAAGTGTCTTCAACGTATCGAATAAAGTCAGTGGTCCTAGCTATCATCCTCCGGAGTTCACCATTCAGAAGCCCATGTATTCTTTTGGTTTTGCAACTCGATAAATTGTGCGAAGATGCTCTGGCGAAAGGTGAAAGAAACGTTGAATTGCATTCCTACAATATTCATGCACTTATATGCACATCTGCAGCACGACATTTAAATACAATGTTGACGAACCGAAACAACGTGTCGTTCCTCTATTTTCATTGGCATGGGATGGTGATTGCCAGGCGATCACTTGTTCGTTATTTCGCTATGCAACATTATTTTTTTCGTCCAAGTAAACGTGTCAAATGTGTGAGTAATGTAGATTTGTTGGTACCCCAGGATCACACATGGGCGCAAAATGACCCTAGATGTCGACGCGCCCTTAAACTCCAATCCACCACCACCACCACCAGGATCACACCAATATTATTTTACAGTTGTGTGCTAACTCACAAAACATGATTAGTATACATACTGCAGGATAGACCTTGGCCACATGTATAATTATCCTTCATTTCATCCAGTCATTCAAATAGGTGTCATGTTTTGAGAAGATAAATGATTTCGCATTGAATTTGCGGGAGGTGTGACGAAGTCCTACTTCCATATATCACTTGCCTGGCGTTATATAGTGTTGTATGCTTCGTGTTTACACATGCAGTTCAAAGGCTGTCATGAAATTGTGTTGTAATATAGCATGCATTATATCCTTTCAAGCTGAGACGTGTGTTGACTTTTGACTGATTTACGAGGGGTGTTGCACAACCCTCAGATTACGGGTGATACTATTTCATGAGTTTAATACTTCTTCTCAGGCTCCCTCTGACTGGTGCTCAAGTAACCCGCCCTCCAGTGGCTTTGTAATCAAGGTGAATGATTTGTAACACTGAAACATTTTCAATGCTAACCAGACAGACACCGGTGTCGTGGTGTTAGGCACTTTGCAAGGAAGGAATCAGAACTTCGTCTGGTAAGGCGAATGTTCATCAATTCTGCTGAAAATGTAATTATGAGATTTCCCAGCATTTGTAATCCCGGCAATATTCGTTGTTTTTGGTACATTGCACGAAAAGCGAACATTTCCGGCTTATCATGACATTATGTTTACATGTTCGTGTGCTTTTCTGTTTTCTGTCGCATTTTATTTGTCTACATCTCCAGCCGGAAACACAAGCAAGGGGCCGCGGTAGCTCAGTTGGTAGAGCGTCGGACTCTTGATCGCAAGATTGTGGGTTCGAATCTCACAACCGACGACATTACCGTGTCCACCCGCGACCAATCGGCGTGGGAGGTTGGCCACGCTATATGACCTAGCGGTTGAATGCGTCGTAAAATAACCCAAGGAAACTCAAGCAAAGACGATAGACCGTGCCGCCAGAATGCGGTGGTTCGCAGGCGACTCTAGATGTAACGAATATGACACAGGCGTGACATTAGTGCATAGATAACCAGTGGTCACTGCACTTAGTTACGTGGTTTGACCCTAGGTCGTGAAGACTTCATCTTGGTTGTGTTTACTTTACGAATTCCCCTCCCGACCCCTAGTAATCAGCGTGAAATATTGACGACACTCCGTGGCTATCAATCGAGCGCCCTATACAACAACTTGACATTCCATGCAACGCCCAGCACGGAAAGGAACAGTTGCGAATGCCACACCAGGTGCTGACATGTCTCCCATCTGGTGGCCGAGTCTGGTGGCCGAGTCCGCCCGAGTAACCTCCGTCTGTGCCGCGCAGCCGCCTGGCCGCCGGACCTGCTGGGCAGCCGCGCTGCGCTGCTGCGCCACCACCAGCTGGACGAGTCGCGCGCGCTCGCCTGCCCGCTGTGTGGCCGCACGTACGCCAGTCGCGACTCCCTGCGCCACCACCTGGAGACGCACGAGGGCAAGACGCTCTGCCGACACTGCGGCAAACGCTTCGCCACCATCAGCAGTCGCAACCACCACGCGCGCAGCGTTCACTCGGAGGTGCTGCGGCAGGAACACATGATGCCATAGTGGGATACAGTGGACGCCGGTGGCGCGTTGGATCCAAGCTTGGCCTGGCATGTCTTCATGTGTGGAAGAATCAACAGACGTCGTTGATTGGATGCTCGGTGCTGAGGATCGCTGTGCTGATGCGCCTTAGTTCGCTCGGTGGTGATGCTTAGAGAAACGTAGTGACAATTTCACTATCGCCTTGGATGCTGGTCACGGTATGGTGGTCTCCACCGCGGCATGGTGGAGACGACCGTGGCGACATGTTCACTATCGCCCTGGAAGCGGGGTACTGGAGGTGGTGAGGCGTGGACGACCGTGGTGAAATCTTCACTACCATCGTGGATGCGGGCTACGGCGAGGTGAGAATGTTGCGGTGGTTGCTGATGACACAGGAACGACGTGGCTGGGACACTACAGGGTTGTCTCATATAAAGACACGATCCGCTTACTTGCTTGGTGATGTCCGCAATACGTCAGCCGGACTTCGATTCGAAGACGGAGAGGGCGGCACATCGTTATTGACTTGGTTCGTTTCGTTCGATGTGGTGATTGGCGATGTTCATTGATCGCTGCGTCGTGATGCGAGCCATGTGTCACCATCTGCTACTTGAGATTCCGGCCAGCTTCGCGAGGGTGTTCGCCCCAATGTCATCGAGCTCCGTCGGCCACACCATCAGTGTAGACAGTGACTGGCTCGAGATGTCGCTGTGACGGGGTCTGTCTGGTGTCGGCAGCAGCTGGCATCAGCCGCGACGTACACCGAAGCGGTGTTGTCGGATGGACGCGTGTTAGTCCCGAGCCCATTCTGGCAGGTTCGTGTCGTTGCTGTCGTCAGCTTCGGTCGGCGTGTTGCTCGCTGTTGACGCCAGGTAGGACTTGGTGGTCGACGACCCGACATCTCAACCGTGCCGTCAGCGGAACTTATCAATATCACCGGTTTTCTTCCTTGCGAAGTGTCGACTGCAGCGTCTATAATATATCACTGAGATCCATCATTCTGTTTTCGGGCGTGCATTTGGATCTTGTCGCATCCGTGTACAAGACACGTGATTTTCTGCCGTCTTAATCTCTCTCACGTCATGTACTATTAACGATAGATCGTGCACAGATCCTGCGCACATACGCCCGAAAGTCCCATGCAGTGTGGTCTACCGGTACTGGGATCATGAACAAATCGTGAAAATGTATTTATTTAACTGCTGAACTAACTAGTTGGCTGATTTGTACTTCGAACCTCATGCTGAAACCAGTCTCAGTTGTGAAAGGAGTAAGACGTGATTTCGGTCGGTGTTTTGTACGCGCGTTACAGCAAATGTGATCAGTGTTCACTGAAATAAAGTACCTAGTTAACAAATACAATACAGACGAATAGTTTGGTGATACGCCAATTGACCCACGACATATGAAACATGTAGAACGCCGCCCCAGTAACTCAGCTGGTTGGAGTGCTGGCCTGCATTAGTCTCCGTTGTTCCGTCAAGGCAACGTCTTAGTCGCTTTACTCGCTCATTAGTTGGTAGCTGGCTGGGGGAAGGGAGGCAGTTGGCAGCAACTGGCCCAATGCGGCCGGGACAGGGCACCGGGACGGCCGTGTTTGTGCATTGATGTCACGCTTAAATTCCGGTCGAAATTATGCGGTTGAACTGGAATCCGCGGATCGAGTGGTGGGATGGGGGTTCATGCCACAGGCCCTGCTTAGTGCAGGGTCCTGCTCCATAAAACTGCTTCGACAAGAATTCGGACTAAAATAAAAAAGAGGAAAAGTGCACTGACAAATGAAACCATTTCCACGATAACACTAGCATAGCAACATTCCACTTTCCCGCCGTGTGGCTCGATCATCTATCTACATGTGTACATAAAGTGTATTGTATGAGCATACAGTGCTGGTTCTACACAGATTGCAATTCCTTCCACGACACATTTCACTCAGGAAGACAAATATGTAGAAACGTGAGGGCGTAGCGAAACTGGCTCTTGCTCATTCAATTTACTACCATGCAGGTGGCTAGTATTCGTTAAGTTTCTTTTAAAAATATCATGCATGCTGCATAGGATACGAACAGATATAAAGGGGGAGCCGAGTAGTTCCCTTGGGTATGCAAGCAATCTTATACAAGTGAAACTATCCGACTTATCCCTCGCGCTTTTACAAAATTGATGACGTCTGTCGCAATACCACGTGTCCCAGTCTCATTCTCGAAAATTGGACTTGGGCTTAGCTTTGATGCGCACCTTCATCAAAATTGGTCTTGGTATCGCTTATAGAATCGCAAGCAATAATTTTTGTGTAATTATAAGGAAGAGATGAACCGTTTCCTTGTACATCATGTTTCGAAGTAACACAATATCTACGTTTTGGCTCACATTCGAAAACAATACGGTATTTTAGCATGTAAATGAATTGTTTTGGGGGCTCTTTGATGGGATCTTTCAAGAATCTCATTAAAGAGTATGAAAGAGTTCAATACCATTTATATGCCCTAAAAATACCGTAGTCGTTGCCAATGTGTTCCGAATCGTTTGAGCTTATTTTATTTCTATAATAATTATGGTGATTGGCATAGAACTTACCGCCGTAGCGCACTGTTAAGTGTTGGGTGCACGACTTCTCATGGTTACGTAGCACAGTTGTCATATTTGGGAGGAAGCCTTGCGGTTGCTCATCCTTGACAGCAGCGGAGCCGGACCTTGCAAGGCGAGCTGTATTGAAGCGATGTGCGATTCATGTCAAGGAATCAGAGCTGATGCTGCGTCTTCAGACGTGGCAACAAACATTATATTGTGGGAACGAAAAGCATGTCCGATCAGAATGACGTCCTCAGTTGTGGAAGGCAGCCACATGGGAAGCTATGGAAACCGACTGGCCAATTCTTTAGCTACGGTGTATGCCTGTTTTTTTTCTAGAAAAGATAGCGGTGCGTCATCATAACAGTAAAGACATGGAGCAAATCCCCACTTCAGGGTGCGGTTGTAAGGCTTGGGAATAGCAAATGGGAAAATGGGGATACAGAGGTACCTCAATTCGAGAGTATGTCATATCTCCTTTGAGCTTCCTTCTCATATCTCCTTCGAGCCCAGTGACGTCTTCTTTGGCAGCAATTTGAAGAAAAAACTGAATATCGTGAATACCCCGTTTAATTCACTACCTATTTATAAGCGTTGGATATACTACTGATGTTGGTTCGCAATGATGTACGCAAAAAGTTCAGATTGTAGTAAATGCTACGTTATCTGGTGTGATATTGGCAAATGTTATATGCTACGGAACCGACATATTTTGTGCCCAGGTATTCTGAATAGTAGACTGGAAGACTGCTTTGCTATAAAACTCAATTGAATTGTAAATTTCATCGTTTTCGTGGCTTATCCCAACATCCCTCTAAACTCGTTTTGTCACCGCACACCTAACGAAAAACCATTACTCAAACATTTCCTATGCGTCCCCGCCGTAAGTCGCCAGCCAGCTTCTGTGCCGCTAGCCTAAATGTCTGCAGCACGCCTGGGGATGGCTCGGTAGCTATGTGGTTGGCGTGGTGGACGTCAGATCACAAAGTGTTGAAACCGAAGGTCGTCAGCTGCTGAATTCCCATGTGAGTAGTGGGTGTGAGCGGTTAGTGCCATTCACGACGAATGGGGGTACTTCGATTCGTGGATGCGAGCTGGGCACTTTCAACACAAATATGATAAAATGAACACGATCGATTTATGACGAGCGAATTATGGTGAAACTGTTAGTGTTGTCCATGTATTAGACGAAGAGATGACGTGGTTTCCTTCCAAATAGCGGATCCATGGTATCCAATTACGCTTTGCCTGTACGGGTTAGCCCCATGACAGCGTGTGCCCTCCTCAGGAGCCGACGTGCTCGGTGGACTGAGTCGGCGTCACATGTCGGACGCCACGAGTCCGCCCTGCTTCGCCTGCCCCTACTGCGCCACCGTCTACTCCAACCGCAAGTCCATGGTCAACCACATGGCCAGCCACGGCGGTCGCACGTGCTGTCCCATCTGCGGCAAGGTGTTCTCGACGGTCAGCAGCAAGAACCGGCACATGTCCATGGCGCATCGGCCGTCGGTGGCCGCCGACGGCGACGCCAGCCTCGCACTGCCGCAGCGACCGCCGCAGCACCAGGAGGAGGTCTCGCTGTACGGTGTCCCGTGACGAGGACATCTTGCTGTACGGGGTCCCATGACGACTAGCTGGACGGTGTTGCGTGATGACGTTTCGCTGTGCGGTGTACCTGGACTGAGGATGTCCCGCTCTGTTGTTTCACATGATGCGAGTACGTCGTGTTGTACGAAGTACCTGGAGTAGTCGCACGTTCTGCGCGATGTACCATACCAGGAAGATGTCGTCATACAGCGTCCCGTGACGAGGTGTTGTTATGCGGCGTGCCGTAGCGAGGAGGGTGTCCAATTGGTCAGCGTCATGTAGCGAGGAGGGTGTCCTATTGGTCAGCGTCATGGGGCGAGGAGGGCGTCCTATTGGTCAGCGTCCTGTGGTGAGGAGGGCATGTTGCGCTGCGATGTCCCGTCATTAGGGTGACGTCTTGCGCTGTTGTGCACCGTGATCAGGATGTCTTGCTGTACAGTGTGTCGTGACCAGAAGTCCTGGTAGAACATCCTATGAGCAGGAGCTGGCTCTCTACTGGACTGACCTTTGTTTCACATAGTTCTTGAAATATCTTCCTGGCCTGGGTCTATGCAGTCATCAGCTGGATCAACACACTCGCTTCATTACCTTTTTTTATTACTTCTCCTTCCAGTTGTGGAAGCTTGGAGTGTTACCCTTGGATTATTTCAGGTAACTTGATGAATGTCTGCTTCATTTGGGCGGACACGCAAACCTATCTGGGCCACCTTGATTACTGAACTGCCGAATTATATCCGCAGTTCTGCACGAAACGTTGCATGAAGGTCAATATCAAGACCAAGGCAGACGCAGGCGAAAGGGTCGGCATTAAATCACCAATCCAAATTTTTCCTCTTTCCTTTTCTGGTAGGGTACTACGCCTGTGCACCTCAATACTACGCCCCGGACTGACAGGAAACTTTTTACAGAGTCGAATGCGTTGTATCTCCGAAGGGATCGTGGCAGCTCAATCGGTGGGGGGACTCTTCATCGTAAGATCGTGTATTCGGTTCCCACAGCCGGCGGTATTACCGAGTCCGTCCTCAACTTAACGGCGTGACAAGTTTCCGACGTCATCTTGTCCAACAGTCGAATCCGTCGTGAAAGAATCGATAGTTGGTTACTAGGGCTTTAGGGCGCATCGGCTTTATTTGGCTCTTCTTTACAACACTCAAAGTGGAGTACTTTGCCCACACCGTTTATCTTTCGATATTATCCAACGGACTACATTTGAAATATCGAATGTCTAGGGAATATCAGATTGAAATGAAGATCGTGTGACCGGCGCGTCCCTCCGACACCAAACAGGATGTCCGTCATCTGCCGATGCCCTCCTAAATATTTCCCGGAGTTCCGGATTTTTATCCGGGTGTTGGCCGCCAGCGGATAATAGTACGTCTGGCCTGTTGCCGGTGTGCGCCATTTCCATACATTTATGTTTACCGCTGAATTCTACTTGCTTCAAAATCGATCTTAGCCCGATCTGTTTGGCATCAGCTGCGGAGCAGGGGCGTCGCGATATATCTCATCTCACACGGGATATATATATATATATATATATATATCTATCTTTCTTTTTTCCTCGTCACACCTCGAGTCAACCCGCAGGCAGGAGGCCGGGAGATATCTCATATCCCCCTATTGTTGTTGCAGATGCCACGGTGCCGGGTGAAATCACCCGGCTTTAAAATGCGGTGATAGGTCGTGGGTTCGAGTTTCACCTGTCGCTGCTCTTCGCCCGCGACCAGTCGGAGATTGGCGACGCTACATGACTCAACGGTCGGCTTGCCGTAAAACCAACTGCCGAAAAAAATTCCGATTCGCGCTGTAGTGCGAAAAGGCCCAGTGTTGACGAAGTACTGCTCGTAAATGCTGTTTTCCCATGTATCGATGATGGGATTCTGACTTTCTGTTGCCCGTGCCATTTGGCAACACCCATCTAATACATGTGCTGTTGGTTTTTCCCTTGATTTCTGAAGTTAATGTAAGTAAAATGTAGTCGACACACTTTTTTACATTGTTATCCTGTCATGAGCCTTTCATATTGGTCACCCCACGAGTAACCCGCACGATTCTCGTTGCGGCTTAGCAGGATATTTTAAACTCCAAAAGCGCCGACCTAGCTGGGGGGAGGCATGGGTGTTGATTTGTGAAAATTTGTGGGGATGGGAAAACACAGGAAGGCAATGAGCAGCCATAAAAGGAATGGGGAGAGGCACATTCCACATGATCCCACGTTACATGTTCAAGTTATCAGGATGGGGGGCTATATAACCAATGCAGTTGATGCGCCTAAAACCCTAATTACCACTACTACTGCGGGGAAGGGGGCAAAGTCAACATTGGGGAGACATTTGCCCGCTCAAAAGTGTATAAGACAACACACTCGGGGGGGATTAGATGGACACCCACCCAGTGACGCGTCACGCCGACGGACGTGTTCCGAGGCGTCTCGTCGCAGCCACCTGACTGTGTCGATGGTCGAGCACTTGGCTGGGGGACCTGAGGGGCAGCTGGGATCACCGGATGATCGGGGGCAGCTTCAATGGCAGCGAGCTCTAGCAATGATTGCAGTGAAAGTTCGGTTTGTAGTGCGTCTATTGTAGCCTTTAGAAGACGGATGGTATTAATCTGAACGTGTGGTGGTTTGTGTACAGGGTAATTTCATGTATTTTTTGTCGGGGTGTTTTATGCTGACAGTGTTATTGCTAAGCATAGGCCGAGTGGTGTGTGAGGAATGGGCTGTGCTCCCACTCCTAGGATTGGGATATATGTTTACACAGGTAACTTCTTAGCCCTAAACAATAAAGGTGCCGAATGATCTCTACTGAATGGACGTGTTTCGTGCTAAACCCCGTATGGGCCACGGTCGAAGCGCCCCTAAGCCCAAATAACCAACCGTATGGGCCACTACTGACGTCTACCAGTTCTGCAGTTACGAATACGAACGACGACTTCTTCCCTAATCTACGCTGACATGCCAGTGTCGCGTCTGTTGACCACGGCATCTCAGTCGGCAGTTAGTTGGACAATTGATCGTAAGATCGTGTGTTCGAATCCCACAATCTGCGGGATTGCCGAGTCCACCCGCGACCAATCGGCCTGGGAGGTTGGCGACGCTATATGGCCAAGCAGTCGCATGCGTCGTAATACAACAGAAGTGCCACCACCACCACCACCACCACCACCGCCACCATCACCATCACCATCACAATCACCATCTCCACCACCACCACCATCACCACCACCACCACCACCACCACCACCACCACCACCACCACCATCACCATCACCATCACCACCACCATCACCATCACCATCACCACCACCATCTGTTGGAGCGTCCGGTGTAGCTCCGCCGGTTTGGAACATGTCCCACCCGATCAGCGCTGTCCCGTCCAGGGCCACACTTCTCAGTCTCCCGCGGGTCCACACCCACATTCACATCCGACTCGTACGCGTCGCACGTCCACCCATGGTCAAGAAAAGCACGATCCCTGTGGCAAGCGAAGCGTCGTATGATTCTTGCGCAAGAAATTCCTAGCTTGTCTGTCCCCGCCGTTTTGACCACGTCGTCCTTCACAGTGCGGCCTAACCGCTGCGGCGTTCTACATGTCGGGGAGCATGGGGACCTGTTCACTCGTCGGATCCCCTGTGCTGCACGGCATTGTACCTGCGACGCTCACACCGAGTCACCATCAGACACGCTTCCCCCGTGTCCCCTCAATTGCCCCTCACCGGCCTCACGCACCGGGAGCACCGCTCCTCACGCACTGGGAGCACCGCTTCCACAGCCGGCAGGACCGCCGGGTTATTCCGCCACCAATCTAACTGCATCAAATTACCCTGTACATATACCACGACACGTTCAGCTTCACACCGGCAGTCTCAAGAAGGCCATGCTAGCCGCCATGCAAACCGAACTTCCACTGTAATCATCGCCAGAGGTTGCTGCCCTTCAAGCTGCCCCGATCATCCGGTGAGCCCAGCTGCCCTTCCAGGTCCCGCAGCCAAGTGCTCGGGGAGCGGTTGGCGACGCCGCATGGCCCAGCAGTTGAATGCTTGGTAAGCGAACCGAAGGTTCTTCACCACTGACAATTTCACCTTGCGAGACAGGAAGCCACCTCCTGGGTGGAGGAGTTGGGTGGGACGTGGTAGACGTGGAGTGAGCCGTACACAGTGGACAGTGTCGAACGGCTCCGTTCGTGTCGGCGTCCACCTGCCACCATCAACGTGGCTCCCGAGTTTCGCCTCAGTGCGCACGAGCCCTTGGTCGTCCACGGAGGGTGCATTGAATCGCGAACTATCGATGCGGGGGGCAGGAGGCGGGGCAGGAGGAGGCGACTTGAGTGCGTCGGCTCCTCGCGAACTATAAGGGATGACATCGCCTCTGGCGGCATGCCGGCCATCTTCGGCCAACGACCCCACTGTGCGAACACTTCCACCACCTAGAACACACCATCTTCCTCGGATGTTTTCCTGCACTGGCGAAGGCAGCTCTGCAGATAACCGAGACAAACATACATGACACCCCACAATGCCCCCACACAACCGAGAGCCTCCTTAATCGGAATAGTCGCTCTCACTTGAGCTGAAGGTGTTTGAAGCATAAAGATTGCCCTCCCGATGGTGCCGCGCATGTAGTTGAGGCACGCACCACGTTCGCACCACCAATGCATCAACAGCAGTGACCAGCGTCTGCAGCCTGGTGGAACAGAGCCGACGATGGTGAACTCTGAAGTCGCCGTATTCACCTTCCGGACTGCGGCTGACAACACTGAGGTCCACATGAAGAGGTCCTGTTGGAGCGCGGAACGAAGCGTTTCCGTCACACCCTCAAAGCTTCAAAGCCGGACAATGTTCGTGCACAGAAGTCGGGCGAGCCCGTCGAAGATGCCCTGATGATCACTTTTGGTCAGCCCCCGTCCACCGAGAACATGTGCAGCCGCACTGCTAACTGGGGAAAAGCATAAAATTATTTGGGGACATGCATATGTTTTGGTGGCAAACTCCACCGCTAGGACATTTCCAGATCTCGTGGCCCGCAGGCGAAAGAGTAGGGGCGGCGCAGATCAGCAGAGTAGGGGCGGCGCAGATCAGCAGAGTAGGGGCGGCGCAGATCAGCAGAGTAGGGGCGGCGCAGATCAGCAGAGTACATAAAGTTCGTCATGGACCACCCAATACAAAACGAATGCGAGCGTGTTTCGACTTGCAAGCGGGGTGCTAGCTGCAAGCATTACAAAAATGCAGATGCAGGGAAACAAATAGGCGTGCAACTATTCACATCGGCTTATTTTAAAATGTTAGGTTGATCATCATGACGTGATGGCTCCGCTTACGGACCACCATCCGATCCAACCAGATTCTCCCCTCCCCTCCCCCAGTATTGCTAATGCAATGGCAAAAGGTTGATGGGGAGGAGCACGGCGATGACTGAGACATGAGGGACGGAGTGCATAGCCCCCCCCCCAGTCAGGGTGTTGCAGGAGATAATTGGAAGGTGTAATTTATCCAACCAACTTCTCAGATAATTTTTTCTGACGCACCTCCGTCACACCAGGCGGCCATTGTAACGCCTGCTGTAACATCACACCCGCAATAAAGCAGGCAAGCAAGCACAAGTCGCGAATGTCATGCAATTATGGTGGATTAGAAGTCATCGTGGCTCCACCCAAAGTGAATTGTACCACTTTTCATGTCTATGTCGACATTTCCGCGAGGAACCTCGCTGACCCGTTATCGTCTAGCTCCAGCTCCTCCATTGTCGTATTAATCGTTGCTAACATGTCTAACATACCCGAGAACAATTGTCCGTCATCGCCAACAGCTGCGTTATGACACAGCAGTAATGGGCAGCAGCTGACCTATGTCCAAAGAAGGCGAACCTTTTAAATCGAATTCGGCTGCTAGACTACAAAGCCTCGTTGGTCTCTCACGCCGACTGGTAGCAGGTGAACTCGATTATCCAGCCGGGTGTGCGATTCGAACCAGCAATCTTACGACGGAGAATCGAACGCCCTACCGACTGAGCTTCCCCTCCCCCCCGTGATGACACGTGTCCGCTGTCCGCTCAGTGCGCCGGACAGCCGTCAGTCCACCCTGACCGTGCTCGTTTTCAGGTGAGCCGCACCCGTGCCGGTTCTGCGGCCGCAACTACCGCACGTCCAGCAGCCGAAGCGCTCACGAGCGGGTCCACTTCGGCAGCACCCACTGTCCCGTGTGCGGCCTGCTCTTCAGCAAGATGGGCAACCTCAAGCGGCACATGGTCAACCGACACCAGGTGGCCGAGGCGGAGGCCACGCTGCTGGTCAGACAGCGGATCGCCGCCGTCAGCGTCGGCAGAGCCGGCGCGCCGTCACCGTCGTCGGCGTCGTCCCCGGGCTCGCGCCGGCAGTACAACGGCGGCGACGGCGCCGACGGGCTTCGGCTGGAGAACGCGCTGGACTTGCCCAGCTTCGAGCACCAGTTGTGAGTGGCGCGCGCGCTGACGGGCCGCAGCCGCCGCCGCTGTGTGCTGCCGCGGCTGCCGCGGCTGCTGCTGCTGCTGCGGCTGCTGCTGCTGCTGCTGCTGCTGCTGCTGCTGCTGCTGCTGCTGCTGCTGCTGCTGCTGCTGCGGCTGCTGCTGCGGCTGCTGCTGCGGCTGCTGCTGCGGCTGCTGCGGCTGCTGCTGCGGCTGCTGCTGCGGCTGCTGCTGCTGCTGCTGCTGCTGCTGCTGCTGCTGCTGCTGCTGCTGCTGCTGCTGCTGCTGCTGCTGCTGCTGCTGCTGCTGCTGCTGCTGCTGCGGCTGCTGCTGCTGCTGCTGCTGCTGCTGCTGGTGCTGCTGCTGCGGCTTCTGCGGCTGCGGCGGCTGCGGCGGCTGCTGCGGGCTGTCGCTGAGAACGTCTGAAGATTGAGCACATTCGTTGAGAACGTTTGTATCGCGGTGAACGGGTCAGTTGTGAACGATGGAGAACGGATCGGCGATTGGACGGAGTGGAGCGTTTCTGAATGTGCTTGTTCGTAAAGAGAATGTGTTTATGCAAGCCCTGCTGCCTCGTTCATGGGTCTGGCGTATCGTGCTGATTTCGCGCTGGTAACGCTTTATGGCTTTTCTTCCCGGTATATTTGGCGTACAGCTTCGCTCATCGATTCAATTTATGACATGCCCATTTACTTGTATGTTCCACCGCCACAATATTCAGGTTTGCTGCAAGTGTCGATATATATATATATATATATATATATATATATATATATATATATATATATATATATATATATATGTATGCATGCATACATATATGCATACATACATACATACATACATACATGTTTCCTCATGTGTTCCTTAACTTGTGAGCCACTAGGGTGAGAATGGAGCTATTACTCTTTTTGTTTATATTGAATAACTCCGGACTTATTCAATAAGGCCATGTCAGGTCTTGTGTGTGTTTCGTATGCGTGATGATTGCCTTGTTTCAGAAGTACATTTACGGTGGTAAAGTGCTCATTTATTGACCCTACGCCTGTCAATGACTCGTAACCTGGCCACAAATCACCTCTGCGGCTAGCCCGGGGGCTGATCTTCTAACATGTTGAAAATTTGTATACAAGCTTCTCAACCTCACTTTCCTATGCTAAAGATTGCCGCTGAATTTGAATTTAGCACCAAAAATGGACAGTTTCACATCATGGGTGTTTGGTTGCCAAAAAAACGGTAACAATACTTCGTAGACAACGTGGAAATACTTTTTTTTTTATCGGAAGCATTCACAGCGTAATTTGATACTTCCATTTATTAGTTGCCATCGATTTAAAAACCTTTTCGCAGCAATGACTTCCATATGTGGGGTCTCGAAGCGGCCAAGCCTGAAATACACAGAGAACCATACGTTGGATTGTTCCACACGATGTTTTTGTTTTCAACCGACAATGGTAATGTACACTAAGACGAGTGCTTGTGAGACTGAAATGTTACCAATGTTTAACGAAAATATAAAGCTTGGGAGTATAAGTAATCCATTCTAGTGGTAATATAGCAACCTACATTTTTTATCTTCGAAACCGGCACAATGCGGTATGTACAAAGAGCAAAAGCTTGTGTTATGTTTATGGGTAAAATTGGTAAAACAACCGAAAAAAAACTGGCATAAATTATGTATGGCTTAGTTAAAAAAGCATCATGGCTTCCACCTCAACAAAACAGAAGTTTATTATACCTAGTTTCATAATTGGCATTCCATTGTGGGGTAAACCGCAAGCTGAATCCCAATGCAAGTACTTGATAAATGGTCAAGGAAAATCATACCAAGTTTTTTCTTGTGAATTTTGCACATTTCACCGTCATATGATTCATAAAATATATGGGCAAATATGTAGATATGCAGTTAAAATGCAGATGTGTATTGTGATGGTTCGGGCAAATTGTTGGCTTAGTTTGTAAATGGAATGTCAAAGTTTGATGCAACGAAGAATGGCTCTTAAGTGCTCCTGGGTTTTATACATTGCGTGAGAAGAAATATCCGACCTTCAATAAACCAGGAGGTGCTGAGTTTACATCAAAAGTAACGTTAGGGATTTCACAATATTATCCATTCCTGACGATGGCCCCTGGCCGAAACGTTGAGTAATATAGTAATATAACGTTACTTTCCATGTAAACTCAGCACCTCCTGGTATACTGAAGGTCGGATATTTCTTCTCTATAGGCCAGTAAGTCTCACATCCCTAGTCTGCAAGGTACTCGAATCAATTATCAAGGATAGAATAGTTAGTTATCTGGAAGGTAGCAGATTGATTCAAGATACTCAACATGGGTTTAGAAAAGGACGATCGCGTCTCACAAATCTCTTGGACTTTTTGAACTTCGCCACAGAACAATTTGATCAGGGAAATCAGGTTGATGTAGCATATCTTGACTTTAGTAAGGCCTTTGACAAGGTACCCCATAAACGGTTAATGATACAGCTTCAGTCCCATGGTATTGCAGGTAGCATCTTAAAATGGATAGAGTTGTGGCTTTCAGATAGACAGCAAAGAGTGATGCTAAATCGAACAAAGTCATGGCAAAATGTTCTGAGTGGAGTCTCCCAGGGATCAGTACTGGGGCCACTACTGTTCATTATATTTGTAAATAGCATTGAAAGTGGCCTAAGCAGTAAAGTTTTGAAATTTGCGGATGATTTGAAGGTCCTTAGGGCAATAACAGGCCAAGATGAGCATATCTCGCTGCAAAAAGACTTAGACGAACTTGTGAAGTGGTCCGAAGAATGGCAAATGAAATTTAATTTTGATAAGTGCAAAATCATGCATGTAGGTAAGCAGCATACGGAGGCTCCATACTTGATGGGTGGCCAAGTTGCTATCAGTGGCTCAACAGGAGAAGGATATAGGTGTTATTCTAAACACAACATTGGGGGCATCAGAACAGACCAAGGAAGCCAGGAAGAAGGCACTGAGAATGCTCAGTGCAATAAATAGGAATGTATCATACAGAAGTGAGGAAGTGATCAGGAAGCTTTACTGTGCATATGTCAGGCCACATTTGGAGTACTGCATCCAAGCTTGGTCTCCTAGCTATGAAAAAGTTTGTTGGCTTTTAGAGAGGGTACAAAAGAGGGCTACAAAAATGGTTAATGGCATAAGCAACCTGGCATATGAGGAAAGATTGAAGAAATTGAATATGTTTTCACTTAGATATAGAAGGCTGAGAGGAGATCTCATCGAGGTCTTTACATTTGTCCATGGTCTGGAGAGGGGATACCTTGGGGAAATGTTTGAATTGAACAGAAATTATGCTATTAAAGGCCATAAATTCACAATTAAAGTTAACCACAGCAGAATAAGGTTAAGGCAGATTTTCTTCACCAACAGGGTAGTAGAACACTGGAACCAGCTGCCAGAAAACATTGTCAGTAGCAGCACATTGAACATCTTTAAAAACAGCATAGACAATTATTATAAGAATACAGAGCTTGCTTTTCAGTATTACAGGGACGGCTGATTAACAGATTTGGTGGGCAACTGGTTCAGTGTACAGAGTACAACCAAGAAGGGCCCTTGTGGCTCATAGTTGCACTTATCTTTTATGTCTTTACGTCTTTGTCTTCTCACGCAATGGAATGTCAGGCATATTGTGGAATTTCACTGAGGTTGGAAAAGCATTACAAGGATACTACTGCTGGGATTTCTGCAGTTTTTCTTCTCCAAAATGTAATGGCAGTCTGGAATTATTGTGCCTCAAGGTATTCACGGGACAAATTTTGCATCCATTTTACCTGCATGAAGCACAGTGGTTTGGTTTGTCCTGCAGGTTTGTTTAGGTTTTTATGTTGAATGAAAAATGAAAGCTTTGGCCATGTTATATTTGGTTGTTTTTTAAAGTAATTTTTTGTAAAGCAAAACTTGCTTCAATTTTGTGTACTTTTTAAGTTATTCTGTTCCATGGAAGGGTAGGGTGTGTTAGGTTTGGCTATGCTACACTTATTCTTTCCTTCTATTATTTTTTCTGTTATACCTATTACCCACCCCATGCCCACTTTTGGTATTACTTTGCCAGCCAACTGAAAAATATCCATTTGCAGAGAAAGCGTGTAGACACGTGTTGACCATGTGTGCTGTATGACCGAAGCAGTCGATGCACCCCTAAGCCCAAATAACCAACCAGCACATGCTGACCACATTCATGAACATTGCTCTGGAAAAAGAGATTCCCCAAACTGAAAAATTAGCCTAAAGCACAAATTTCGCAAATGTCTTGCCATCATCAGCTTGCTGCAGTCAGCTAGAAAATGTCGTTTTTCTTCACCTAATGCCAATATGATTTGGTTTTGGACATCCATGTTTCCAACTAAATGTGTACTAACAGGCTTCCATCATTGCAAAGAGTATACTTATGCTTTGCGGGAGTTTTCACAAACAAAAATACTATAAAATCACCGTTTTCAAGCTAAGTCGTGATGCGAAAAGCATCGATGTTTACACTTCGGAGGATAGCACTCTGGTACCAGCCCCCCTATCCTTTGACGTCCCCACGCCTATGAAAATACCCGTACTCCTGTCTACCAGTGGCACATACACATGGAGATGTTCGTTGCAGCAAGCGGGGCCACTAGCAGAGATCAGCAGACTGTATCGGCGTGCAGAATCGCTCGGTAACGTCCCAATCTTTTAAGCCCTCTGTAATCCGATGAACTTTGCTTGTAGCTTATTTGCGGTTGCATTTGTATCAGGGGTGTCGATAAAAAAAATACATTGGAAATGTACTGAACCCCCCCAACCAACCAAAAACTTATTAAAAAAAACTAACAAAAGCAAAAGTGTGGGCCAAGCCCTTGAAAATCACGCTAGGGTCTCGACAGATCGCACCGGGCCCTAAAAGTCTCATCGGGAGCACCCAATGAATGAAGCTGGGGAAACAAAGAAAAGAAGAACAAACATAACAGTCCGAGCATGGGAAATCACTCTGGGGTTCCAGCAATCGTTGAAAAAAAGAAGCTAAAACGTGTTGGGCCCCAAAAACGTGACGAGGCCACTAAAACTCGCGATAGGCATCCTAACAAATGGCAGGGTTTAAAATCTCACTTAGACCCAAAAACGACGCGCCGCCTCCCTTGGGAACCGCAATAGAGACCCAAAAAGTCGAGCCGATTCCCCACAAGTCGTAACTGGCTTCATCAGAAAAAAAAACAATTCCTACCCGGAATGCCACTCTGTGGCCACACGAATTACGTCAAAGATCCCAAAACGAGTCGGGCCCCGGAAAAGAAGCGCGTTTGAGCGCCGAAACAATGCACCGGGAGCCTGAAGAATCGTACTTGGGCCCAAAAATATTGCGTGGAAGGCCTACAAAAAATAGGAGTCTACCCCCAAAAAAGCAACAACGAAGGGACTCCATCGAGTCGATCCGAGGACCGGAAAATTGAGAACAGGTCCCGAAAGAAGAAACAGGCCACTCTACTAGGGGCCTTTCTGCCCGGAAGGGTACCATCGGCTGAACAAATAATATCGTTGAGTAGCCACAGTGTTATACCAGAGAGGCAATTTCCCCGCATATCCTGAAGAGGTGTGCTCACAAGAACCCAAGAAGTGCACTAAGGTTCCCACAAATGGTTCTGGGGCTCCATAAATTCGCGTCGCGGACCCAGAATTAGGGGTTATAAATATATGCCGCCAAAATCGCACCGCGGCCAGATAAGTACAACGCGTCCCGCAAACTAGCGCCAAACCTCCCGAATATCGCGGGGGGCCTGGGACCGATAATTGTCGTCGGTAGGTAGTTCCATACGTTCTGATCGGGGCATCACAAATTCCCCTCGAGACCCCAACAATATTGGCGTCGAAGGCTCCAAAATGACATAGGAACCCGAAAAGAATCAAGCTGGAGCATGAAGAGAGATTCCGAAAAAATGCATGTCCGAACCAGGAAAATCGCTCCTTAGCCCAAACATTCCACCAGATGTTTTGACAAATAGCATTCGGCAACGAAAAATGTACGAGAGGTTGAAAAATCGCGGCGGGAAACAGAAAATATCGCCGGGAAAGAAAAATGAAACCGTAGCTCTGACTGCATAATTCATAATTTTAGCCAACAGAAATCGCGTCGAGCCTCCTGAAAACTAGCGTCGGATCCATCCGGAATCACGCGCTTGGGCCCGAAAGGTCGCGATGGGACCCGAGAAATTATACCGGTCCCCCGATATTGTTCTGGGGTCCCACAAATGTGAGCGACGAACCCCAACCAAACAGCCGCGATGTCGCGCAGGTTTGACGGTACGCCGTGTTTTGTACTCGTGTGGAGGCTATGGTGGGAAAGCATGTGACACTTTAGAACTGCAGCCAGGTCGCTGACGTATCCAAGCATGCTGGATGACGACCCCCCAATCGTTCGCAATGATAATCTGTTTCATTTTCTCAGGAATAGGATTCGAGGTCATTTGCACACCAAGATAAAAATTGTATTTAGTACTGACTCCTGAGGATGAATTGATAACATAGCAGGATTTAAATACATATAGGCGCAATATGATCAGCGAAATGGTCGAAGCGCCTTAAACCATAATAACTAACTAACAACTAAACACAGCAGGCATAAGGACCCAACTGCAGGACGAAAATGCACCGGGTCCTCCAAAGCGTTCCGAGTCTGGCAAGAAGCGGCGGGGCCTTGAAACATGCGTTACCGCACTGAATATGCACACCAGGAGCTAAAATGCAAAACACAACGGGGTCCGTAAAGTACACCGGGGCCTTTGTACCACATGGAACCTCAAACAGGCTGGGGCCCATACAAAAGTTCGGTAGCTAATCTGGGAGCGTATTTAATCAAACAAATGAGGTGCATCAGAGCTCGGCGGCTAGCCGGATTTCTTAATCACCAGAAAACGTGGAAGAAAACTAGTCATCGAATTTAATTCAGGATGGGCCTTGTGGCTCTTAAATCTGAACACCTATTGATTTTATTATGTGCCGTGTGTTGTCAACTATCAACTATTTCGCACTGAATTGCTGGTCCCCAAAATAAGCGCATTCATTCGGTTTCAGCCGGGTGCCACCCGATGTAGTTGTAGCATTTCGTTTCCAGTGGTGGATTTTCTGAGGTGCACGATGTGTACTACAGAAATGATTGAGTTGACTAATCAACTCGCTGACCACCTGTTGTAGCTAGGCCATGAGGACGAATACCATACCATGCATTTATATTTGCTGCGTTTTTCTTTGCCCGGTCTGTCATCCTGCCAATATTAGTCTGCCACACACCGGATCAAATAATTTTCAACCAGCGATCACCCGTCTTGCCTGTTTCTCATCCTTTCCAGCATCAATCATGATACTTCTTCTGCCATGAGCCAGCAGGTAGGATACGTTCTTGTTTATTCTTCCTCCTCACTAAAATCGGTGAACATTTATGACAGGTGTATATTAGAGATGTATAGTATTATCCCATGGATACTAGGGCACACCAAATCCCCATTAGTGAGGCTGTAATAAGTTTGCACCCCATACCCCCACCCACACACACAGATACACACAGCGGAAGCCAATTTTGTTTTGTTGGAACAGTAACACTAATAGTTTCACACACACGCACACACACACACACACACACACACACACACACACACACACACACACACACACACACACACACACACACACACACACACACACACACACACACGTACCATAAACCTGTTATTAAAACTAATCCATCAGTCATGAAGTGTTCCAAGTCCAACGAAAAGGATGAATTTGAATGTACTTTGTACTGCGATGACAGTTATGAAGTTATCTGGTTGTCTAGTTCTGATTGAAGCAAAGTATGGAAATAGTCGCTACCAAGTGGTCGTCGGAAACCGACCAGGCATGCAATGCGCCAGAGACGGGTTTACAAGACAGGTCAATCGCAGATGATCTAAGACCAGAAGGAAGAGCGAAGTGGGTGGCTGCATCTGTGTTTATAAGGCAGAGGGCTTCTTCCGGAAAAAGCTTTTTCCACGGCTCGGCCGCGATAGCTTGTGGAGACACATCGTGACGTGACGTGACGTGGTGAGCGTTGACGTGGTCATCCGCACGTGACGTGGTGAGCGTTGAAGTCGCCGGGGAGCAGGACCGGCTGGGTCAGTCGGAGCATCAGGCGACTGAGCTCCACAGACGACAGCGAACGCCCAGGAACTAGATAGACAAAGCATATTGTTATTATATGACAGTATGACGAATGAATCTGATGGTAGCAGCGGTTGTTTGGATAGAAGTATCGGGCGTCGGTAGCCCAATGTTTAAGCTGAGCGCCTGGCAAGCCCGAGGTACGTGGGTCTGATTCCCTGTGATGCCTGTCCTTCCTGCCAGGGTGAGAGGCAGGCGATGCCATAAATACTGAGTGCGTCGTAAAGCCATAATCCAATCCGGAGAGAGGTACGCAGCGGATCAGGAGGTATCAGGTATCAAGAGATAACCAGGTATCAGGTATCAAGAGATAACCAGCGGCATCTCCTGATAAGAAGTGTTATGGTGAGCAGCTAAATGCACACCTCCGTGCTCAATGGTCTCCGATTCCTGTTTTTTTGTTTGTTTGTTTTTGTTTGCTAGAACGGAATAATGTTTGAGCTGGAGAGAGGAATGTGGTGGTAACTTTGTCTCTTGGAGACACAACCATCGGGCAGTGCTGGTTTAAAACCGTCTCGATGTCGGCCATGTTTGTACGACCCCCTTGCACTTGCATTTTAAAATGAGAGGCATTATAGATAGACGTAGTAGAAGTATATAGGGTAGTAAAACAGTAAAAAGGCCGTCACCGACCAGAGTTGACCGGAGTACTCCACTAAAATTGGCTGTCGACTCGAAACTTCGAAGGCCGAACGTGCTGTCCGGGATCCACCCGTAGTGAGAATGTTCGCGTCCGCGAGACCTGCCAACCACCCTCTGGTGGCGACCCCGCCCAAGGTAGCAGACGCTTCCCAGCATGCGCGTCTATGCGCCGCACCTGCGCCTGGCAAAACTCGGCCGGGGACGTCGGTGGAGGGGAATCCAGCCCGGAAGGGCTCCTCCTCGTGTGACCGGCGCGGGTGACTGCCTCCATTCGGCTGGGCCAGGAGGGTGCGAACATTTCAGGGAAGTTTCAGGAAAACATGGCCTCTCATAAATATTTGTATCCGATATTATGTTATAGAGTCAGAAATAGAGTTATAGAGTCATTTGAGCTATCCGACCGCGAAGAGTCACCTGTATAGCTCGTCCAATTCCAGTTGGAGCTACGTGGGCGTCGGGACATTGCGCTGGGCTGAAAACCCTATCCGGTCATTTGGTGGCTGTATTGTTTTCATGAACGAAACATTGCGCTAGTTCCCCTAATTTCCCCAATCCCCTAAATCCCCTAGTTCCTCCGGATTCTCTGGATCCTTTTGATCATCTGGACCTCCTGGATCCTCTGGATCCCCTCCACTGAGCGACAACAGCTAGGCTCGGAGCTGTCAACTGCACTATGGCGTATAACGTGCTGCTGGACGAACGGTTCAGGAGTAAGGCGCTCCTTTCTCAATCTAAAGGTTGCGGGTTCGAGTCCCGCATGCACCTACTCTTCACTCGCGACCAGCCGCCGTGAGAGGTTGGTGGCGCCATATGACCTAGCAGTCGACACATCGCAGAGCGAATGGCCCGGCCAGACCAAGCCACCGTGCTGCGTCATGACCAACAGCTGACCGCGTGCTCCGCCACTTTCAGACACGTTCTGCTGGCATCCGCCAGCCGCGGCAACGTCAGACGACGTGTGTCTGCCGCCGGCGGTCACCTCTGACCCGGGGCTGCTGACCTCTGACCCGCGGCCCGTCACCTCTGACCCGGGGCTGCTGACCTCTGACCCGCGGCCCGTCACCTCTGACCCGGGGCTGCTGACCTCTGACCCGCGGCCCGTCACATCTGACCCGCGGCTGCTGACCTCTGACCCGCGGCCCGTCACATCTGACCCGCGGCTGCTGACCTCTGACCCGCGGCCCGTCACTTCTGACCCGCGGCCAGACCAGCCGGTGACGACATGGTCTCAGTCGGCGGTCGGCCAGGACCTGCTGCCGTGCCCGGTCTGCGGCGTCCTCTTCACCCGCGGCTCCAGCATGTCGCACCACCGGGCCATGCACCGCGGCCACACCCGCTGCACGGTCTGCGGCAAAACGTACAGCACGCGCAGCAACCTGCGCGTGCACATGCGCATCCACGTGAGTAGCCAGCATTGAGCTTGTTGGTGATTTTAGTGCGGCAATGCAACTCTTCTCCACAGTGAAAATGTTTATCAGAGAACTTAATCTTATTTTTCCTAACCCCGTCATTACATTGTCTATCTACAGCATCCAATGAAGATGTCTCACCCTCAAGATGTCTTCACAGAAATTTGTACTGAAAACTTGAAAACTTTACCGCGAATTAACATTATTTGAATCAGGGAATCGGAGGCGATGTGACCGGGAGACCTCAACAGGTCAAGTACGGGTGAAAAATAAATGCGACTAGGTCCATAGGCAGCCTTTATTAAGTGAGAGCTTCGAACAGTATCACATCATTTCCCAGGCGATATTGACAGTTTGCATGGATGCTACAGGAACTGGAGCATGATAAGGTGATTTGTGGGGAAATCAGTAGAAACTTTCGGAGGAAGTGCCTTATTCTTGGTGACCTTAATCTGAAAGGATATGAAAATGTTGGTGTTGGCTCCCCATGATGTAGAGTGTTTGGGAGGTGCCTTGAAGAGGACCTGTTCTTACACCAGTTTGTATCAGAACCTACCAGGCATGGCTCATTCTTGGACCTTGTATTCTCGGATTTAAGTGACTTGGTTCAAGACTTGACTGTAGGAGAAACCCTGGGAAGAAGTGACCATATCATAGTTAGATTCAAGGCACATGTAGGGGAATTTATTAAGGATAATTTGGTAAAGGTTCCAAATTTCAACAGAGCAGACTTTGACTGCATGAGAGCGGCTTTAAGTGCCATCAGATGGGAAGAAGAATTCTCCAATTTAAATACCTGTTAAATGTGGGAAAAGTTAAAATCTTACTTGAAAGAAATTCAGATTAGACATGTTCCCCAAAAGCAAAGACGCAAAGGAAGGGTAGGAAAGCCGGCATGGCTTACACCAGGCTTGATAACAGCAATTAAGGCTAAGAAAGCTGCATTTAGAGTGTTTAAAGAAGCTTCAAATATCGTAAATCTAAAGGCGTATCGAAAAGCTGCAGACACTGTGAAGCAAAAAAAAAAACAGAGCAGCAAAGCGAGCAAAAGAACTGGATTTAGCTAGGAACTGTAATGGGGACAATAAAAAGTTCTTTAGTTTCTACAAGCTGAGTAAAGTTTCTAGCACAATTGGTCCACTGGAAGTAAATGGGACTACATTGGGTGAGGATAGTGAGATGGTTGAGGAGCTGAGCAAGCAGTTTAAATCAGTGTTTACATTGGACGATATGACCAATCTGCCGACCGTACACCATAGTTCAGTGACATGTGATCTGATAAATGATGTTGATTTCATTGATAGTGATGTTGTTTACAATCATATCAGGAAAACGAAGCCAAACAAGGCAGCAGGACCTGATGAAATGCATGTCAGGGTATTGCGGGAAGCTGAAAAGGAACTGGCATTTCCACTTAGTATTTTATTTTGTAGATCAGTTTCACAAAATGAAATTCCAATAGATTGGAAAAGGGTTCCAATAGATTTCCAAATGTAGTTCCTATTTCCAAGAAAGGAGAAAGAGGGATAGTTGAAAAATATAGGCCAGTAAGACTCACGGCCCTAGTCTGCAAGGTACTCGAAGCAATTATCAAGAATAGAATAGTTAGTTAGCTGGAAGGAAACAAATTGATTCAAGATACTCAACATGGGTTTATAAAAGGACGATCGTGTCTCAGAAATCTCTTGGACTTTTTTTTTACTTCGCCACAGAACAATTTGATAAGGGAAATCAGGTTGATGTAGCATATCTTGACTTTAGTAAGGCCTTTGACAAGGTACCCCATAACTGGTTAATGATACAGCTTCAGGCCCATGGTATTGCACGTAGCATCTTAAAATGGATAGAGTTGTGGCTTTCAGGTAGAAAGCAAAGAGTGATGCTAAATGGTACAAAGTCATCATGACAAAATGTTCTTAGTTGAGTCACCAGGGGTCAGTACTGGGGCCACTACTGTTCATTATGTTTGTAAATAATATTAAAAGTGGCATAAGCAGTAAACTTTTGAAATTTGCGGATCATTTGAAGGTATTTAGGGCAATAACAGGTAAAAATGAGCATATCTCGCTGCAAAAAAAACTTAGACGAACTTGTGAAGTGGTCCGAAGAATGGCAAATGAAGTTTAATTTTGATAGGTGCAAAAGCATGCATGTGGGTAAGCAGCATACGAAGGCTCCATACTTGATGGGTGGCCAAGTGCTATCAGTGACTCAACAGGAGAAGGATTTAGGTATTATTCTAAACACAAAATTGTGGGCATCAGAACAGACCAAGGAAGCCAGGAAGAAGGCACTGAGAATGATTTGGGAAATCAATAGGAATAAGACATAAAGACATAAAGACATAAAAGATTAGTGCAACTATGAGCTACAATGGCCCTTCTTGGTTGGACTCTGTAGTTGCCCACCAAATCTCTCAATCAGCCCTCCCTGTAATACTGAAAAGCAAGCCCTCTATTCTTATAATTATTGTCTATGCTGTTTTTAAAGATGTTCAATGTGCTGCTACAGACAATGTTTTCTGGCACCTGGTTCCAGTGTTCTACTACCCTGTTGTTGAAGAAAGTTTGCCTTAACCTTGTTCTGCTGTGGTCAACTTTAATTTTGAATTTATGACCTCTAATTGCATCATTTCTGTTAAATTGAAACATTTCCCCAAGGTATCCCCTCTCCAGACTATGAACAAATTTAAAAACCTTCTCCTGTTGAGTCACTGATAGCACTTGGCCCCCCATCAAGTATGGAGCCTTCATATGCTGCTTACCTACATGCATGATTTTGCACTTATCAAAATTTAATTTAATTTCTCATTCTTCGGACCACTTCACAAGTTCGTCTAAGTCTTTTTGCAGCGAGATATGCTCATCTTGACCTGTTATTGCCCTAAAGACCTTCAAATCATCCGCAAATTTCAAAACTTTACTGCTTAGACCACTTTCCATGTTATTTACAAATATAATGAACAGTAGTGGCCCCAGTACTGACCCCTGGGGGACTCCACTAAGAACATTTTGCCACGAGGAATGTATCATACAGAAGTGAGGAAGTCATCAGGAAGCTTCACTGTGCATATGTCAGGCCACATTTGGAATACTGCATCCAAGCTTTGTCTTCTTCCTATGAAAAATATTGTTGGCTTTTAGAGAGAGTACAAAAGAGGGCTACAAAAATGGTTAATGGTGTAAGCAACCTGGCATATGAGGAAAGATGGAAGAAATTGTATATATTTTCACTTATATATAGAAGGCTGAGAGGAGATCTCATCGAGGTCTTTAAATTTGTCCTTGGTCTGGAGAGAATCTTGGGGAAATGTTTGAATTTAACAGAAATGATGCAATTAGAGGTCATAAATTCAAAATTAAAGTTAACCACAGAAGAACAAGGTTAAGACAGACTTTCTTCACCAACAGGGTAGTAGAACACTGGAACCAGCTGCCAGAACTCATTGTCAGCAGCACCACATTGAACACCTTTAAAAACAGCATAGACAATCATAAGAATAGAGGGCTTGCTTTTCAGTATTACAGTGATGGCTGATTGACATATTTGGTGGGCAACTAGTTGTGTGTACAGAGTGCAACCAAGAATGGCCCTTGTGGCTCATAGTTGCGCTAATCTTTTGTGTATTTATGTCTTTATGAGTGCTGTTGACAGTTTCTGAATGGAATCGTTGGACATTATAGTGGAGCATGGTATGCATATGGAGTAAGGATTTGAAGAGCAAACTAAGCACTTGGGTATGGAGCATGCACACGACTCGTATGAAGGTGGGGAACCGTGCAAAACGGGGGGATAGGTGGCACACAGACATAACGGTGTAACAGTGCAACTATACTACCGAACCTAGTGCCAGTATAGATACTGATCTAACAAGTCCTAATCAGGGTTGGATGTGTACTTTGTAATCCTGGAGGTGGAGATGAAAATTTGTGCCGACAGATACCGAATACGGAGGGGATTTTTATCTTCAAACCTGTGAGAAAAGAACATCAGTTTGCACATTCCAATGAATAGAGTACGTTTCACGGAGCAGCACCATTGATTTAACCATTTACCAGTACCGTTTAACCTCCAAATGATAGAGATGGGAGGGTGATTTTGGTGAAAGAGTAGTGTTCTGGATGCCACAAATCCCACAAAGGAGCAGCCCATCTATACAACCCTGGTGACATCTCGAATTGTCGCACGTCTGCTAACCAGGTTTGGTGCGATCCATCGTCAATGGTGATTCCTAATGAATTGTCGGTGAAGCATATTCGTGATGTTAGTGGACCGGTAAACGCGAAATTACAACTGAATTGGGTTATAAATTATCGCTTCAAACTGAATGCCTCCCTGATCTCGAATCAGATCTTTGATTTTCGCTCTGAAGTATAACTTTCCACCTCATATATTTGTAATTTCTCGTCTATCACACCAGTATTTCCACGTGCCCTGCAGTGGCCAGCAAACGTGCGCTACCTGTCCGTGGCCACTGGCACGCTGGCCGCTATGGTACATGTTCTGGTACATGTTCTGGTACATGTCGAAGCTCGCCAGCTTCGACAGCTCGCTGGTGGGCTCAGTAAGATCATCAACAGCCATGTATAGTGGTAATTACCATCGCTGGCCGTGGTAATGCTGCATTCATTTATTCGGAGCAAAGGCGAAGCGTGAGCAAGTCTGCCCTCGAGTGCGTACGAAAGCATGCCCCATCGACGAACCGTCCCGAAGTCCGAGGCCCGCTCGAGGCTCGCTCAACCTGACCTGACCTGACCTGACTGTCACTGCTTTTGTTGGTTTACGATACAATTGAGCAACGACATGCCCTGGTAACACGGCATAAGCATGCTAATGCAGAGTCGTTCCCAGGCATTTTTATGTTGTCACTTATCCAGACCAACTTTTTCCCCTGCATTATTGTGGGAACCACATCAACTGCATCACAACATTACTACATTAACTTCATTCCATGCATAGCTATGCTGTTAAAATGTCACGTTGTGATGCGCTTGTCAAGCCTTGCATTGCGGTCCGTTGGCATTTGCAGCTTGTAGCATGACTACCAAACGTGGAATTTTACTGCCAATTCCTCTGAGATGAGATAATATATGTAAGTAAGCATACAGTAACCTCTTGTAGAATGTGTTTGATGGCAATAACGGCGTGAATATGGTGCTAATATGATCTTTAATCAATCGGTTGAGTAATTTGAGTTTCACCTACTGTCCGTTTCAGCCGACGGGAGCGGTGCACATAGTGCACGGTCCATGGTGCTACGTAGTGCATAGGCAAATTTAACGACTATGTCGAAGTATGCTTGACATTAATTGCATCTTCAATATTAATAACGGTCCGGTAATCTGCAAACATAAAAGAATGATATGATTGCATTTAACCGTATATGGTTTTCTATGCCAGTTCTCGGTACTCCAGGTACTGTGCGCGTTGCTGCCGTACCTGACGGTCCGGTACCTACGGTCTACCTTCGTTTGGCCACCTTCAGCCGTAGTCTCATCAGCAGCAACTCGGCATTGAACAGCAGAAATCCCGGTTGATACTAACCGCGTGCGTTCTTGCCTTTCAGATCAAACACGGTAAATCCGGACCCAACTAGGTCAGAAGACAGTGGTGAACTTCAAGCGGTCTGCGTTACATCAGAGAACAACAACTGGCCAATCCAGGAGAGGAGCATCGGGCCACCTCATCCATCTTCCCCGGGGGTCAATCCAGGAGAGGTGCACCGGGCCACCCCCATCCATCTTCCCCGGGGGCCAATCCAGGAGAGGAGCATCGGGCCACCTCATCCATCTTCCCCGGGGGTCAATCCAGGAGAGGAGCATCGGGCCACCCCATCCCTCTTCCCCGGGGGTCAATCCAGGAGAGGAGCATCGGGCCACCTCATCCCTCTTCCCCGGGGGTCAATCCAGGAGAGGAGCATCGGGCCACCCCATCCCTCTTCCCGGGGGTCAATCCAGGAGAGGAGCACCGGGCCACCTCATCCCTCTTCCCCGGGGTCAATCCAGGAGAGGTGCACCGGGCCACCCACATCCCTCTTCCCCGGGGGCCAATCCAGGAGAGGTGCACCGGGCCACCCACATCCCTCTTCCCCGGGGGTCAATCCAGGAGAGGAGCATCGGGCCACCCCATCCATCTTCCCCGGGGGTCAATCCAGGAGAGGAGCATCGGGCCACCCCCATCCCTCTTCCCCGGGGGTCAATCCAGGAGAGGTGCACCGGGCCACCCCATCCATCTTCCCCGGGGTCAATCCAGGAGAGGAGCATCGGGCCACCCCATCCATCTTCCCCGGGGTCAATCCAGGAGAGGAGCATCGGGCCACCCACATCCCTCTTCCCCGGGGGCCAATCCAGGAGAGGTGCACCGGGCCACCCCCATCCCTCTTCCCCGGGGGCCAATCCAGGAGAGGTGCACCGGGCCACCCCCATCCATCTTCCCCGGGGGTCAATCCAGGAGAGGAGCATCGGGCCACCCACATCCCTCTTCCCCGGGGGCCAATCCAGGAGAGGTGCACCGGGCCACCCCCATCCCTCTTCCCCGGGGGCCAATCCAGGAGAGGTGCACCGGGCCACCCCCATCCATCTTCCCCGGGGGGTCAATCCAGGAGAGGTGCACCGGGCCACCCCCATCCATCTTCCCCGGGGTCAATCCAGGAGAGGAGCACCGGGCCACCCCCATCCCTCTTCCCCGGGGGCCAATCCAGGAAGGTGCACCGGGCCACCCCCATCCCTCTTCCCCGGGGGCCAATCCAGGAGAGGTGCACCGGGCCACCCCCATCCATCTTCCCCGGGGGTCAATCCAGGAAGGAGCATCGGGCCACCCCATCCATCTTCCCCGGGGTCAATCCAGGAGAGGAGCATCGGGCCACCCCATCCCTCTTCCCGGGGGTCAATCCAGGAGAGGAGCATCGGGCCACCCCATCCATCTTCCCCGGGGGTCAATCCAGGAGAGGAGCATCGGGCCACCTCATCCATCTTCCCCGGGGGCCAATCCAGGAGAGGAGCATCGGGCCACCCCATCCCTCTTCCCCGGGGGTCAATCCAGGAGAGGAGCATCGGGCCACCCCATCCCTCTTCCCCGGGGGTCAATCCAGGAGAGGAGCATCGGGCCACCTCATCCATCTTCCCCGGGGGCCAATCCAGGAGAGGAGCATCGGGCCACCTCATCCATCTTCCCCGGCGGTCAATCCAGGAGAGGTGCACCGGGCCACCCCCATCCCTCTTCCCCGGGGGCGGCAGCCAAATGGCCAGATTCGAAGCAACACTGGTCTTATTCACGGTATACGACAAACTACACACATTTTATTTTACAAAGAATTTATAGAAACTAAAGCTCAGGTACTATGCTACCCAAATACAATGACTTCCTGAAAAGTTGAGGAAATTTTAATATTCCCCTCCCCCCTGCCCATAAGCTGTCTGGCCAAATCGAGTCCTCCAATATCCAGCGTGTCAGGAGGTACAGCCTGTACTTCCCCGCTCCACTCGACTAAGCGCACGGCTTGTGACTAACACTTAGTCAGGACGCTCACCTAAGCTCACCAATTGATGATCGATCTCTTCACCAGCACATTATTAAGCAGAAATATACCTGTTAATGTTGGTGCTGACAGTGCCATGCATGATGTAAATAAACATGACGTATTCCCTATGTTTTGAAGTTTTCAGTGCTGTTCGCCGTGTGCAGTGCAATATCCGTCCCATGCCTAGGTGCTGCGTTGATTACCTACATCAACATACTGTATTGCATATATTCCCAACACCAATATATCGTATGACATAGATTCCCGACACCGACATACCGTATTGCGTGCGCGGGTAGCATACGGTTACACTGTGTGAATCAGACGGACAAGAGTACAACTGCAGCTGTTGACAACACCCGGTACGATTTGATACGCCTCAGTTGTTGCATATGTCAGTCTGGTCCACATGTCAGTATGACCTACATGTAAGTCTGGCCCATATGTCAGTCTTATCCACGTGACAGTCTGACCCACATGTCAGTCTGGCCCACATGTCAGTCTGACCCACATGTCAGTCTGACCTACATGTCAGTCTGGCCCATATGCCAGTCTGGTCCACATCGCAGTCTGGCATGTGGACCAAACGGCGTAAGAGTGAGGATCATTCACAGTTGCTGCGAATAGCTGAATGTATCCGTGGCAACGCCAGGTGTCCTGTCGTCTAAGCTGGTCATCCGTCCAGGTGGATAGACCACGCGACGTATGGATGGACGAGACAATATTGGCACGGACGACCACCAACTGCCGATCGGATCTTCTGATCTCACTTTTCGATAAGGTCCTTGAAACATCGGCTCTTCAAATCCTATGGCGCATGTAGACAGAACGCATGTAGCCATTTAGCGGGCAAATGGGTTATCTCACAGAGAACGATTTTTGCCGATGGTTTTCTTCTGCACTAATTTGCGCAAATATTGCTTTTTTCTAACTCCAGGAACCTTTCATGAGGTAAATGCTGTCTTCGGCAGACCACAGGAGTGCTAGCCGTTCAAATCTGATGGCATGTTTTTATCTTCAAGATTGATCACCCTGGATGCACCCGTGCATATCGATCCAATCACGTCGCCTAAGCATTACAATTTTATATCAAAGTGGTCGAGTTCAACCAATTTGGCAGCATTATCGGAGACAGCCCAGGCTTAACCCTCTGCGGGGGTTCTTCAATCGCCCCCTCAGGTTTTTCGTGGATAGCGGACGAACCGCGCGGGGTAGCGCGCCCAAATTTTGCATACCTTTTCCCCACATCAATGTGACATGCTAATTCAAAAATTTTAGGTCTGGTCATCTAGGGTCAACGGGTTAGTCAAGGTCAAGTGAGGGCGCCTCCAAAAAAGTTAAACCAGTCGTCACGCTTGGACGGATGCAGATATTTTAATGAATTGCAATTGCAATTTTAATGAATGCAGATATTTTAATGAATTTTAATGAATAGCGTTTGTTTATCTTTAGGGATGCAACAAAACGTAGGAGTTGATTTTTTTTCGTTTTTGACTACCTATAAATTTTGCGTATTTGCCAAATTGCAGTTCAAATACAGGATTCTGGCTAAAGTATGCATTTTTTATTCGGGCAGATTGACTTCTAACAACATTTCTCGGTCTTCTCTACCAAATGAAAAGGAAAATTTAAGAAAACTTAAAACTCAAATTTTGAAATAAAAAAATGAAATATTTATTTTTGGGGGTCCCCAAAATATAGCCCTGGTCGATTTCCTTGTCCTTTTCTCATTCCAAATATTTTTTTTTTTGTCATATATCCCCCAAAATGAACACCCCAGAGTCAAAAACATAATGTAAGTCGTGAAAAGTCGTGAAATTCTAGCCCCCTGGTGACGTCACTTTTGGGGGAAATTGTTTTGGAGGGTGGACCCTGACCCTACTCGTCGAGCGCTTTCCGATGACACTTCTTTCGTTTTCGTGCGATGCTTATTTTAGATTTTAGAGGGGGTCATCAACCCCGCCCCCTAGACGGGGTGGGAGGATTTGACCGGAAAGACGGTGCGGGTTAAATATCGTCAGGTGTGCAAGCCAAGTACAGATACTTGATTGCTCTACTATCAGGCAGAGCTAGAATCATATTTCATTCATACACATGCCGCACAACTCATTGAACATCTCTCGATCCGCATTGAGCTGCTTCTCGTAATACCTCAGCAGCATACACCAGCACACAATGACAGGTGGAAATGATTCGGGCTCATGTCCAATGGTATCTTGTATTGCTCTGAAATTATCCTATCATTTCTATCACGGATCCGGGATGCTGTCAAGGTGAGGGCAGGTCTCAGGGAAGCGCTTATTGTTCCGAAGACGTCGTACAGTGAACACAGTATTTTTGTAGCCATGCTTGTCTTTCTGGCCGCATGAACATGCTTTCTGAGCATCCATGCTTTTGGATCGCGACCGTTCAATTAGCGGCCGTTTTATAAAGTCTTCTTACCGGCTAGGTTTTCCCAATCTGCCCCTAATTGAGGTAGCTTTCTGGACATATTATCCAATTACCAGGTCCAATAGCACGTCCGCGGCATAGCTACCTCTGTTACGCTTCGTTTGTCTTGAGTCTCTTGCTGGCTGATACTCGTCACACACAGATGCCGGCTGCAGATGTCTGCAGATGTCTGCAGATGTCTGCAGATGTCTGCAGATGTCTGATGATGTCTGCAGATATCTGCAGATGTCTGCAGATGTCTGATGATGTCTGCAGATATCTGCAGATGTCTGCAGATGTCTGATGATGGCTGCAGATGTCTGCAGATGTCTGCGATCCCCCGTGGCGGCTCGAACACCAACTGCATCGCACCTCTTGGCACCAGACGTCACAGTCTGTACCAACACCTGGCAATACCAAACACCAGCCGGATCAATCGCCCGTACCTGCAGGCTATGGCGCAGGCTAATTCTTACAATACAATATTATACCACAGTGACATTTAATATGCATGGCACTTCAACGGAATCCGGCAGAAGGTGATGAAATACCATGGACGATGGCTTGATCGCAACAAAATGTTGTATTTTTACAACATTTTAAAATTTAAAGGAGAAGATCATATTAAGTGGCACTGTGATATATCAGCATGCCCTTTACGGCCGCACTGAAACACGTATGATAATATGATACCTATATAATGTATACCATATCTAGTACTGAATCTAGTAGCGTTTGTGTATTACGTTGTTCACGCCGCACGTTCTGCACGATCACGACTAATGCGCCGCCCACATCGTTTCGCAGAAGAGCCGCAGGATTGGGAAGTATTCTGAATGGTGCGAGTGTTGAACCCGGGACCTTCGCATTAGAAGTTTAGCACCCCAGCTACTCGGTTACCCGCGTCCCAGCCCAACACAGTCGAGTGCATATAAATGCGGACGGCATCATCTCTTGGCTTCTACATCATCCTCCATCCTACATTCTGCATCGTCAAACTCTAACGAGCTGCAGGATGTCAGGGCGGACTGGATATCGCAGTTCGCCCGTCCAATGAACAGCAGAATAAGCATTTAGCCAACCTTGATAAACCGACACAGGTGGAGGCGCGACGGCATGTATGAATTGACGATCACCATGCCGTTTCTACGGTGAAGGCGCGAAAAGGCGACAAACCCGCCTCTCTATATCGGCCCCCGTTGGGGAAGGAGAAAAGCTGTCGCTACGCCAGTTCCTCGTTGGAGAAAGCTGTCTTAACTGCAGTGCCTGAAGATCCTATAAATTGACCAGCAGATTTTGATACGATTTGGCAAGCATGGGCGCCGCCGCGGTGGGAAATGGAAAGGGTCGCCCTCTCGATGACATCTTGGAATCAACATTGCGTCTATCCCGCAACATTGCATCTATCCCGCAACATTGCGTCTATCCCGACGCCTGGAAAACAATTAACATACAAATATCGTGACCAAAATCCCGGACAACGCTCAGGCTGACAAGACACATAATATCCATTGGAATCAATACAAAATAACGAATGTTTGTAAAAGAAAGCTCGGTTTTGCCGAATTCCAGTATCAGACCCGAGTCATGGTGGATGTGCCTACAGTACCTAAAACACAAATACAAGTAGGTGTACAAATGGCTTGTCTGAAAGGTGGAATACCGGTACACAAATACACATGAGAAGAATAAAGACAAAGGTCGCATCCACAAACGGAATTCAGCCTGTTCGACAAATATTACACCAGACCGCGACACATGTCAGCTTTGTTAAAGATCCACAAGGCCGTGCAGACCTGTCGTCAGTTGCCATGGCTACGTGTGACGCCCGCAGAGTCAGTCCGTTGTAAACATCGTGGATCCAATCAGTGGAAATAAACGTCGTATGTTCACACTATGCTACGTATGATGGCTGTGCACAAGATTCCGCTGTAATGAAGCGACCTCGCCACAGAGGTAGGTTCGGTTAGCCCCGCCCGGTCGGTACCACGCTCGGACTTGCGGATAGCACCGCCACCTATCTCTGACTGCGGTGCACTATGCTGCCACCTAGCGGGTAACGGGAGGAGATGTGTCCGGTGTGCGGTGATTGGAATGTTGCAGCTTTTCTATGTTGGTGATACGCCACGCAGCTGAAAAGTGTTCAGACATCGAGGTGTTGTTCCGCAGGTCGGGTCATGGGCATACAGGTGATTCTGCTCAACTAATGACGCCGCGCTCAAGCAATAAAAAGGCTTATATTTGACCGTAATATCCATTGGTAATTACACCGTATCATATTACACAATATTACACAAATAGCCACTGGGAAGTGCACCGGTATTGCATTGGATTCACGGTATTCCAGTGCAATATCTGTATCCAGTGTTATGTGATGTGGCCTGTTGCAATGTCTGCTACAGCTGAATGTATGATTCAGCTGCTAATGCTGGGCATTAGCAGCTCATACTACAGCTCAGTTTCCTGCCGGTCCTCTGAGCGATAAGAGCTAATGCAGCGATCTAAATGCCATCAACCGCAAATACAACCAGTTTACCGGTCCACCGGAGGTGCTGGGCGGGCGGCGGTGGTAAAACTCTGTGTAGCCTTCGTGAGATACTTACTTTTTATCCGCATGATCCCATCGTGAATGATGTTTCATTGCGTCTAACTGACCTTAAGTGGGTGGGGGAATATGCAACACCCAGCCATATCTGAATAGCGGAGAGCGTACTGGCTGACCAGTCACCAGGGCGTGCTATTTAGAGGCCGGACACCCGTGCCTCCCCTGCAGCGCACCTCAGACAGACAATGTGTTTCTCCTGGAAAAGTGGCAGCAACTTTGGAACTCAACTGGCAAAAACAAACTGAGAAACAGCAAGCCAGGTCTGGGGCGCTGGGAGTCATCATCCAGAATTTCACCAACGAAGGAAATGGCACTGGCCAGTATGCGGGCGGGACGGGCCTATGCCACCCGCGGCTATCCACTGCGAACCGAAGGCAGGCCGATGTGCACTCGTGGTACCTCACTGACAGTGAGGCACCCTCTTCTGCTGGGCCCTCGTCTCTCAACCCAACGAAGACGATACTCGAAAGATAGATGTCTACGCTGACTATGGAAAACCTGGTAGGCGATTGGTCGCGCGTTATTCAGACTGGAAGACTATTCGAGTTTCTCTCGCAGGTACGGTCTGCTGTCGTCCTCAGGGAGGCAAAGGCATGGCACTGATTTGCGCACAGCGAATACTCCTTCACTTCGAAGCAAACCTTCCCGTAAGCTGAAACCTAGGTGTAAGAAACGCTGTTACAGGCACTAAATGATCAACATGGTCGACGCGCCCTAAAACCCAAAAATTAACAATAGATGAAAGCTTCCAGTAATGATGACACGCCAGGGTATGCAAAAGCTTTGCATACTTTTGAAAGGGCACTTCTTCCCATCCAATGCTGCCTATGCCACCCCACCCCCCACCCCGAATAATTTCAGCATTGAACATGCGTGGCCCTGTGTGGTATGCCGCCCAATCGCGTTGGCCCCGGCCATTGCCGACATGCATCGTGCCTGAATAATCTTCAAAAGCCTACTCCCATGCGACCTGCGACACGCACCCAGGTGAACCTCCTGAGGGGGAGATTTTGCCATTGGTACATTATCGGAAGCCGTCCAGGGCCGCAACTGGCCCACTCATTCCGTCTGTTCTTCTCTTTCTGACTCCCCTCGTGGTCGAGGGGCTCGGGGTGGTCGAGCCCCCTCGACACCCCGATGGGAATAGAACAGACGAAATGTTCCACGCATGTTCAAAGTTGAAATTATTCTGGGGTGGGGGGTGGGGTGGCACAGGCAGCATTGGACGAGAAGTGCCCTTTCAAAAGCATTCAAGCCCCCTCGGCTGAGCACTTGTACCCAGGGCTACAGTGAATATATCTGTGGAATTGGTAGATATATTTTGGATAGACGCTGGTGTTGCCACATCAGCTCGTGTGACATCAGCCGGTCTTGTCACATCAACTCGTGTGACATCAGCCGGTCTTGTCACATCAGCTCGTATGACATCAGCCGGTCTTGTCACATCAGCTCGTGTGACATCAGCCGGTCTTGTCACATCAACTCGTGTGACATCAGCCGGTCTTGTCACATCAGCTCGTATGACATCAGCCGGTCTTGTCACATCAGCTCGTGTGACATCAGCCGGTCTTGTCACATCAGCTCGTGTGACATCAGCCGGTCTTGTCACATCAACTCGTGTGACATCAGCCGGTCTTGTCACATCAGCTCGTGTGACATCAGCCGGTCTTGTCACATCAACTCGTGTGACATCAGCCGGTCTTGCCACATCAACTCGTGTGACATCAGCCGGTCTTGTCACACACATCAGCTCGTGTAACATTAGCCGGTCTTGTCACATCAGCTCGTGTGACATCAGCCGGTCTTGCCACATCAGCTCGTGTGACATCAGCCGGTCTTGTCACATCAGCTCGTGTGACATCAGCCGGTCTTGTCACATCAGCTCGTGTGACATCAGCCGGTCTTGTCACATCAGCTCGTGTGACATCAGCCGGTCTTGTCACATCAGCTCGTGTGACATCAGCCGGTCTTGTCACATCAGCTCGTGTGACATCAGCCGGTCTTGTCACATCAACTCGTGTGACATCAGCCGGTCTTGCCACATCAGCTCGTGTGACATCAGCCGGTCTTGTCACATCAGCTCGTGTGACATCAGCCGGTCTTGCCACATCAGCTCGTGTGACATCAGCCGGTCTTGCCACATCAGCTCGTATGACATCAGCCGGTCTTGTCACATCAGCTCGTGTGACATCAGCCGGTCTTGTCACATCAGCTCGTGTGACATCAGCCGGTCTTGCCACATCAGCTCGTGTGACATCAGCCGGTCTTGCCACATCAGCTCGTATGACATCAGCCGGTCTTGCCACATCAGCTCGTGTGACATCAGCCGGTCTTGCCACATCAGCTCGTGTGACATTAGCTGGTCTTGTCACATCAGCTCGTGTGACATTAGCCGGTATTGCCGCATCAGCTGGTGTAGACAGAGGCCGAGTGGCAGGCATGTGATGTACGGTGCGCAGTACCAAGCTGGCGGCATCGTCACAAAACACGCCAAACGCCAGTAAATGCGGCAAGTTGTCGCTCACGAACAATCTGGCGGAACGTTTTGTCCCATAAACGAACATTTTGTCCCACAAACGAACATTTTGTCCCACAAACGAACATTTTGTCCCACAAACGAGTGTTGCAAAGAGCTAAAATGCGGCCTTTTTAAGCGAAGAGGTGTCGGATTTCGGAAATTTCACGGTACCGCTGCATGTCCTTGCACGACAAAATCAGCCGAACCCCTTTTCGTCGTCGATTCAAAATCCGTCGTGTCGTTCGCCATCTGTTACCAGAATTCCCAGTTGAACTAAAGAAGTGCTAACAAAAAGTTACCGAACTGACGAGGCATTGTCGCGAAAGTCAGCTACTACGCTATCAAAAAATGCATGTCTCACCCAACACTTCTTGGAATAGAGCTCAAGGATAGCTGAGAGATAGTTCAGACCCATATTGATGGAAATCGATATCAAATTTACTAAAAAGACAATAGTTTCCGTGAGGTAGCTCAGACCTGGCACACTGTGCCGACGAGGGTATTCATATGTCAAAGGCGTGCAAAAGCCCAGTTGAACTGAATCAAGTGAGCCAGCTCATGCTGACTTTTGACGACAGAAGTACCCGCCAGAGTCAGCTGGTGCGACGTTCTGTCTCGCTGCCAATCTCGACGCTGGCATCTGGAGATATTGAGTGTTATTGGTGCGCCCAGATGGCCCTGCAAATGACATCACGCTAGACAGCGTGATTTGTCAACTTTAGAGGAGGAATTGCAAGTTCGCTGGCGATATGAGCACTGCGCGGATGATGGGTACCGCCACACGGATGTGTGGCGGTGCCCATCATCCTTTCATTTTTGTCGGCGTACACTATCCAGACAGAAAGAGCAGTTTTGTATGCACAGACATTGAGAGCCCAGGGCCTTGGATTCAATGCTGATGCCCGAAATCGAGGCATGCAAAGAATCAAAACTTTGTTTCTGCCAAGCAACTATCTGCCTCGCATGATCAAAAGAGCAATGTTTCAGGTAGCACACCCCATGAGAAGTACACATTCACAAACGCGACGTTCGGACCCCAAAGACAACGCAACTTTCGTCAGCCTCCCCTACATAGATGATAATCCGATACAAAATAACAGCGGTAGGCAAAACCTCAAAACTATCATTGCGTGAGGCATGGCAGAGTGGCAAAACACTTTCAGAAACTCTGACCAAGTCCGCTCTCAACCCACACCCATGACCTGCTGGGAGCAAGTTGTCACTGTTGTCTGGCAGACCTTGAAGTCAGATGCCACAAACGGAGCACCGTCTGCCTTATAACATGCCATCTATGCCTACCATTGGGCATCACGTTTATAGGGGAAACAAAGCGCACGGCTAGGGATATATTTCATGAGCACTTGAGAGACGCTGAAAATATAACCGCTCACGCTCCATTTGGCGAACACTTCAAAATCACTCACGCGAGCAGCACTTTCGACTCTAATACACTTAGCATATCCACTCTGCAAGTCTGCAAAGATGTAGCGAAGCTCAAAATCAACGAATCAAGAGAGATTATGAACAAAAAGCCTTCATTAAACACAATGACGGTATCCTGGAACCTGATAAAACCGGTTCCTTACATCGTCTAAGGAAATCGCTTACGCAACACATAAGTATCAGAGTATCCGTTCCAAATTAGATGAGTTCAAGTGTTATGTTGCTGAGGAGGAACCGGATTTTGTTTGCATTACGGAGGCATGGGTCAGTGAAGGGTATTTTGGAGATAACTTACAGGACTATGAGATCCAGGGATACAATATGTTTTCGTGCAATAGGGGTCCAGCAATGAAAGGGGGTGGTGTAATGCTCTATATGAATAGCTTATTCAGTTCTCAAAAAGTAGCAGGTGGGAATAAAAATGTGTCTGTGGAGTCCATTTGGCTTGATGTCACTGTGGGAAAAGGCAACAGCAATACTCTTAGGATAGGAGCTTTCTACCGATCAGGAACCCTGCCACATTCTCAGCAACTGGAGCTTGACAAGGTGATTTGTGAGGAAATCAGTAGAAACTTTAAGAGGAAGTGCCTTATTCTCAGTGACTTTAATCTAAAAGGTTATGAAAATGCTGGTGTTGGCACCCCATCATGCAAAATGTTTAGGAAATGCCTTGAAGAGGACCTGTTCTTACACCAGTTTTTATCGGAACCTACCAGGCATGGTTCATTCTTGGACCTTGTATTCTCGGATTTAAGTGACTTGGTTCAAGACTTGACTGTAGGCGAAACTCTGGGAAAAAGTGACCATAACATAGTTAGATTCAAGGCACATGTAGGGGAAATTATCAAGGATAATTTGGTAAAGGTTCCAAATTTCAACAGAGCAGACTTTAACGGCATGAGAGCGGCTTTAGGTGCCATCAGATGGGAAGAAGAATTCTCCAATTTAAATGCCTGTGAAATGTGGGAAAAGTTCAAATTTTACTTGAAGGAAACACAGATTAGACATGTCCCCCAAAAGCAAAGACGCAAAAGAAGGGTAGGAAAGCCAGCATGGCTTACACCAGACGTGATAAAAGCAATTAAGGCTAAGAAAACTGCATTTAGAGTTTTTAAAGAAGCCTCAAATGTCGTTAATCTAAAGGCGTATCGAAAAGCTAGAGACACTGTGAAGCAAAAAACAGAGCAGCAAAGCGAGCAAAAGAACTGGATTTAGCTAGAAACTGTAATGGGGACAGTAAAAAGTTCTTTAGTTTCTACAAGCTGAGTAAAGTTTCTAGCACAATTGGTCCACTGGAAGTAAATGGGACTACATTGGGTGAGGATAGTGAGATGGTTGAGGAGCTGAACAAGCAGTTCAAATCAGTGTTTACATTGGAAGATATGACCAATCTGCCGACGGTACGCCATAGTTCAGTGACATGGGATCTGACAAATGATGTTGATTTCATTGATAATGATGTTGTTTACAATCATATCAGGAAAATAAAGCCAAATAAGGCAGCAGGACCTGATGAAATTTATGCTAGGGTGTTGCGGGAAACTGAAAATGAACTGGCCTTTCCACTTAGTATAATATTTTGTAGATCAGTTTCACATAATGAAATTCCAACCGATTGGAAAAGGGCAAATGTAGTTCCTATTTTCAAGAAAGGAGAAAGAGAGAAAGTTGAAAACTATAGGCCAATAAGTCTCACATCCCTAGTCTGCAAGGTACTCGAATCAATTATCAAGGATAGAATAGTTAGTTATCTGGAAGGTAGCAGATTGATTCAAAATACTCAACAAGGGTTTAGAAAAGGACGATCGTGTCTCACAAACCTCTTGGACTTTTTGAACTTCGCCACAGAACAATTTGATCAGGGAAATCAGGTTGATGTAGCATATCTTGACTTTAGTATGGCCTTTGACAAGGTACCCCATACACGGTTAATGATACAACTTCAGTCCCATGGTATTGCAGGTAGCATCTTAAAATGGATAGAGTTGTGGCTTTCAGATAGACAGCAAAGAGTGATGCTAAATGGTACAAAGTCATCATGGCAAAATGTTCTTAGTGGAGTCCCCCAGGGGTCAGTACTAGGGCCATTACTGTTCATTATATTTGTAAATAACATTGAAAGTGACCTAAGCAGTAAAGTTTTGAAATTTGCGGATGATTTGAAGTTCTTTAGGGCAATAACAGGTCAGGATGAGCATATCTCGCTGCGAAAAGACTTAGACGAACTTGTGAAGTGGTCCGAAGAATGGCAAATGAAATTTAACTTTGATAAGTGCAAAATCATGCATGTAGGTAAGCAGCATATGAAGGGTCCATACTTGATGGGTGGCCAAGTGCTATCAGTGACTCAACAGGAGAAGGATTTAAGTGTTATTCTAAACACAAAACTGGGGGCATCAGAACAGACCAAGGAAGCCAGGAAGAAGGCACTGAGAATGCTCGGGGCAATAAATAGGAATGTATCATACAGAAGTGAGGAAGGGATCAGGAAGCTTTACTGTGCATACGTCAGGCCACATTTGGAATACTGCATCCAAGCTTGGTCTCCTAGCTATGAAAAAGATTGTTGGCTTTTGGAGAGAGTGCAAAAGAGGGCTACAAAAATGGTTAATGGAATAAGCAACCTGGCATATGAGGAAAGATTGAAGAAATTGAATATGTTTTCACTTACATATAGAAGGCTGAGAGGAGATCTCATCGAGGTCTTTAAATTTGTCAATGGTCTGGAGAGGGGATACCTCGGGGAAATGTTTGAATTTAACAGAAATGATGCAATTAGAGGTCATAAATTCAAAATTTAAGTTAACCACAGCAGAACAAGGTTAAGGCAAACTTTCTTCAACAACAGGGTATTGGAACACTGGAACCAGCTGCCAGAAAACATCGTCAGTAGAAGCACATTGAACATCTTTAAAAACAGCATAGACAATCATTATAAGAATAGAGGGCTTGCTTTTCAGTATTACAGGGAGGGCTGATTGACAGATTTGGTGGGCAACTGGTTCAGTGTACAGAGTGCAACCAAGAAGGGCCCTTGTTGCTCATAGTTGCACTAATCTTTTATGTCTTTATGTCTTTACATAACCGCATCCACACACAGACACCCACACACACACCTGGGTATCAAGATGGCACATGTATACACACACGGATGATACACCTTGAGGTGAGCTGACGTTAATGTGTTGATGTACTTTACGAGTAGGCAAATATTGTGATATGTAAAATGAAGACGATTAACTGTGTCGTGGCACGAGGTGCACTTGGCGAATGTGTTTTGTGCCTTTTGCAGTAAAATTTGTCCATCAACGCCACCGTGGCCCCATCAACACCACCGTGTCCATCAACACCATGTCACATCAACCGTGTCAACACCACCGTGTCCATCAACACCACCGTGTCCATCAACACCACCGTGTCCATCAACACCACCGTGTCCATCAACACCACCGTGTCCATCAATCACCACCGTGCCCATCCATCAACACCACCGTACCCATCAACACCACCGTGTCCATCAACACCACCGTACCCATCAACACCACCGTGTCCATCAACACCACCGTACCCATCAACACCACCGTGCCCATCAACACCACCGTGTCCATCAACACCACCGTGTCCATCAACACCACCGTGCCCATCAACACCACCGTGTCCATCAACACCACCGTACCCATCAACACCACCGTGTCCATCAACACCACCGTGCCCATCAACACCACCGTGTCCATCAACACCACCGTACCCATCAACATCAACACCACCGTGCCCATCAACACCACCGTGCCCATCAACCACCGTGCCCATCACGTGCCCCCATCAACACCACCGTGCCCATCAACACCACCGTGTCCATCAACACCATCAATACCGTCCATCAACACCACCGTGCCCATCAACACCACCGTGCCCATCAACCACCCATCACACCATCAACACCACCGTGCCCATCAACACCACCGTGCCCATCAACACCACCGTGCCCATCAACACCACCGTGCCCATCAACACCACCGTGTCCATCAACACCACCGTACCCATCAACACCACCGTACCCATCAACACCACCGTGTCCATCAACACCACCGTACCCATCAACACCACCGTGCCCATCAACACCACCGTGCCCATCAACATCAACACCAACCGTGCCCATCAACATCAACATCAACACCACCGTGCCCATCAACACCACCGTGCCCATCAACACCACCGTACCCATCAACACCACCGTGTCCATCAACACCACCGTGCCCATCAACACCACCGTGTCCATCAACACCACCGTACCCATCAACACCACCGTGTCCATCAACACCACCGTGTCCATCAACACCACCGTGCCCATCAACACCCGTGCCCATCAACACCACCGTGTCCATCAACACCACCTGCCACCGTGCCCATCAACACCACCGTGCCCATCACAACACCACCGTGTCCATCATCAGCACCACCGTGTCCATCAACACCACCGTACCCATCAATACCACCGTGTCCATCAACACCACCGTGTCCATCAACACCACCGTGTCCATCAACACCACCGTGTCCATCAACACCACCGTGTCCATCAACACCACCGTGCCCATCAACACCACCGTGTCCCATCAACACCACCGTGTCCATCAACACCACCGTGCCCATCAACACCACCGTGTCCATCAACACCACCGTGCCCATCAACACCACCGTCAACACCACCGTGCCCATCAACACCACCGTGCCCATCAACACCACCGTGCCCATCAACACCACCGTGTCCATCAACACCACCGTGCCCATCAACCACCGTGTCCATCAACACCACCGTGCCCATCAGCCGTGCCCATCAACACCACCGTGTCCATCAACACCACCGTGCCCATCAACACCCATCAACACCACCGTGCCCATCAACACCGTGCCCATCAACACCACCGTGCCCATCAACACCACCGTGTCCCATCATCACACCGTGCCCATCAACACCACCGTGCCCATCAACACCACCGTGTCCATCAACACCACCGTGCCCATCAACACCACCGTGCCCATCAACACCACCGTGCCTCCCATCAACACCACCGTGTCCCATCAACACCACCGTGTCCCATCAACACACCCACCGTGCCCATCAACACCACCGTGTCCATCAACACCACCGTACCCATCAACACCACCGTGTCCATCAACACCACCGTACCCATCAACACCACCGTGTCCATCAACACCACCGTGCCCATCAACACCACCGTGTCCATCATCAGCACCACCGTGCCCATCAACACCACCGTGCCCATCAACACCACCGTGCCCATCAACACCACCGTGCCCATCAACACCACCGTGTCCCATCAACACCACCGTGCCCATCAACACCACCGTGTCCCATCAACACCACCGTGTCCATCAACACCACCGTGTCCATCAACACCACCGTGCCCATCAACACCACCGTGCAACACCACCGTGTCCATCAACACCACCGTGCCCATCAACACCACCGTGCCCATCAACCGTGCCCATCAACACCGTGTCCATCAACACCACCGTGCCCATCCCATCAACACCACCGTGCCCATCAACACCACCGTGCCCATCAACACCACCGTGCCCATCAACACCACCGTGTCCATCAACACCACCGTGCCCATCAACACCACCGTGCCCATCCATCAGCACCACCGTGTCCATCAACACCACCGTGCCCATCAACACCACCGTGCCCATCAATGCCACCGTGTCCATCAACACCACCGTGTCCATCAACACCACCGTGCCCATCAACACCACCGTGTCCCATCAACACCACCGTGCCCATCAACACCACCGTGTCCCATCAACACCACCGTGTCCATCAACACCACCGTGTCCATCAACACCACCGTGTCCCATCAACACCACCGTGTCCATCAACACCACCGTGCCCATCACCCGGTCCATCAACACCACCGTGCCCATCAACATCACACCGTGTCCCATCAACACCACCGTGTCCATCAATCAACACCACCCACCGTGCCCATCAACACCACCGTGTCCATCAACACCACCGTGCCCATCAACACCACCGTGCCCATCAACACCACCGTGTCCATCAACACCACCAGTGTCCATCAACACCACCGTGCCCATCAACATCAACACCACCGTGTCCATCAACACCACCGTGTCCATCAACACCACCGTGCCCATCAGCACCACCACCGTGCCCATCAACACCACCGTGCCCATCAACACCACCGTGTCCATCAACACCACCGTGTCCCATCAACACCACCGTGCCCATCAACACCACCGTGTCCATCAACACCACCGTGCCCATCAACACCACCGTGTCCATCAACACCACCGTGTCCATCAACACCACCGTGTCCATCAACACCACCGTGTCCATCAACACCACCGTACCCATCAATACCACCGTGTCCATCAACACCACCGTGCCCATCAACACCACCGTGTCCATCAACACCATCAACACCACCGTGCCCATCAACACCACCGTGTCCATCAACACCACCGTGTCCATCAACACCACCGTGTCCATCAACACCACCGTGTCCATCAACACCACCGTGTCCATCAACACCACCGTACCCATCAACACCACCGTGTCCATCAACACCACCGTGTCCATCAATACCACCGTACCCATCAACACCACCGTGCCCATCAATCAACACCACCGTGTCCATCAACACCACCGTGTCCATCAACACCACCGTGCCCATCCATCATCAACACCACCGTGCCCATCAACATCAACACCACCACCGTGCCCATCAACACCACCGTGTCCATCAACACCACCGTGCCCATCAACACCACCGTGCCCATCAACACCACCGTGCCCATCAACATCAACACCACCGTGCCCATCAACACCACCGTGTCCCATCAACACCACCGTGTCCCATCAACACCACCGTGCCCATCAACACCACCGTGCCCATCAACACCACCGTGTCCATCAACACCACCGTGCCCATCAACACCACCGTGTCCATCACCACCGTGCCCATCAACACCACCGTGCCCATCAACACCGTGCCCATCAACACCACCGTGCCCATCAACACCGTGCCCATCACCGTCCATCACCGTGCCCATCAACACCACCGTGCCCATCAGACCACCGTGTCCATCAACACCACCGTGCCCATCAACCACCATCAACCACCGTGTCCATCAACACCACCGTGCCCATCAACACCACCGTGCCCATCAACACCACCGTGCCCATCAACACCACCGTGCCCATCAACACCACCGTGCCCATCAACACCACCGTGTCCCATCAACACCACCGTGCCCATCAACACCACCGTGCCCATCAACACCACCGTGTCCATCAACACCACCGTGCCCATCAACACCACCGTGCCCATCAACACCACCGTGCCCATCAAACCACCGTCACATCAACACCACCGTGCCCATCAACACCACCGTGTCCATCAACACCACCGTGTCCCATCAACACCACCAGTGTCCATCAACACCACCGTGTCCATCACACACACCACCGTGTCCATCACACCGTGCCCATCAACACCACCGTGTCCATCAACACCACCGTGCCCATCAACACCACCGTGTCCATCAACACCACCGTGCCCATCAAACACCGTCCATCAACACCACCGTGCCCATCAACATCAACACCACCGTGTCCCATCAACACCACCGTGCCCATCAACACCACCGTGCCCATCAACACCACCGTGCCCATCAACACCACCGTGTCCATCAACACCACCGTGCCCATCACAACCATCAACACCACCGTGTCCATCAACACCACCGTGCCCCATCAACACCACCGTGTCCATCAACACCACCGTGTCCATCAACACCACCGTGTCCATCAACACCACCGTGTCCATCAACACCACCGTGTCCCATCAACACCACCGTGTCCCATCAACACCACCGTGTCCATCAACACCACCGTGTCCATCAACACCACCGTGTCCATCAACCGTGCCCATCAACACCACCGTGTCCATCAACACCACCGTGCCCATCAACACCGTGCCCATCAACACCACCGTGCCCATCAACACCACCGTGCCCATCAACACCACCGTGTCCCATCAACACCACCGTGCCCATCAACACCACCGTGCCCATCAACACCACCGTGCCCATCAACACCACCGTGCCCATCAACACCACCGTGCCCATCAGCACCACCGTGCCCATCAACACCACCGTGCCCATCAATGCCACCGTGCCCATCAACCACCACCGTGCCCATCAACACCACCGTGCCCATCAACACCACCGTGCCCATCAACACCACCGTGCCCATCAACACCACCGTGCCCATCAACACCACCGTGCCCATCAACACCACCGTGTCCCATCAACACCACCGTGCCCATCAACACCACCGTGTCCATCAACGCCACCGTGCCCATCAACACCACCACGTGCCCATCCATCAACACCACCGTGCCCATCAACACCACCGTGTCCATCAACACCACCGTGCCCATCAACACCACCGTGCCCATCAACACACACCCACCGTGCCCATCAACACCACCGTGTCCCATCAACACCACCGTGTCCATCAACACCGTGTCATCAACACCACCGTGCCCATCAGCACCACCGTGCCCATCACATCAACACCACCGTGCCCATCAACCACCGTGTCCATCAACACCCACCGTGTCCATCAACACCACCGTGTCCATCAACACCACCGTGCCCATCAACACCACCGTGTCCATCAACACCACCGTGCCCATCACAACACCACCGTGTCCATCAACACCACCACGTGCCCATCAACACCACCGTGCCCATCAACGCCACCGTGCCCATCAACACCACCGTGCCCATCAACACCACCGTGCCCATCAACCACCGTGCCATCAACGTGCCCATCAACAACCCACCGTGCCCATCAACACCACCGTGCCCATCAACCACCGTGTCCATCAACACCACCGTGTCCCATCAACACCACCGTGCCCATCAACACCACCGTGCCCATCAACACCACCGTGCCCATCAACACCACCGTGTCCATCAACACCACCGTGCCCATCAACACCACCGTGTCCCATCAACACCACCGTGCCCATCAACACCACCGTGCCCATCAACACCACCGTGCCCATCAACACCACCGTGTCCATCAACACCACCGTACCCATCAACACCACCGTGTCCATCAACACCACCGTACCCATCAACACCACCGTACCCATCAACACCACCGTGTCCATCAACACCACCGTGTCCATCAACACCACCGTGTCCATCAACACCACCGTGCCCATCAACACCACCGTACCCATCAACACCACCGTGTCCATCAACACCACCGTGCCCATCAACACCACCGTGTCCATCAACACCACCGTACCCATCAACACCACCGTGTCCATCAACACCACCGTGTCCATCAACACCACCGTGTCCATCAACACCACCGTGTCCATCAACACCACCGTGTCCCATCAACACCACCGTGTCCATCAACACCACCGTGCCCATCAACACCACCGTGTCCATCAACACCACCGTGTCCATCAACACCGTGCCATCAACACCGTGCCCATCAACACAACACCGTGTCCATCAACACCACCGTGCCCATCAACACCACCGTGTCCATCAACACCACCGTGTCCCATCAACACCACCGTGCCCATCAACACCACAACACCACCGTGCCCATCAACACCACCGTGCCCATCAGACCACCGTGTCCATCAACACCACCGTGCCCATCAACACCACCGTGCCCATCACACACCACCGTGCCCATCAACACCACCGTCCATCAACACCACCGTGCCCATCAACACCACCGTGCCCATCAACACCACCGTGTCCCATCAACACCACCACCGTGCCCATCACACACCACCGTGCCCATCAACACCACCGTGCCCATCAACACCACCGTGCCCATCAACACCGCCACCACCGTGCCCATCAACACCACCGTGCCCATCAACACCACCGTGCCCATCAACACCACCGTGCCCATCAACACCACCGTGCCCATCAACACCACCGTGCCCATCAACACCACCGTGCCCATCAACACCACCGTGCCCATCAACACCGTGCCCATCAACACCACCGTACCCATCAACACCACCGTACCCATCAACACCACCGTGCCCATCAACACCACCGTACCCATCAACACCACCGTGCCCATCAACACCACCGTACCCATCAACACCACCGTGTCCATCAACACCACCGTGCCCATCAACACCACCGTGTCCATCAACACCACCGTACCCATCAACACCACCGTGCCCATCAACACCACCGTGCCCATCACAACACCACCGTGCCCATCAACCCACCGTGTCCATCATCAACCACCGTGCCCATCAACACCACCGTGTCCATCAACACCACCGTGTCCATCAACACCACCGTGATCCATCAACACCACCGTGCCCATCCATCAACACCACCGTGTCCATCAACACCACCGTGCCCATCAACACCACCGTGTCCCATCAACACCACCGTGTCCATCAACACCACCGTGTCCATCAACACCACCGTGTCCATCAACACCACCGTGTCCATCAACACCACCGTGCCCATCAACACCACCGTGTCCCATCAACACCACCGTGTCCATCAACACCACCGTGTCCATCAACACCACCGTGCCCATCATCATCACACCACCGTGTCCATCAACACCACCACCGTGCCCATCAACACCACCGTGTCCATCAGCACACACCACCGTGTCCATCAACACCACCGTGTCCATCAACACCACCGTGCCCATCAACACCACCGTGTCCATCAACACCACCGTGCCCATCAACACCACCGTGTCCATCAACACCACCGTGTCCATCAACACCACCGTACCCATCAACACCACCGTGTCCATCACATCAACACCACCGTGTCCCATCAACACCACCGTGCCCATCAACACCACCGTGCCCATCAACACCACCGTGTCCATCAACACCACCGTGCCCATCAAGCACCACCGTGTCCCATCAACACCACCGTGCCCATCAACACCACCGTGCCCATCAACATCACACCACCGTGCCCATCAACATGCCCATCAACACCACCGTGCCCATCAACCACGTCAACCACCGTCCGTGCCCATCAACACCGTCCACCCACCGTGCCCATCAACACCACCGTGCCCATCAACACCACCGTGCCCATCAACATCAACCACCGTGCCCATCAACATCAACACCACCGTGCCCATCATCAACACCACCGTGTCCATCAACACCACTATGCCCATCAACACCACCGTACCCATCAACACCACCGTACCCATCAACATCAACATCAACACCACCGTACCCATCAACACCACCGTGCCCATCAACATCAACATCAACACCACCGTGCCCATCAACATCAACATCAACACCACCGTGCCCATCAACACCACCGTGCCCATCAACACCACCGTACCCATCATCAACACCACCGTCCCCATCAACACCACCGTGCCCATCAACCCCCATCCACCCATCCCATCAGCACCACCGTGCCCATCAACACCACCGTGTCCCATCAACACCACCGTGCCCATCAACACCACCGTGTCCATCATCACACCACCGTGCCCATCAACACCACCGTGCCCATCAACACCACCGTGTCCATCAACACCACCGTGTCCATCAACACCACCGTGTCCATCAACACCACCGTGTCCATCAACCACCACCAACACCACCGTGTCCATCAACACCACCGTGTCCATCAACACCACCGTGTCCATCAACACCACCGTGTCCCATCAACACCACCGTGTCCATCAACACCACCTGTCCCATCAACACCACCGTGTCCATCAACACCACCGTGCCCATCAACACCACCGTGCCCATCAACACCACCGTGCCCATCAACACCACCGTGCCATCATCCACACCCATCAACACCACCGTGTCCATCCATCCATCAACACACCACCGTGTCCCATCAACACCACCGTGCCCATCAACACCACCGTGTCCCATCAACACCACCGTGTCCCATCAACACCACCGTGCCCATCAAACCGTGTCCATCAACACCACCATCAACAGCACCACCGTGTCCATCAACACCACCGTGCCCATCAACACCACCGTGTCCATCAACCCACCGTGCCCATCAACACCACCGTGTCCCATCAACACCACAGTGTCCATCAACACCACCGTGTCCATCAACACCACCGTGTCCATCAACACCACCGTACCCATCAACACCACCGTGTCCATCAACACCACCGTGTCCATCAACACCACCGTGTCCATCAACACCACCGTGCCCATCAACACCACGTGTCCCATCAACACCACCGTGTCCATCAACACCACCGTGTCCATCAACACCACCGTGTCCATCAACACCACCGTGTCCATCAACACCACCGTGTCCATCACACACCACCGTGTCCATCAACACCACCGTGTCCATCAACACCACCGTGCCCATCAACATCAACATCAACACCACCGTACCCATCAACATCAACACCACCGTGTCCATCAACACCACCGTGCCCATCAACACCACCGTGTCCATCAACACCACCGTGTCCATCAACACCACCGTGTCCATCAACACCACCGTACCCATCAACACCACCGTGTCCATCAACACCACCGTACCCATCAACACCACCGTGTCCATCAACACCACCGTGTCCATCAACACCACCGTGTCCATCAACACCACCGTGTCCATCAACACCACCGTGTCCATCAACACCACCGTACCCATCAACACCACCGTGTCCATCAACACCACCGTGTCCATCAACACCACCGTGTCCATCAACACCACCATCAACGTGTCCATCAACACCACCGTGTCCATCAACACCACCGTGTCCATCAACACCACCGTGTCCATCAACACCACCGTACCCATCAACACCACCGTGCCCATCAACACCACCGTGTCCCATCAACCGTGTCCATCAACATCAGCACCACCGTGTCCATCAACACCACCGTGTCCATCAACACCACCGTGTCCATCAACACCACCGTGTCCATCAACACCACCGTGTCCCATCAACACCACCGTGCCCATCAACACCACCGTGTCCATCAACACCACCGTGCCCATCAACACCACCGTGTCCCATCAACACCACCGTGTCCCAACATCATCACACCACCGTGTCCATCAACACCACCGTGTCCATCAACACCACCGTGCCCATCAACACCACCGTGACCCATCAACACCACCGTGTCCATCACATCAACACCACCGTGCCCATCAACACCACCGTGTCCATCAACACCACCGTGTCCATCAACACCACCGTGTCCATCAACACCACCGTGTCCATCAACACCACCGTGTCCATCAACACCACCGTGTCCCATCAACACCACCGTGTCCATCAACACCACCGTGTCCATCAACACCACCGTGTCCATCAACACCACCGTGTCCATCAACACCACCGTGTCCATCAACGCACCACCGTGTCCATCAACACCACCGTGTCCATCAACACCACCGTGCCAACATCCATCAGCACCACCGTGTCCATCAACACCACCGTGTCCATCAACACCACCGTGCCCATCAACACCACCGTGCCCATCAACACCACCGTGCCCATCAACACGTGTCCATCAACACCACCGTGTCCATCAACACCACCGTGTCCCATCAACACCTGCCACCGTGTCCATCAACACCACCGTGCCCATCAACACCACCGTGTCCATCAACACCACCGTGCCCATCCATCAGCACCACCGTGCCCATCAACACCACCGTCCATCAACACCACCGTGTCCATCAACACCACCGTGTCCATCAACACCACCGTGTCCATCAACACCACCGTGTCCCATCAACACCACCGTGTCCATCAACACCACCGTGTCCATCAACACCACCGTGCCCATCAACACCACCGTGCCCCATCAACACCACCGTGTCCATCAACACCACCGTGTCCCATCAACACCACCGTGCCCATCAATGCCACCGTGTCCATCAACACCACCGTGCCACCGTGTCCATCAACACCACCGTGTCCATCAACACCACCGTGTCCATCAACACCACCGTGTCCATCAACACCACCGTACCCATCAACACCACCGTGCCCATCAACACCACCGTGTCCATCAACACCACCGTGTCCATCAACACCACCGTGTCCATCAACACCACCGTGTCCATCAACACCACCGTGTCCATCAACACCACCGTACCCATCAACACCACCGTGTCCATCAACACCACCGTACCCATCAACACCACCGTGCCCATCAACACCACCGTACCCATCAACACCACCGTGCCCATCAACACCACCGTGTCCATCAACACCACCGTGTCCATCAACACCACCGTGTCCATCAACACCACCGTGCCCATCCTCCATCAACACCACCGTGTCCATCAACACCACCGTGTCCCATCAACCGTGCCCATCAACACCACCGTGTCCATCAACACCACCGTGTCCATCAACACCACCGTGTCCATCAACACCACCGTACCCATCAACACCACCGTGTCCATCAACACCACCGTACCCATCAACCACAACACCGTGCCCATCAACACCACCGTGCCCATCAACACCACCGTGTCCCATCAACACCACCGTGCCCATCAACACCGTGTCCAACACCACCGTGCCCATCAACACCACCGTGTCCATCAACACCACCGTGCCCATCAACACCACCGTGTCCATCAACACCACCGTGTCCATCAACACCACCGTGTCCATCAACACCACCGTACCCATCAACACCACCGTACCCATCAACACCACCGTGTCCATCAACACCACCGTGCCCATCAACACCACCGTGCCCATCAACACCACCGTGCCCATCAACACCACCGTGTCCATCAACACCACCGTGCCCATCAACACCACCACGTGTCCATCAACACCACCGTGTCCCATCAACACCACCGTGTCCATCAACACCACCGTGTCCATCAACATCAACACCACCGTGCCCATTCACCACCGTGCCCATCAACACCACCGTGTCCATCAACACCACCGTGTCCATCAACACCACCGTGCCCATCAAAACCACCGTGCCCATCAACACCACCGTGCCCATCAATACCACCGTGTCCATCATCAATACCACCGTGTCCATCAACACCACCGTACCCATCAACACCACCGTGCCCATCAACACCACCTTGTCCATCAACACCACCGTACCCATCAACATCAACACCACCGTGTCCATCAACACCACAGTGTCCATCAACACCACAGTGTCCATCAACACCACAGTGTCCATCAACACCACCGTGTCCATCAACACCACCGTGTCCATCAACACCACAGTGTCCATCAACACCACCGTGCCCATCAACATCAACATCAACACCATCGTACCCATCAACATCAACATCACCGTGCCCATCAACACCACCGTACCCATCAACATCAACATCAACACCACCGTACCCATCAGCATCAACACCACCGTACCCATCAACATCAACACCACCGTGCCCATCAACATCAACATCAACACCACGGTGCCCATCAACATCAACACCACCGTACCCATCAACACTACCGTACCCATCAACACCACCGTACCCATCAACACCACCTTACCCATCAACATCAACGCCACCGTACCCATCAACATCAACATCAACACCACCGTGCCCATCAACATCAACACCACCGTGCCCATCAACATCAACACCACCGTACCCATGAACACTACCGTACCCATCAACACCACCGTACCCATCAACATCAACACCGCCGTACCCATCAACATCAACATCAACACCACGGTGCCCATCAACATCAACACCACCGTACCCATCAACACTACCGTACCCATCAACACCACCGTACCCATCAACACCACCTTACCCATCAACATCAACGCCACCGTACCCATCAACATCAACATCAACACCACCGTGCCCATCAACATCAACACCACCGTGCCCATCAACATCAACACCACCGTACCCATGAACACTACCGTACCCATCAACACTACCGTACCCATCAACATCAACACCACCGTACCCATCAACATCAACATCAACACCACCGTGCCCATCAACATCAACACCACCGTACCCATCAACACTCCACCGCCCATCAACACCACCGTGCCCATCAACATCAACCATCAACACCACCGTAGTCCAACACCACCGTGTCCATCAACATCAACATCAACACCGTGCCCATCAACACCACCGTGCCCATCAAAAAAGTGAACTTACCACCGTGCCCATCATTCTGGACATTCATCTTATTCCATACTGTATTATTCCGTATACCCGCTAACAAAAACTTGATGACCCAAAATATTCCTAAAAGTAAGGCGACCAGAACAACTGAAAATCAGCTTTTTAATAATAAATTATTATTTTTTTAAAATAAAAAAAAAAAAATATTTTTTATTATTTTTTAAAATAATTTTTTTTTTTTTTTTTTTTTTTTTTTTTTTTTTTTTTTTTTTTTTTTTTTTTTAATAGATGTTTTTGTTTTTTTTTTTTTTTTTTTTTTTTTTTTTTTTTTTTTTTTTTTTTTTTTTTATTTTTTTTTTTTTTTTTTTTTTTTAAAATAAATAAAAATTTTTTTTTTTTTTTTTTTTTTTTTTTTTTTTTTTTTTTTTTCCTCCCCCCTTTTTTTTTTTTTTTTAAAAAAAAAAAAAAAACCAAAAAAAGGAAGAGAAAGAAAAATTTTTATAATTATAAAATTTTTTTTTTTTAATAATAAAAAAAAAATAAAAGGATTTTTTTTTTTTTCCTTTTTTTTTTTTTTTTTTTTGTACTATTTGGGATTATTTTTTTTTTTTAATATTTTTTATTTTTTTTTTTTTTTTGGAAAGGGGAGCTAGCCGGATGCATCTATTGCATAATGGATCCGTGTTAACGAATAATAACGGCAGCCCGATGTCCACATGGGTGTCACTAGCAGCAGAGCCGTTGGCGCTGTCCTGTAACTGTCTGCCCAGCCTGTGGTAGGCTATTTTCCTTGGCCGTTGAAAGGTTTAACCGGCGCACGTCCGGAGGGGGGGGGGGCAGATATCTGCCCCCTCCGGTTTTTCCTCATTTGCCGACAAACTAATAGGGTTAGCAAGGCCAAACCTCGCATAGCAGTTCATTTGTCTTTTCCGCATATCCTCATAAATGTTTAATCCTGGGTCATCTCAGGTCAGGCCACCAGGTCAGGCGAAGTGACCCAACTACACTCGGAGTTTCAGGTGGCATAACTTCCACAATAATAGGGCGATTGATTTCAAACTTATAGCATGTCATGATCTCATTAGGGACCATAATATGTATATCGGTTTTTTGTAACATTGACCTTAGGTCAGGTCCCTGACATGGCTTCCCCATTATAGGGCTATGGTGAAATATACAAATGTTTCCTAGTTACATATTTGCTCTCGGAATGATCTTACAACGGTTGTGGCATGTAGATGGAAGCTGTGCTCAATGGTACCGAAGGCATTTTTGCTCAGTGTCCTCACCAAGGTCTCTGAGGGCACCTGAGATCACTACACATTTATGCGCATTACATCGCCCTGCATTGAGCTAGAACGCTGAAGTTACCGTTATTGTGCTTGCATCGTCAAGACGTGTCGATTGATACCCTACATGACCTCCCTAGGCCTTGACTTGAGGTCATGAATTTATGACCTTGACCTGAGTTTCGGTTGACCTGACCCTAAATTACACCGCATATTGTCGGTAGCGCATTTCATGGACTATCGAATAGCGTTCGCCATTTGTTTCTATCTGTTGCAGGTCCTGAGATAGGTGTCAATATCTGAGTCCCACCTGATCTGGTCGAATTTGACCTATGATGGCCCAGTGACCTGAATGTTGACCTGAGCGAAAATATCACGGAAACACTTTCGATAGAGCCCGTCACCAGCTATCGAACGCTGTTTTCTGTTTGTCGCTATCTAGCATAGTTCAAGAAATCTTAAGGGGGCAGACATCTGCCCCCCCCCGGACATGCGAAGTTGGCGCGGACCGCCGGACGTGCGAGTGTTAATGTCAAGTCTCGAAGTGTGGGGTCATTTTGAACGCCTCGAGAGCGTCAATTTACCTCCCTCACGAACTTCTGTTCTGACCACGGCATGTCGATGTGTTAAACGGCATCTGTTGTTACGTGTTTTGCCGTTGCTACGTGTTTGGCCGTACTACGTGTCAGGGAACAGAAGGTCACCTTCATACCGCTTGGTTTTTGAACTCTTGCTGTCCATGCAAAAGAACACGATTTATTGCTTAGAAATCATCAAAATTGACGATATAAAAGGTGAAGACCTAGTTTTGTGCAGGTGATACGTGCAAAGGACAAGGTGACCGGTACCTTGAAGGTCAATTACCTTGAAATATGTGATGATCTGTTGAAGCTGACAATTTTCGAAACAGACGGCGCTCAGGAAAAGGAAACATGTGCTATCAAATTGAAACTCCATGCTTCCCATCCCACCTTCGTCGCGATTGATTGAGATGCACACTCTAAATTGTACACTTATTTAATTTTCGAAAGAAATTCGAAAAATATTCCAATCTTTAAGTTGAAGTTAAGGATACAGATAACATCAGAAATTAACCCGGCAAACACAATTACCGAGGGTTCGCTAATATTTCGTACTGGTTTGTGTTTTAGCCTCCATTTAGCGGCTGGCATACATTTACCTATGGGATGTTTGACATCGATCTTCCCGACCTGAGCTGATGACTTGAAACTTGGCATGATTTTAGAGGGCGTAATTTGACACTACAGATATTTCGATTTAAAAAAATGGAATAGCAACAACGCAATGCACAAAGAACCGTTGTTCCATTGAAGCACTTGATTTGACAATGAACGTGACCTAGGTCCACATTTTGCGTGTTTCGTTCCTTTTTGATCATTTCCTCAGGCGTCAACACAGCGTCCGCATGCATGCACGAGTCTATTCACCCTCATGAGACCCAGTCGGTTCTCGATCGAAGAACCAGCGGGCCCACCTGTACTCAGTCCAAGACGCCAGGCCTGGCTCTCGGCCGGTAGCCAGGTCTGGTTACCGGTGGGCAGCCAGGTCAGATGTGGACGAGTAGCCAGACTCGGCTCCCAGCAAGTGGCTAGACTAGGCTGCCGGAGGGGTAGCCGAACCGGGCTGCCGACGTCTAGCCAACCCTGGCTGCCGGTGGGTAAGCAGACCCAGCTTCCGGCGGGTGGCCCAGTCTGACTGCCGGCGGGTGGCCGGGTGGACCCACCAACAGCCGCCGGCGGGTGGCCGGGTTGACCCACTAACAGCCGCCGGCGGGTGGCCCAGTCTGACTGCCGGCGGGTGGCCGGGTGGCCGGGTGGCTGGGTGGCCTGGTAGCCGGGTGGACCCACCAACAGCCGCCGGCTCGTCTCCGGCCGGCCCCCCAGCTGCGGTGTCGGACCTATGAAGACGTCGGAAGTCGGAGACACGGCCGCAGTGCGCGTTGTTTTGGTTGGCCGAGGGCGCTGGCCGTGGGCTCCGCTGTAACCGGCCACTCACCGTGGCCGGCGGCGCCCTCGCTGTTCCGCACTGTCTGGACGACAGCGGACAGCAAACGGCACCACTCTGCCTGCCCGTAAACAGCAAACAGCGGCAGTCTGGCCGACAGCGAACGGCGGACACCAAACAGCGACAGAGTGCCGGCCGACAGACGGCGCCAGTGGAGCGCCTGCCGGCCGGTATCCACACCAGCACCCCCACCCCCCACCCCCCACCCCCCACCCCCACCCCCACCCATGAGGCACCACCTTTACACGGTGGGGGGGGGGGGGGGATTGAGTGCCCCAATGACCCTGCGACCATCATACCGGCGAGGGGTGAGACCAGGAGTTCCTCACTCGCCCTTCCATCTATACGCTCCCATTCCAATGCCCATCTCATTCTAATATCCATATCCTTAACCTTCCCCCTACAACGCCAACTATACCAGTTATGAGCAGGCAGGGCAACTTCCCCGGTCCTGCCCACCAGCTCTGTTTTATCGGGGTAGCTGCGCCCCCGCGGCCCGTCCCCCGGGGTTGACGGAGTCCTGGAGGTTGAGGTCCCCCGTCACACGGTGCTAGTTGTGGCGGGGGACCAACACACCTCTTTGGTCCTGATATCCCGGAGGGGCGGGCGGGCCCGTGGGGCCTCACGCGGACCAAGTGACTGGTCGCCTCGGGCCGGGGGCCTGGGTATCTTTCCAGTTCTCGCCGGCCCGGCCAGCCGGGGTCAAGGGGTGGGCGGCGTTGGATTTCGGTCGGGGTGGTGAGTTTCTCTCTCCCGGCCGGACTAAGGCACTGCCTGCCCCGTATAGCTTCTCGGGCGCCTTGCGACCTCCCGTTCGCGGGACCCAGGCGTCCCCCCAGTAGGGCCCTATGCGGTGGGGTGCCCGGAGAGCTGAAACCAAACGCACTACATGGCATCAACAATAAAAAAAAACACCCCTGGTCCCTCTCATGGGGGCCAGACCAACCCCCATATACGACGTGATCGGAGTTCTCCATCGGATGGTACCCCGTACCACGTGTGCTGGTTTTTCGGGGAATTAGCAAGAGTCTTGCGTCCCTATCCCCCTTCCAAAGACGGGACGGATGTGACAGATTCGGTAGGATTATAAAATGCGAAAGGCTGAAGGACGGTGCTCTGGAGGTTGAATTTGCGACAGCAGAGCAGGCAGACACAGCACTGCGATCATCTGAGTTTGTGTATGGCGTGCGTAAGAATGGGAAAAAAGAGGACGTGACGATCACAATCGCCGTAGAACCACATAGTACAAAAAACACCTCGCGTGGAGTAATTAACTGCTTTGACCTAAGAGATGTTACAGAGGATGAGATCGTGGATGGGCTGGCAACTTTCGGGGTTATAGCCGCCAGGAAAATGAAAGCAAGGAGAGGTACAGACTTTATTTTGACCAACAATATTATTATAACTTTCAACACAACCGACCTTCCCTCGGAGATCAGAGTGGGCTACCTGCGTGTGAGAGTGAGGCAATTCCTCCAAAATCCAATGCGTTGTTTCAGATACCAAAGATTCGGCCACACTACTCAATTTTGCCGTGGCCGGCCAGCGTGCAGCAGATGTGCCTCCCATGAACACTCGAGTGAGCAATGCTCCTCTGAACACCCTTTCTGCGCCAACTGCGATTCAGGACAGGTCCCCCATACGTCGTATGACCGTACGTGTCCACATTACATTTGGGGAAAGGAAATTATTTCATTGAAGCACACGCACAAAATATCGTTTAGAGAGGCCAGGGACCTCTATGAAAGATCACACCCAAAAATATCGTATTCTTCCAGAACCAAAACCAGCATAACCGTACCAAACGTACAACCCGACAAGGCATGCGAGTTGACCGCGCAACTTACAGCTCTTCTCCGAGCTTTTAGGGTGCCCCTCGCCTCGCCTACGATGAACAGACAGTACAGTGAAAAGAACGACAAAACGACTGAAGCCCCACCCACCACCAAAGATTGTGCGGAAGATGTTTTGCAGGCCTCTCAGCAGCCGGTGCTCAGACGGTGGGCAGTGGACCCAAGTTCACCGGTCCAGGAGGCCGGCTCGATCTTCCCCTTCCAAACCCGGTCCATCCCCGACGACCACATCTATCTATACCGCATCATCACCCAAATCCACGCCTACTCCCTCTCCCAAAGCCACCCTCGTTAACCCTATCACTCCGGCCATCTCATAATGGGGCAGTGCCGCCTCCCGTCGCGTCCCGGTAGAGCCATCTCCGGCATCGCGGCGATCGCAGATGACCGGGCTTCGACCAGGAGCTCCCGATATGGGGGTATCTAGTCGAGTAAACCGTGACGGGTCGCGTGACACCTCACTTTGCGAGCGTCCTGCCGGTCCGTCACAGGCCGGGGGCCTGCACGAATCCCTAGCCAGGACCTCTCGGGCACCCCCCGTGACAGTTCCTGGAGATGCGAAGGGACCTCTACCCGTTCCCTCTTGTGAGAACCCGCCACACTTTCCCCTATTGCCGGACGCAAAAGGGCATCACCCTGGGCAATTTCGCCACTGGGCGGTGGTATCCATAGGAATCGCCAGCGAGCGAATTATGCGTCCGCGGAGGCCAGGATCCACATTGGTGGATCCTAATTAGGCATTCACGTAATTTTGTTTTTATTGAACTCTGATATTTGGATGTCCGAAGGCAGGGCAAGGCTGTATACATGGACACACACCACTTTGAAATTCTAAGACACTTATATGACACCTACGTCAACAGTTCTACAGTGGAACTGTCGGGGTTTTAGAACTAGCGCCCAAGACCTCCAGGTGGTCTTAAATGGGTACGGCCCTGCGGCGGTATGTCTTCAGGAGATCAAACTTTCACCTAACTACATCGTGTCGTTGAGTGGGTACTCGATATTTCGGAAGGATGTGGTGACTGCTGCTGCGGCACACGGTGGAGTGCTACCAGCAGTCCATAACAGCATCCCCATGAGAGTACTAACCCTGCCTACTACACTCCAGGCGGTTGCCGCTCGAGTACACTTTGGTCACAGATGTATCTCAGTATGCTCCGTATACCTGCCTCCAGGGAATGTGTTCCCCACCGTAGAACTCGCTAACTTGGTGTCTGAACTGCCTCGACCCGTCTTGCTTTTGGGCGATTTTAACGCTCACCACACGTTGTGGGGATGTGTCGGTATCAACACCCGTGGTCGCCATCTGGAATCTTTAATCCTTAACGAAATGCTCTGCATTTTAAATACTGGAACACGAACACACTCTCCACACCGTCGGGAACCACTTCCACCTTGGACCTCCGCCTGGCCAGCCCGCAGATAACGGAGAGCCTCAAGTGGACGGTGGATTCCGATCCACTGGGGAGTGATCGTTTCCCAATCTGGTTGAGTTATCTGGACGGCTCAGTTTTAGGCCCGCGCCCGCAGCGATGGAATTGTAAGAAAGCGGACTGGGGTAGATTTCAGGAGAAAATTCAAGCTGCTTTCCGCCCAGAATCAAGGTCTCCGCCACTACCAGTGACCGAATTCACTGCATTTCTCCTGGAATGCGTCTCCTCAAGTATCCCCAGGACGTCTGGACTTCCTCGACGCACCCCTGTGCCGTGGTGCACGGAAGGGTGCAGTGACGCTATTCGTGCTCGAAGACGCGCATTTCGAGCCTTCAACCGTAATAGCACTACTGCCAACTTAATAGAGTTCAGGCGTGCTCGGGTCCTTGCTCGGCGCACTAGGCGGGAGGCCAAGCGTGTTTCGTGGATTGAGTATGTTAGGTCACTCAATCGATCCTCGCCAACCTCATTAATTTGGTCTCGCATCAAGAGTATCTCTGGCCGATTTAATGCAGGCCCGCTTCCCACGTTGACGGTCGGTAGCCGTGAAGTGACGAACCCGATTGATGTGGCGAATAAGATTGGCCATGCTTTGGCAGACGTTAGCCGCGCCGGCAACGGAGACGCACAATTTATGCGCCACCAGGCGCGCTTTGAATCGACTTCGATAGATTGTTCTACTTCAGAACATCCGTCATACAACGATTGCTTTACTCTGGCTGAGATGGAGTCGGCAATTAACTCGTTGCGCAATGTAGCCGAGGAACCCGATGGAGTGCACAATGAGCTGCTGAAGCACCTGCCTTCCTCTGTGGTCGCGAAGCTTTTACGTACCTTCAACCTGATATGGACTAATGGCGAGTACCCTCCACCGTGGTGCGAAGCTACAGTGATCCCACTGTTGAAATCTGGGAAACGTGGCCTGGACCCCTTACATTATCGTCCAATCTCTCTGACATCTGCATTAGGTAAACTAATGGAAAAACTCGTGAATGGACGCCTGTCCTGGTTCTTAAACAAAAATGACATCTTCGTAAACACGCAGTGCGGCTTTCGGAAAAACAGGAGTACCATTGACCATATTTTAACACTGGACACCGCAGTACGCATCGCTTTTAAGAGGAACCGACATCTAGGCGCTGTGTTTTTTTTTACATAGAAAAGGCTTACGACACCACGTGGCGTAGAGGAATCCTGCTGAAGATCCACAAGCACAGAATTCGAGGACGACTTGGTACCTTTTTACAAAACTTCCTAGAAAATCGCTGTTTTCGTGTACGTGTCGGTAGCTGCCTGTCGGATTGGTTTATTCAAGAGAAGGGAGTCCCACAGGGAAGCGTCCTGAGTGTGACCCTCTTCGGGGTAATGATCAACAATATTGGGGACTCGCTTCCTGTGACCATTGGGCGCTCCTTGTATGTTGATGATTTCGCCATATGGTCATGTGCCTCACGTACACCGTCGATGGAGCGACAGCTACAGCTAGCCATCAGGTGCTTGGAGAAATGGGGAAACACGAATGGATTCCGCTTCTCTACAGTGAAAACCGTGGCCGTACACTTCTGTCGCCGCCGTTTATGTCCCAATATGAAAATCCTACGGTACAGGCAGGTGAAACCGGTGCAACCGGTAGTGAGATTTCTGGGGGTGGAATTTGGTTCACGCTTGACGTACGGACAACATCTTAAAACGCTACGAGGTAAGTGTGTAAATACTTTAAATATCTTAAAATGTGTGGTTCGTGCGACCTATGGAGCAGGCCATGCATCGCTACTTCTCCAATACCCATCACTTGTTCGGTCAAAGCTTGACTACGCGTGTTTTATTTATGACGGAGCTTGTTTGACGAATAAACGTATCTTGGATGCAGTCCATCACTCTGCGCTTCGCATCATCACGGGTGCATTTCATACTTCTCCAACGGCGAGTCTCCTTGCGGAAGTTCACGAGTTTCCACTCTCTCTGTGGCGTGAACAGCTTGGCATGCGACATGCTTGCAAGCTACAGCAATATCCGGACCACCCAGTTTACACCCATCTATTCTCCCACCGGATAGTAACGCTGTTCACAAACGAACACCCTACGAGAGCCGTGCCATACAGAGTGAGGATGAGATTACTTTTTTCTCAGAGCGGTCTCCGGCTCCAGGGAGTTCGACTGATTGAGCCCTTTTCAACGCCTCCCTTGGAACTGATCACACCGGAAGTTGACACATCCTTTGCATACACAAAGAAATCCGATATTACACCACATGAAGTCAGAGCACTCGCCATGGAGCACATTTAATGTTACACTGGATCTGTTGCAACATACACCGATGGATCAAGAACTGAGACCGGCGTCGGCAGGGTCTTTATGGCGGGTACCGTGATTATAAGCTTTTCACTTCCAGCACGTGCTTCTGTGTATTCTTCCGAGCTTATTGCCATTCTGAAAGCTGTCTGTTTCATCCAAGTATCAGACGACCCGCTTCACATTATTTTGACGGATTCTTTAAGTAGCCTTTTAGCGTTGAGGACACACAATCCGTCAAACCCCATTTTACGGGACGTCTTAACTCGTCTTACCAGTGTATACCAGACAAGTAAAAGAGTGGTGCTATGTTGGATCCCGAGTCACGTGGGGATCCCCGGAATTGACCTAGCTGATGCTGCTGCAAAACGTGCGTCGCTAGCCCCATGCTTACGAACTCTACCACTCCCTGCCCGTGACCACTTCCGAACCATTTCTGACTCTATGTCCACAAAGTGGCAAGGCTTTTGGAATGCAATACCCGGTATCAAGTTGAAAGCGATCAAGAACCGCCTCGGTAAATGGAGTTCGTGCTCGCGTAGGATTAGGCGAGACGAGGTGGCACTATGTCGCTTGAGAATTGGACATACATATGCCACTCACTCTTACTTACTTAATGGTGATGATGTGCCACGCTGCCCCAGATGTCACGCCCGCTTATCTGTGTGGCATGTCCTGCTGTCCTGCCCCGCCCACGAAGAGGAGCGTAAACGCCACTTTGGGCGTGTTCAGACTTTGTCACTCAGTGAGGTTTTAGGCAACGACTCGGATATTGTTCGATCGGGGCGACTATTCGACTACCTCGCTGAAATATCATTTTCCGTAATATATGCGCCACGTTGAAAATGTTTAATGTTGCCATGCTTTATTTCACGTACGGTTCGTTGTGTCGACTAATATTCTGCAAGGTTGGCTAGCTTGTATGTGCGATATATCGACGTGTAAATAAGCTGTATTGTTATGGGCGCTACATGACCAGTGTAGTCGATGCGCCCTAAAGCCCCAATAACCAACTAACCAACCACACCGGCACAAAGCGCCCAACTCACCCGGCTCAGACCGACAGTTTGTCACATGTTGGCGTACCGTCGGCACAAAGAGCCCAACTCACCCGGCTCAGAGCGACAGTTTGTCACATGTTGGCGTACCGTCGGCACAAAGCGCCCAACTCACCCGGCTCAGACCGACAGTTTGTCACATGTTGGCGTACCGTCGGCACAAAGAGCCCAACTCACCCGGCTCAGACCGACAGTTTGTCACATGTTGGCGTACCGTCGGCACAAAGCGCCCAACTCACCCGGCTCAGACCGACAGTTTGTCACATGTTGGCGTACCGTCGGCACAAAGCGCCCAACTCACCCGGCTCAGACCGACAGTTTGTCACATGTTGGCGTACCGTCGGCACAAAGAGCCCAACTCACCCGGCTCAGACCGACAGTTTGTCACATGTTGGCGTACCGTCGGCACAAAGCGCCCAAATCACCCGGCTCAGAGCGACAGTTTTTCACATTTTGGCGAACCATCGACACAGTAGTCGCCGGCTGATGGTCGCCAAGCCTTCACTTCATCTCCTGTGGACTTAGCATGGAGTTCGCCCTGTCCACGGCACGACGATCTTCCGACAGACATGATAATACCTGATCTGTAGGTTGCAGTGTATATCGGCACAGTGTGGCGACAGACATGATAATACCTGGTCCGTTGGTTGCAGTGTATATCGGCACAGTGTGGCGACAGACATGATATTACCTGGTCCGTTGGTTGCAGTGTATATGTGCACAGTGTAGCGACAGGACAGGCATGATAATACCTGGTCTGTTGGTTGCGGTGTATATTGGAGCAGTGTGGCGACAGACATGATAATACCTGGTCTGTTGGTTGCGGTGTATATTGGAGCAGTGTGGCGACAGACATGATAATACCTGGTCTGTTGGTTGCGGTGTATATTGGCCAGTGTAGCACAGACACATATAATACCTGGTCTGTTGGTTGCGTGTATATTGGAGCAGTGTGGCGACAGACATGATAATACCTGGTCTGTTGGTTGTAGTGTATACGAGGGCAGTATGACAGACAGACAGACAGACAGACTTTATTGAGGTCATCCACAATTGACTTGTGGCTATTACGACATCGCGTCAAGTAGATAAAACAACACAGCACAAAAGGTAAAAAAGAGGGTCAAAATCACAGAATACAAGTTAAACTATTTAAAATATATATATATATATATATATATATATATATATATATATATATATATATATAAAATAACAGCAAGTCCAGCAGTCTATCAGTCCGGCACGGGCGGCACGTCAAGTAGATACTCCCGTAGGTGGCGACCAAAGATCGACACGGGAAGTCGCGTCAGCTCAGGTGGCAGTGAGTTGTACATGTGTGGCGCTCTGGAACTAAAGCGTCTCTTCCCCATCTCGGTGCGGGACCGGGGGACATACAAGTTGTGGTCTTGACGGGTGGTCCGGTCACGAATCTCCGCCATGGTGGTGAGATCATGAGCCAGTGACTCTGGCTCACCATGAAGACGCACCTTGTGTATGAGGCGAAGGGTGTGATAACCCGCCAGGTTCTCCGCGCTGAGCCAGCGGAGCCTCCTCAGCGGATCCGAAACGTGGTCAAACTTTTTGCGGCCGAAAATTACCTGAGCCGAGTAGTTTAAATTCGTTTGAATGCGAGATAGATTCTTTTTGCCTCCGTTACCATACACAGAAATACAGTAGCGGATCTGCGAGAAGATCAGAGCATTGACCAGCGCGGAGATGACGGCAGGTGGAAGGTGCCCCCTCAGATGCGACAGACCACCCAGAACTCCGAAACAACGCCGAGTCAATTCTGAGACGTGCGAGTCCCAGCTGAAAGAGCGATCGAAAATATTACCGAGATTTTTGCATTCCGAAATGGTGGGTAGATGATGATCGCGAAATTTAATTGTGACATCCGGTAAGGCACGCAGATTTTGTGGGCTGCCCAACATCATCAGCTGTGTCTTAGCTACGTTAATTTTCAGTCCATTTGCTCGAAACCAGATATCGAGGGAGGCCAGAACTTTTTCCATATGAGTGACAACATTTTGAATTTGAGATTTCTTACCACTGACCAAAATTTGGGTGTCGTCAGCGTATTGAACAACTACTGCACCTTCGGCGAACAGGCTGAGGTCGTTGGCTAAGACGCAGTAGAGGAGAGGTCCGAGAGATGATCCTTGAAAAACGCCGATGCTGTTGGGCAACGGGGCAGATTTGTGGACGACACCCAGACTGTCAGCAAGGCTGACACTCTGGGTGTGGTTCTGAAGATAAGCTGAAAACCAGGAAGTATCGATGCTGTGGAGACTTAATTTTGACAGGAGTTTTGAGTGATCTATCACATCAAAGCACTTGCTCAAATCCAGCAGGCAGAGAAGGGTCACATGCGGATAGGATCTGGTCAGATATGGAGGTCAGTGCGGTTTCCGTCGAGTGACGAGGACGGAAGCCGTGCTGAGTTTGGGAGAGGAGGTGGTTGTCGGACAGGTAGAGTTGCTGGTTTGGGAGAGGAGGTGGTTGTCGGACTTGTAGAGTTGCTGGTGGACGGCACGCTCTACAATTTTCGCAATGACTGGGACGATGGAGATAGGACGGAAATTGGAAGGGTTACAGGGATCACCGGACTTGAAGATGGGAGGGACGAGGGAGTGCTTCCAAGAATCAGGAACATCGGATTGGGTAATGCTGGAATTGACCAAATGCAGGAGCACCTCACCTAACGAGTCGAAGCACACCCTGAACATGTGGATGCTGATGCCGTCTTCGCCACAGGCCGACGACCCGCTCATCCCGAAGACGATGGCTCGCAGCTGAGATAGCGACAACGACTCCAGGGTGAACGCACAGGCACAGACACGCGGCAAACGGCAGGAGATACTCGTCGTCGCTCCCATACTCCTAACCTCGTCAGCCACGCACGGGCCCATGGCGACAGACATGATAATACCTGCTCTGTTGATTGCAGTGTATATCGGCACAGTGGGGCGACAGACATGATAATACCTGATCTTTTTGTTGCAGTGTATATCGGCACAGTGTGGCGACAGACATGATAATACCTGGTCTGTTGGTTGCAGTGTATATCAGCACAGTGTGACGACAACACAGACATGATAATACCTGGTCTGTTGGTTGCGATGTATATCGGCACAGTGTGGCGACAGACATGATAATACCTGGTCTGTTTGTTGCAGTTTATATTGGCACAGTGTGACGACAGACATGATAATACCTGGTCTGTTGGTTGCAGTTTATATCGGAACAGTGTGGCGACAGGCATGATAATATCTGGTCTGTTGGTTGCAGTTTATATCGGAACAGTGTGGCGACAGGCATGATAATACCTGGTGTGTTGTTTCCAGTGAATATCGGGGCAGTATGACGACAGACATGACAATACCTGGTCTGTTGGTTGCAGTGTGTATCGGAGGAGTGTAACGACAGACATAAAGACATAAAGACATAAAAGATAAGTGCAACTATGAGCCACAAGGGCCCTTCCTGGTTGCACTGTGTACACTCAACCAGTTGCCCATAAAATATGTCGATCAGCCCTCCCTGTAATACTGAAAAGCAAGCCCTCTATTCTTATAATGTTTGTCTATGCTGCTTTTGAAGACGTTCAATGTGCTCCTACTTACAATAGTTTCTGGCGGCTGGTTCCAGTGTTCTACTACCCTGTTGGTGACGAAAGACTGTCTTAACCTTGTTCTGCTGTGGTTAACTTTAATTTTCAATTGATGACCTCTAATTGCAGCATTTCTGGTGAAATCAAACATTTCCACAAGATATCCCCTCTACAGACCATGGCGGAATCCAAAGACCTCGATGAGATCTCCTCTCAGCCTTGGACAACTAAGTGAAAACATATTCAATTTCTTCAATCTGTATCATATTCCAGGTTGCTTATACCATTAACCATTTTTGTAGTCCTCTTTTGTGCTCTCTCTAAAAGCCAACGATCTTTTCGTAGCTAGGAAACCGACATGATAATATCTGGTCTGTTGGTTGCAGTGTATACCGGCACAGTGTGGCGACAGGACAGGCATGATAATACCTGGTCTGTTGGTTGCAGTGTATATCGGCACAGTGTGGCGTCAGACATGATAATACCTGGTCTGTTGGTTGTAGTGTATATCGGCACAGGGTGGCGACAGACATGATAATACCTGGTCTGTTGGTTGTAGTGTATACCGGGGCAGTATGGCGACAGACATGATGATGCCTGGTCTGTTGGTTGCAGTGTATATCGGCGCAGGGTGGCAATGAAGATTTGCAGCCGGCTAACAGCGCCGAGCGGAAGGTATGATAGTCCCTTCAGGGAAAGTACAGCCGTGATTTCGTCGTTCAATTCGACGGCGTCTCCTCTCTTCAGCATCTTGGTCCAAGCTTAGGCGCGTGTATCTCGAACCTTGCGTATACATGTGCGCTGTTTACAATGCAATTTTGAAAAGTACTTGGTCCCGCGGCGTACCCATATATGCTAGTTTGTACTATTTAGAAAGATATTATGTTCTGGTAGAAATTTAGTTGCATCTAAATTCGGTAGCAAAGTGAGTGATGCAGCATCGTCGCCGATGGAATAATAGAGAGCTGTTCATGCAGACCACTCTTGCAGTATGTCGACAGCTGTAACGGAATGTCGACAGCTGTAACGGAATTTCATGATGTTGCACCGAAGCTGTTCAGTTTAAGCATTTTACCAAATTTTGGAGCGTTTAACTAAATCTGCTCTCTTCGGGCCTCGAATTACCTGAAATTGCTTGGTATAAACCTAGTAGGTTTTGCATAGAAAGCAAAGGCGCAGAATAGCCTTAGGATGTGAAATTAGGATAACTACGCGCAAATGGAGCGTGCGGCGAGAGGATCAAAAGTAGGCAGAACTTATGCATGTACAATAGGCCATGTCGTCGTTCGTCAGATTAAGATTTGGATCTCGGCGGGGTTATTTTTTTGTGCCTTGCTATGTAGTCATGTAAAATAAAAACAAACATCCCCCAAAATTTCAGTTTCAAATCTATAGAAACGAGGATCTTGTGATGTCTGCAAATTTTGTCTCCAACGCCCCAGGCGAGGGTTGGTCGGAGGTTTTTACACCGTCACCGTTTCTCTCCTAATCAAGTTATAGCTGCCAAACAAAAACGAGCATGTTGCCCGTCATCAAAGGAACACGACGGTATCCAGTTTTGAGGCTTGGGGTCAACTGGTGACCTCCCAGGTCAGGTCAATGACTAGAATTAGGCCAAAACATGCATATGTTTTCGTTTGTGGGGGCCGCATGTTAAACATATTAGGGTTTCAGGCACCGGAAATAAATATGATGGCCCTCTGATGCTTCTCAGATATAATGGTGTGCCTGCTTTCAGATCTAATGACCGCTTACTTTTTCATAAAGCTGCTGTGCTGTGAGTGATCACCGGCCAAGCCGCAAGAAATGGCGGCTCGCAAGAGAACTCGCTCTGCGTGCAGCACAAGGTTGACGGAGTACTTGGGGACGGGAAAGGAGATGTGTCTGACCGAGCTGCCCACCCTCCGGGACTGCCTTAGGTACGGCATCTACCTGAGGGAGATGAACCCCAAGTACCACTACGCCAGCCGCGAATTCTTTCAGGAAATCGTCATCCAAATCAAGCAGAGGTGGGCCAGTGCTAACTTCAAGTTCCAGCCTCCCGTCATTGCGGCAGACAAGACGATCGTGGAGAGACTACTCGAGCTGTGGGAGAAAGCCAGCAGAATAGCCAGGAAGCAAGTGACCTCAGAGAAGCAGATCAGTAAGATGGACGAGCAGCTGGACAGACTTTTTGACGTCACGAAGTGCCGCTGCCCAATCCTCCCCTGTCAAGAGGCCAACTGCCCTGGCTGCTCCATCCCCAGCAACGTCGGGCTTGCGCCCTGCCACATCACCTGCACTTGCCCCAGGGAGCAGAAAATCCCTGCGTTGGAAGTTTCTTTCATGATGGTCCAGAGGCAAAAGATTGTGGAAAAATCTGCATGCATGATAAGTTGTGTGGACAAGAAGGAGAGAAGCAAGCAGGTGTTGGCCTACCAGAGGAAAGAAAAGAAGGAGCAGTCGAAGCAGAGGATGGCGGAGAAGAAAAAAAAGAAGAAAACCTGAAGAAAGCCACCATGGAAGTTAATCAATTCGTGGAAGAGCTGACGGAGGGGGAACAGATCGAGATGGAAGAGGACGAGGACTGCTACAAGCGTGACCCCAACTACTCTGCGAGTGCCGCTACCAGCTCCAGCACGCGCAACATGGCCAGCATCAGAAATGTCGCCATGGCCTCAATCCGGTACGGCATGTCCTGCAACGCCACCGCAGCTATCGCCAACGCCGCCATGCTCGACTACAGAGTCATTTCCAAAGACGACACCTCAAACGTCATCGACGCCAAGAAAGTCCAGCGCGCGAAGGAGGCGCTCTATAGGGAGCTGCAGGAGAAGGCGGCAATGACGTGCCAGAGGAAGGACATCGCCTGCTTGTACTTCGATGGACGGAAGGACTGGACGCTGAAGTATGAGCAGGTGGAGGGAAGTGACCAGCTCTACCCCTCGTTCCAGAAGGAGGATCACTACTCGGTAGTAGCTGAGCCCGGCGGGGACTACCTCTTTCACTTCTCACTTCCGAAGGCAGATGAGACTGCCATCGCCGCCGAGCAGATCGCCAAATGTCTGGTGCAGTGGATGCGGGAACACGGCGTCGACAAGACCATCATGCATATTGGAGGCGACTCAACCAACACCAACAGCGGCATCTGGGGCGGCGTCTTCCAATTCGTGGAGAAGATGCTGGGCAGGTCGCTGAATTGGCTGCTGTGCGGTCTCCACCTCAACGAACTTCCTCTCCGCCACCTGATCATCAACCTGGACGGGCCAACCAGCAGCGACACCGGATTCACTGGTGAGTACTGTATCATTTACGACAACATGTGCTGCAAGATTCGAATGTGTCCGAATTGCACAATTTTGTCATCGACTGCACTGCTCTTTCATCTGTATCACTGAAGGAGATATAGTCCTGTATCACTCATTGTGTATGTATCACTGATCGATATTAGTTTTGTTTTATCTTAAATGTTTTTTTTTGTCCAAGTTGAAGCACTGTTATCATTTGCATTCTAAATAGCCATATCAGCCGTACGCCCTCAAAGTCCCTGTAAATATTTTAAGTAACGTAATCGACTGCCGCATGGCTAACAAGCATCCATTTACGACGACTAACTACCCATTCAACGATCTTTCAGGTCCCCTGGGCAAGGCCCTCGCGACTGCCACCGAGCTGTCAGTCAAGAGGTTCAGCAAGATCACCATCGGGCCAGCCCTGCCGGAGCTGACGGAGGAGGTGAGGGCAGACCTGTCCACCGACCAGCGGTACGGGTACGACATGGTGGCAGCGATCCGCTCCGGTCACGTGACTGACCGCCTCGCCAACCTGGACATCGGCCCGGTCAACCATAGCAGGTGGTTGACCACAGCCAACCGCTTCCTCCGGATGTGGGTGGGCCGCCATGGCTTCGCCGCGAAGGAAGCCTGGCACCTCCGGCTCATCTGCGAGTACATCATCGGGGTGTACTACCCCACGTGGTTCAGGTACAAGATCCGTAACCACTGGATCGAGAGCGCACGGATCTGTCTGCAACAGCTGCAGCCGACTCTCGATCAGGACGACCAGGTGGTCAAGGAGGTGTTCTCCTACCTGGAGTCCAGCGCCTGGTGGGCGCATCCAGAGATGCTCCTGCAGACGCTGCTGTGCAGCGAGGAGCGGGAGGACCACTGTTTCGCCGTACAGAAGATCATGGAGGTGCGGGAGAAGGAGGCGCTCGGAAGCCGAGGAGGGGAAGAACAAGTCAACATCCGCACCAGGTGCAAGGTGGACCTCAACAAGCAGGCCACAGGCCTGCGGAAACTGATTGTCTGGGATGATGAGCAGATCTCCGAGCCCATCCTCACCCGGGACCTGCCAGCTGCGGTCATCAAGAACTTCAAGTCCACCCCCATGGGAGTAGATTCGATGCCAGTCCACGGACAGAACGTGGAGCGATGTCTCAAAGAGGTGACGGCCGCGTCCAAGGCAGTATACGGCTACGCGAGAAGAGACGGCTTCATCAGGGCCAGGCTGGTACACAGAGAGCTGACCGGCGGCGTCATGAAGTCCAAGAAGGACCATGCGAAGATATGTTTGTAAGGTCTGGACCTGTGCTCTTTGCTTGTTAGTGTGCTGTACTGTCGGCCGGTTTTGCGCTCCTGGGGCGTGTAAGCATATTGTGTGCGGCCCGTTCGCGGCTCTGTATCGATACGCTATGGCAGCCGGTGCGCGTGCGCATGTGAATCACTGTGATGCCACCGGCATTTGAACCGTGAAGGTCAGACTGCAAAGGTACTTGTAGAAGCGTGTGCTTTTCCTTTGATGCAAAGAATATTAGTATATCTCTGCTCTATTCGGAAAATGATTTGCTTTTGTGATGTTTAGACGTGAGTTAATATGCTATGGCTTACGTCCTTTCATGTCGATGTGATACCTGACCGGATTTGTCCTGACCTGACCTCTGTCGGTGACCGAGAGCGGCAAAGATTAGAAGAAACCTCAGAAGTCGTCAGTTTCTTCTCCGGCATGTTGGTGTGGTCCTTCGGTTTGTTCTGTGGTCCTTCAAAGGGTAAAAGTCCGTTTTTTTGCCTAATTTGGGTCATTGACCTGACCTGGGAGGTCACCAGTTGACCACAAGCCTCAAAACTGGGTACCGTCGTGTTCCTTTGATGACGGGCAACATGGTCGTTTTTGTTTGGCAGCTATAACTTGATTAGGAGAGAAACGGTGACGGTGTAAAAACCTCCAACCAACCCTCGCCTGGGTCGTTGGAGACAAAATTTGCAAACATCACAAGATCCTCGTTTCTATAGATTTGAAACTCAAACTTTTGGGAATGTTTGTTTTTGTTTTACATTACTACATAGCAAGGCACAAAAAAATAACCCCGCCGAGATCCAAATCTTAATCTGACGAACGACGACATGGCCTAATGTACAATGTACATTTATAGCACAATGGGAATCACGGTCGTTGCGTGAAACTTATCTGAAGCCATTAATCTTCTATCGCTTGATTCATGATATTTTTGGAATCTGGACACACGGGGAGGGAGAACCTCGACGGTTCCATACAACATACAACGGCCAATGACATTCACCCAAATATTAAAATCGATCTAAGGTATTCTACTTCGTTAGTAGTGTTCTTAGACGTTTCCACAAGCTTGGTAAATGGGGAACTCCACACATGTATCTTCTCTAAACCCTCGGATACCAAGTCGAATTTACATTACCTATCCGATCATCCCCCACGTCAAGCGCGCCGCTCCCCTCGGACTAGCCATGAGGGCTAAGAAGATATTTTGTAAGGATGAGGAGGGCTACAAGCGGCAGATTGGGACGGTGCGAGAAAGGCTAGCAGGGAGGGGATATCCATATAAAATCATAAGTGGAAGTCTGGACAGGGTGAACAAGATGCAGAGGCGGGTGGCTACTGGTTACAAAAAGTTATAAGGCACGGAGAGAAGATGTCTCCTTGATAGGGACATTCAATAGACAATAGCTATTTACCAGACAGGAATTTTCCGAGGAAAACTAATCTTTTAGACAAATCGGAGAAGCAATGAATGTCATTTCAAACTAACTCAATTGTAGCCTACGACAGAGTGAAAATCATCGAGACTATCCTGTGCACAGCAAACCCCAGAAAATTATGGCAGGCTCCTGCTTGCCATATACTACCATATGGTACCATATGCTACCATATGCTACCATATGGTAGGCTCTTTCTCTGAGGGGAAGCAAACTTGTGTCAATGACTGTGTGATGTCTAAATGTGTATATGTGGTGAGGGGTGACAACGTGAAGGGTCTCACGGGAATCGAGTACACTTAGAAGAGGACGGTTGGATCCAGGATGAATAATATGGCATAGGGCATATGCTGAACAAAATGCAGCTCAATTTTTATGTTGGAGAAACAGGAGGAACTTTATATACCCGCATATTAAATTATCTATCGAGAATTCGAAAGCAGTACAACACTCCCGTTGCAGTTCATTTCCATGTGTTTGGTTATTCTATTGAAGACATGCTGGTAATGGGTTTGGAAAGAGTGTGGGACAATTCAACTCAGTATAGAGGCATTAGGGAACAGATATGGATAGGGCTTCTACGCACGGATTTTAACCAGGGTGGAGATAATAAAAAACCTTAACCTGATTTCTGTGAAATGGTGAAACGAGAGCTTGTGCTGTGAAATGGTGATGTAGAGCATGCATGTACCATCGAGCTTGAAATGTATGTGTCCAGAGGGAGGAGGATATGTGCAAGTTTTGTTCTGTGACATTTGAAAATACAAATATTCATTTAACGTAATTGCGGCATGACGCGCTCTCAAACTGACCAAGCTTTGAAATAAAGTGAAACGTCCTGGCAAGCTGATGTTAATATATATATATATATATATATATATATATATATATATATATATATATATATATATATATATATATATACCGGACACAAGAAGATCGGTAGGTGTCAATGACCCTGGCGACATTTTGTTCGAAAGCCTTTCTCCATCTCCCTCTCCCTGTCCCTGTCCCTCTCCCTCTCCCTCTCCCTCTCCCTCTCCCTCTCTCTCTCTCCCTCTCCCTCTCCCTCTATCTCTCTCTCTCTATCTCTCCCTCTCCCTCTCCCTCTCCCTCTCCCTTTCCCTCTCCCATCCCTCTCCTTATCCCTCTCCCTCTCCTCTCTCCTCTCCCCTCTCCTCTTTCCTCACTCCTCTCTCCTCTCTCTTCTCTCCTCCCTCCCCTTTCCTTTCCCTCTCCTCTCTCTCCTCTCTCTCCTCTCTCCTCTCTCTTCTCTCTTCTCTCCTCTCTCCTCTCTCCTCTCTCCTCTCTCCTCTCTCCTCTCTCCTCTTTCCTCTTATCTCTTTCCTCTTATCTCTTTCCTCTTTCCTCTCTCTCTCTCTCTCTCTCCCCGTCCTTCGGTCCTGGCGGAGCGGGCTCTGTCGCCGCGGCGCCGACATTGCTGCGAGCATCCCACCGACACCTCTCTTGGCACCCGGACCGCACCCTGACCGCATCCAGACCGCACCCTAATCGACACATTCCCCATCGACGAACTCCGCTGGCACCCGGACCACACTCTCCCTAACACATTCGATGACATCTGTGACGGCACCTCCCCAAATATATCAGCTAACACTTCTTCCAGCACCTTCACCGATAACTTCCCGAACACCTCCAGCGGCATCTGCACCGGCACCAATTTCGCCAACATGACCACCTCACTATCGACAGTTCACGTCAGTGAGTCACGGCCGCTGGGACACGGGACACGGGATGCGGGACACGGGACACGGGATACGGGACACGGGACACGGGACACGGGACACGGGACACGGGATACGGGACATGGGACACGGGATACGGGACACGGGACACGGGACACGGGATACGGGACACGGGACATTGGACACGGGACACGGGACACGGGATACGGGATACGGGATACGGGACGCGGGACACGGGACATGGGACACGGGACACGGGACACGGCCGCCGGGACGCCACCACTGGGACACGGGACACGGGACACGGGATACGGGACATGGGACACGGGGTACGGGACACGGGACACGGGACACTGGACACGGGACACGGGATACGGGACATGGGACACGGAACACGGGACACGGGACACGGGACACGGGACACGGGATACGGGACACGGGACACGGGACACGGGACACGGGACACGGGATACGGGACACGGCCGCCGGGACGCCACCACTGGGACACGGGACACGGTCGCTGGGATATGGCCGCTGACCTGACATGTCGCCGCTCGATTTCATGGGAAGCCGGCGAGCACTGTGTGCACAATAGGGTGTCCCCCAAAAATAACTTTTTGGCCGTGTATGCTGCCCAACCAAAACGGGGTGCTCTTTTACACAAAAACTAAGCTGACCAAGTTTGGTCCCCCTCCTTTAAGTTTTGGTCCCCCTCTTTTAAGTTTTGGTACCCCAGCCCCTCAAAGGTCAGTGACCCCACCCCAATGGGGTGAAAAATCAATTTCATCGCACCGACCTGGAAATGGGCTTATTTAAAAGTTTTCATTGAGCAGAACAAACTTTAATTCAGACAAAATGTTCGAATCACAATATTTATTGTTCTATGCGGCCATTTCCAACGCAGCCGGAAATAACGAGCGGTGATCAGAGTAAGGCATTGCAGTGACCGCCGTTACTTGGTCCATGAAGAAATATACTTAGAAATGATAGAAGGGTTGTTTCGAGACAGTAACATGCTATTTTCAGTTCAGTCTTTTATTTTGACCTATTGACATATACCTATTGACATATATTTGACCTATTGACAACTCACAGTGGCACATCAACATCAATATGCTAATCAACATCACTACGTTAGGTACAGATCGAACTGTGGAATGGGAGTACACAATGACTGTGAAGTAGATGGACATTTAACGCGATAATGTACAATAGTATGGCAAAACAGTCCGTTTCTCATCTGCGCTTCATCTGTGCCAGCCACGTTGCACTGTCTACTCAGTCGTAGTCTCATGCCGTCAGCATGCACGATGCACAGACAGCTCACTTTTCCACATTGACGGACCGCAGCCCGGTGTGAACTCGCCACTGCGATCATACGACTTCTAACTCTGCCGTCTCTAGCCATGTCTGTGTACTCGGTAATGTCCTTAATACCACGTTCGGCTGCGTCATTCACGACTGAAAACTGCTGCATTTCATTCTCCATTCGAACATACTCATCGTCATCAGCCCACTGGCTGGGATGGTTTTTTCAACCAAGCCCCACTGTTGTCCAGCAGGCTGAACATCAGCCAAGATCTTGGCCCCACGAATGGTGCTAGATCATGTGACGCGTACAGGAGGGATGTCTTCGGGAAGGTCGGCTTCCCGGGGGATGCTCCATCGGTCGTGAGTGGTCCAGGAGAGCTTGCACCATTGCGAGCTTCTCCTCTACCGGGACTTCACTGTCGAAGAGGGCGAGCATGACGTTCTCCTGTGTCAGGTACCACAGATGCCTCGTTAGACTCTGCCGAGTCGCCTCAGCCACAGCAGGATCATGAAGCTTCCTGCTGTGGCTGAAGATCATCAGGATCAATATCTTTCCATAGCAGCAAGTCGAGACGAGGGGCTGCTGCTGGCAGATTTGCCTGTAGAAAGAAGGGGCGTGGTAGAGTACGATATATTCGACCATCCTCTTCACCAGATCGCGCTCTGGTGAAGAGGATGACATTTTGAGTCTGCATCCTGAAAATTGCACTGCTCCCTGAAGTCGACGAAGAAACAGGGTACATAGTAACAGAGCACTTCATGACAATACCTAGCAACTGCCTAATTTACTATAAAGCCAACCAATTACGACTATGAATGGGTATAAACAGCGCTCCTGCATACGACCTTGGAACACCCCATCAATGAAACTTCTCGCTTACAAACACTGCGCACGTGTAATGATAATATGAAAAACTGCAAGATATATTATATTATTCAGCTTCGCAATCACATAATCCCAAAACTATTATGCAGCTTTGCTATCATAGAACTGCAAACAAATTTATGAATAGCACTTCACTTTGTTTGTCAAATCACTTCCTGAAAACTATATTATAAGGCATATCCATACTCATTTAATTTAGATGCCATTTATTTACCAGCCACCCTCTGTGCTCAACCAGACGGCGACAAAAATGAAAAAAGAAATGTTTGTTGAATGTTTGAATGCTTTTAAAAAAGCACGAAATGCGTGTGACCTGGTTTGTAACTAGAATGAAATGAAAACCGAAATGAAATTTTAAAAAATAAATGGGCCTTACAAACATATTGAGTTGTATACATGTTTCTTTCTCTCTTTTCTTCTTTCCTTGTGACACCCCAGTCTGGGTCCAGATGAGAAAAGGTGAAAAAATATACTGGTATCGGAATCAGGTTAATTAGGTGAAACAGAAAACTGAGACAAGGTAAGGTAGGAATCTAAGGAGTATTACGGTGACCGGAGATATATATCAAGGGCAGGCCAGTTTTCTCGACTACTTAAAACAGGGACTGGGAGATGAATTTTCTGCATGTGAACACACCCTAAGACAATGTGATTATATACTTCCAAGCAAACTTACTTCCAAGCAAGCAGACGTACAGGGTGAGTTTTCCATAATACACTTAAATATTAGGTCTGTCAAGAATAAATTTGATGACTTAGAAAACTTTTTAGCTACAACAGGAATCACCTGGTCAGCTATATGTTTATCTGAAACATGGCTTAGCAAAGATACAGAAAAGTTCTTCAAAATGAGAAATTATCAAATGTATGCAGCAAGTCGAAGGCAAGGAGAAGGAGGAGGGTCTGCAATTTACATTCATAATAGTTTGGAATCAAGAGAAAGAAAAGATATTGTAGATCAACTTGATGAAGCTGCTGCTGTTGAAATCAAACTGGAGTCTCGAAATAGTACTAGATCATTAATCATTTGCCAGATTTATCGTCCACCAAGTTTCTGCCATGATAATTTTCTTGAGGGCACTGAAAAATTGCTGCAAATAATTGAGAATGAGAGAAAGCTTACAATTTTCACAGGAGATTTCAACTACAATCTATTAAATATTAAAAATGATAGAAATGTGGAGAGATTCTCAAACCAATTATTGTCATATAGTTTTCTACCAACAATCACAAATGCTACTCGGGTGCAAAATACTACTAGCTCCCTATTGGACAATATCTTCATAAATGATTTTTCATGCATTTCCTCATCAGGTATATTGATAGAAGACCTTTCAGATCATTTTCCAGTGTTTGTAACATTAACTGCCCAGACAAAAGTATAGAGTCAAATTATCCCAAAGAAATACTTGATTACAATCGAATCCATCTCTTAAATGACCATTTAGTATCAAGACTTAATAATTTTAATCGGCACAATGACCCAAATATAGCATGTAATGATTTGCTCTCAGCATATAAAGATGGCATGCATCTTATTACAAAAAGATTTGCCCAAGTAGGAGGAAAACCCCAATGAAAGCCTGGATTAGCTCTGGCATATTATGTTCTATAAATCGAAAAAACAAACTGTATAAGAAGTTTATTAAAAATCCAAATCCACATAACGAGGTCCAATATAAACAATTCCGAAACATACTTAGCAAAATACTTAGAGAAGCAAAGAAGCTATACTATTCAAATGCCTTTCACTGCAGCAAATCAAATGGAAAGAAAACTTGGAAGCTACTACATGAGCTGATAAATAAACATGGTACAAAAAAAAAATCCCAGAAACCATGTTAGATGAAGAAGACAATGAATATCAAACAGGACAAATTCCTAATGCCTTCAACAATTTCTTTTCAACCATTGGCTACAAGTTAGAAAGGAATATCACTATTTCTAACAAAGATCCAATAGAATACATTGCAGGGCATGACTATGCTAATTGGGATGAAGAAAGGTATACTAATGAAATCCAAGTTGAAACAATTATAAAGTCCCTGAACACTGTTGGAGGAGGGGCTGATGGCATCAGCACAAAAACTCTCTTATTGACATATAAAAGTATCCTGACACAAATCACCCACTTTTTTAACCTCTGTCTCAGAAGTGGAGAGTTTCCTAAGCAACTAAAACAAGCCATAGTTATCCCCGTATTTAAATCAGGAGAATTGAACAAATTCACAAATTATAGGCCAATTTCTATGCTATCAGTATTTTCAAAAATTCTTGAAAAAATGGTATATTCTTACCTCTTATCTTATCTTGAGCTGAATAATATACTCAGCACTCTCAATTTGGATTTAGAAAAAACATAGCACATACATGCCGATTGCTCACATGTATGACCAAATTACAACGTCTTTGGAAAAGAAAGAACTTACATGTGGTCTCTATATTGACTTGAAAAAAGCCTTTGATACTGTGAGCATGGACATTTTACTTAAAAAATACAACATATTGGCATATCAGGAACTCTGCTCATGATATTGCAGTCTTATTTAAAACATCGATATCAGCAAACTAAAATTAATGATGTAGTCTCAGATGCAGAGTGCATTATTATGGGAGTTCCACAAGGCTCCATCCTCGGTCCACTACTCTTTCTTATATACATTAATGATTTGGGTACTTCTTTAGATGGAACATTCTATTTATTTGCTGATGATGCTGCTGTCATGATCAAAGCTACGAATATTGAGGAATTACAAATTAAAGTCAATGCCAATGTATCAGGAATGACTGAATGGTTCCAGGCCAATAGATTATCACTGAATGTCAACAAAACAAACTACCAAATTTACTCCAGTATGCCTTGTGCTGACTTAAATATAGCAATAAATTCTCAAATAGTTCATAGGAAACAGCAAATCACATATCTTGGAGTAATAGTTGATGAAAAGTTAACATGGAAATTTCACATAGCATATGTTGCTGCAAAAACTAGCAGAAATCTAGGAATAATGGGAAGAGCAAAATTCTTTATCACAAGTCGTGAATTGAAATATTTATATAATACTTTGATTCTTCCATATTTCAATTATTGTGCATTAATATGGGAAACAATTTTCCAACACGATTAGACAGAATTGTTAAAATACAAAAAAGGGCGTTACGAATCATAGATAATCAGCACTATTCATATCCTACAAATGAACTATTTGTCAAATATAACATATTGAAGTTCCCTCATATTGTACAAGAACAGAACATACTACTACTTCACAGATTTCTTAATCAAACATTACCAATCACTGTAATGAATATGTTCAAATACACATCACCAAGTAACTTGAGGCATGCTGAACATTTCCATGTACCTTTTTCATCAAAAACCTATAGACTTCATTCCATATCATTTATAGCGCCAAGAACTTGGAATATTATCATTGGTACAAAATTTCCGTCCTGTAATCATGTACCTATTAAGAAAGAAGATATAAAAATAGTTATCAGAACATATTTTACTGACTTATTCATCTCAAGCTAAATGGTTAGTCAAATTAACAATTTCGCATTACAAAAAGGAGAGGATATATGTAGGTTTATATGTATGATACATATGCATGAGTAAAGCTGGACAAACAAATAAATGCATATGCGATGATGCATTTGTACCTATATGATTCATTGCATGTGATTTCAGCTGTGTGCTACTGTGTGCATGTTTGTGAATGGATGTGCATGGATGCAGATCAGTGTGTACTTATGTATGTACATATATGTATGTATGTATATTTGTATGTATGTGTGAGTGCATGTATTCTTGTATGTGAAGTAAGTTTAGGTATAAATGTTTCATGTGTGTTGATATGCTGAGACACTGTCACACAGATTTGTGTGATAGTGCACATGTATGTACACTTTTCCCCTCATAACACTTTTCACTTTGTGGCCCCAGGAGTGCCTTGGCGTTACTAGCTTGCTATCTAGCTGAGGTGCTCCTGGGGCTACTTCTACTAATAACTGGTGGTGGCCTATCTGCAAAAAAAAACAAATAAAAAGATGCAAATAGTTATAGTGAACTGTAGGTGTGGAAAGCAATGACATGTATATTGGCATCATGAGGCATTCCTAAGCTGGCTGTCCTAACTTTTGAATAGTTGGCGATGGGAAAGCCCAATAGCAATCGAGCCTGTAACAGTGCGTGTAGCCAAATAGGATAGGCTACTGCATACGAAACAGGGGTCGACATTAGAAAAAAAAAAAAAAAAAAAAAAATAGTGTCCGAGAAGCTCGCGCCGATTAGTCGCAGGCGAAGAGTAGCGACAGGTGAGACTTAAACCCATAATCTTTCGATTGTGAGACGGGAAACTTACCCCTAGATTACTCGTCCCCATCATCGATACATCGAGTTCCACATCTGCGCCCGCCGGAGCCCGCCTCTGACACTCACTCGTCCAGCCAGCGCCGGTCCAGCTCGTCCAGCCAGCGCCGGTCCAGCTCGTCCAGCGAGCGCCGGTCCAGTTCGTCCAGCGAGCGCCGGTCCCGCTCGTCCAGCGAGCGCCGGTCCAGCTCGTCCAGTCAGCGCCGGTCCAGCTCGTCCAGCGAGCGCCGGTCCAGCTCGTCCAGCGAGCGCGTGGGCGAGAGCCGGCTGGTCGGCTGTTGGACGAGTTCTGAATGAACCGATTTAGCGACCGTTGGACGGTGGCGGAGTCGTTGGTTGGAGACCTACGGCGGGGGAGAACCGAAATTGGTGGCTGGGCGTCTCGGCGTTGGGTGTGTGTAGGGGTGAAGGGGCGGGTGCACCATGTCCGTCCGGTTACCCCTGACGAGGCGCTGTCCGTAGCGTCGGGGGGGGGGGTCCCATTCACGGCCGTCCGCGCACCCTTACTCGAAGCAAACCCTGCATTGGACATGTGACGCTGGATATTCCTGACCGCAAATGCATTGCGGACCCCCAGTTCTGAGGAGAAGCATCCAACAACGCCTATCACAGTCCCCGTTAGGGGCTAACCAGAGGGGAGGGGCAACCCTCCACTTCAGGACCAAATTGGCCCAACCTATCGGTGGTGAAGCCTTGTCAATTCTCGACACATTTTGTTGGGACGGTATTGCTAGGGCCATTAGTTGTATCGCATCGGTTTCACACCTTGAGTCAGGGGTGCATCTAGAAATTATCATGAGGTTGCATGTCCGGAGGGGCACCTCCAGTTGAATAACTCGCGGAGGTGGGGTGGGGTTGGATGGGGAGGGAAATGCGCCTTCTTATAGGGGTGCCCTTTACCCTGAGAGGAACGCCTCTTGCTAAAGAATTCGAGGAGAATACACTTGAGTCTTCCCGGAGGGGAGGGGCACTTCCTTTACCTTTTCCCCTCCGAACGATTCAGTGTGCCATGCATCAGTTTTGGGTGTATTTATGTAAACAGAACTTAGCTCAGTCGAGAACTGACGAACTCAAAATGTTCTAACATGTTAGAAAAATGAACCAAAAATTGCTGCGCCATCGGTCACTTGGCACGCTTTAAGATTTTAAATATTCGATGTTGCCCTGGCTAGATGTGCTTGCAGTTCTTACGTTAAAGCACATCTCACTAACTTCTTGGGAACTGGTAACTGGGAACAAATGCCTTCCAAAATCCCTAGTGACAGGGCCGCAGGATCGACAGGAATGTGCGGCCTGCGGGTCGATCTTCAGAAGGGCGATACTTCCATTTTCTCGGTCAATGACAAAGCAAATTTCAAAGGGAGTATGTACCTACTCCGGGGCCTCTGGGGGCGCCAGTTGTGCACACTCAGAGGGTCGCATTCGGCCGGAAATTTACAGGAGAGGTGCACTCGAGCATCCTGCAGGGGTGTCTTTTCCAAGCTCTCATCGGTCAGAGAGGGCATTGCCAAAGTTGATGGGACTAGTTCCCTGGACCTGTGCCAATTACAACGTTCATGACAGCAGAGCAGACCTTCAATTAAACAACATCGGGGGCATATGCCCGACCAACAGCTGTACTACTGAAGGATTGGGGCCGTGATCAGTCATTGTCTAGCCGAGAAACAGCGCCGGTCTACAATCGCGGCGCGAGGCCCGCGCCGGGGCGCCCCACTTGTCGTCGGTTGCCCGCCGCCATCTTGGATGCGGGCCAGTGGCGCGCGCCAGAGCCCGGCTATTTTCGCAGTAGGCACCTCGGATTGGAAGAGCTGGCCGTGGACTGCCATGGGCGGTTGGCGGTCGACGTGCAGTGACCTGCGGTAATGGAGCAGCCTTGACACCGCAGCCCGGACACACCGCGGACACCGGACACCGCGGACACCGGACACGCGACTCCCCGCCAGCAGGTCAGTGTGCTATCGCCACGCGCCGCACAGCCGCGTCGATCTCGTCACATCTACTCAACGGTGCTCACCGGCTTCACGTGGCACCGATCAGCCGCAGCTGGTCGTGGTAGTGTTGTGGTGAGATTCCATCGGGGTGCGAATCAAAAACTTCACTTTTGTCCCATGTTAGCCGCGGCAATGGTGCACGAAGTCACGGTTTCGTGTGCCGGCCCCACTGACCTCGTCTCAGACTGTGCCTCAGTGACTGGCTCGGAGGTTGTTTTTCTTCTCGTCTGTCTCCCCGTTCGGTGAGCTGGGATTAAGTTGGTGTTTTAGGTGATTAGGAGCAGCTGGGCTTGGCTCCGTTCTGTGCGGCGTTTTAGCATGGTCTTCGGCAATCGTGGAGCCACCTTTCGCTGCTCAGGATGGTAGCGTGCGACACACCAATGGCAAGGGAAGGTGCAGGAGGAAATTCCCTCCTTCCTTAGTTGTGAATCGCCTGCCAATAATCGTTTAGAAAAGTTGCGTTGGGCCCCGAAATATCACAGGGGCCAATAATCGCACCGGGACCTCATGAATTGTGTGAGTCATCTCAAAATCGCGCTGGGAAAACACAACTCAAAATAAGCAAATAAACCCAAACAAACAAAGCAGACCCAGGCACACCTAAGCCTTATAGTGTACCGGGGCCCTTGAAAACACACCAGGCAACACAACGAGTGACAAGACATTACAATGTACTGCGGTCCCCTGAATAAACACGAGACTCACAAAACTAAATGAAACAAAATATACACAAAAAACACACCGGATGACCGCAAAACGTAACGGTAACCTCAAATCACACCTGAGCCACAAAACAAAACGACATGGGGAGCTCAAAAACACGTCGGGGCCTGCACAAAAAACAGCCGATCCCAGTGGTGTACCGAAGGGATGGGCAAGGGGAAATCCCCCTCCCGAGTATGCCCGAAAGAGTCACGCTGGGGCTTGAAAAAAAATACGCCGGGGCCCAAACGTACCCGGACCCTCAACAAACCCCGCCTGGGGCCCCGATAAAATTGAGCAGGGTTACCGATAAATCCACTGGGACACATAAAATTACACTGGAACCCCACAACCCGTGCCAAAGTCAACCAAATATCATTCCTCAGGCCCCAAGTAAATATGAGCTGGCAAAGATTGGCCCGGGTCCCGATTGATTATTCGGTTTCTCTGCTTAATTGCTTTGTCCCTGCTTAATAACAGGGACACCAAACAGTTTAATAACTTGAGGGACAGCCCGGCCCAAGAGTTTCGTGTATGCACGGGTGTCGGTAAGGAGTCGGCAAATCCCGATTACTTCGGGTATTCGTTTCATTACCAACGTACACGATTTTCGCGCTACTGCAGTAAATACCGTGGAACCAGTGGATATGAAAATATGCGAACGTCACAAAGAACTACTGGGAACTAGGCTGAAACTGGAAAGGCAAGGCGATTTTCACTTGTCTCCTTGTTGTCTCGATCGCCCGATGCATTTCGACAGAGGATGCATCATTGTATGTTCAGCTAACCACACCAAGAGACTTGTGTTGCCTGCCTCGTGAGGGACCTCAGACGTTACCTCACTCATTTGGTCCACAAATGTCGCTTACCTCAGTAGGTCCAGAAAAAAGACGTTGATGAGAGCTGGAAGACTTTGACTGTAAAATAAGACTTTGGCAGCCGGTCTTCCTTTTACCAGGAAAATAGCTGATACCAAAATAACTGGACGGTAGACAAGACAGGTAGAGCACAACTGCATCCAAGCGTCATTCCAAATTCAGAAACTGTTGCATTTCAGTGCTGGCATTAGTGCATAAGCACACGAATACATAAGTACTTATTCGGCACTTGTGCATAATCACTTGTTCGGTACCAGCATCAGTGGTATTTTCAAGCGCCAAGTTTTCACTTCAGCTCAGCAGACTTCAGGAGTAATGCTCAGGCCTGGAGTAATGCTCAGGCCTGGAGTAATTCTCAGGCCTGGAGTAGTGCTCAGGCCTGGAGTAATGCTCAGACCTGGAGTAATGCTCAATGCTCAGGCCTGGGTAATGCTCAGGCCTGGAGTAATTCTCAGGCCTGGAGTAGTGCCAGGCCTGGTAAGCTCAGGCCTGGAGTAATGCTCAGGCCTGGAGTAGTGCTCAGGCCTGGAGTAATGCTCAGACCTGGAGTAATGCTCAGGCCTGGAGTAATGCTCAGGCCTGGAGTAATGCTCAGGCCTGGAGTAATGCTCAGGCCTGGAGTAATGCTCAGGCCTGGAGTAATGCTCAGGTCTGGAGTAATGCTCAGGCCTGGAGTAATGCTCAGACCTGGAGTAATGCTCAGGCCTGTTCCCGCGCGGATGTGAATCTCGCCGCTGCGTTTTTTCGGTTGTTTTTTCGCTTCCCACTTCCGAAGCGTACAGACTTGAATTCCAAAACTCGGCTTCGTGTCCTGAATGTTGATCTCAAACAGCTGTACGTGCGTGGGACGGTCAGCTCCATCGCGGGCGGGTGTAGATGGGGTTCAGAACGTGGGACGATCGGCTCCATCGCGGGCGGGTGTAGATGGGGTTCACAACGTGGGACGATCGGCTCCATCGCGGGCGGCTGCAGATGGGATCCAGACAGGGGCGCAGGTGGTGCATATTGGTCTTGAAATGTCCCTACTTTAACTTGTCATAAACTTGACCTGACTTGACCTCGGTGACCTGACATGATTTTGATGCAATATAGCATAACAATGTACACCAAACAAGTCGCTAGTTTTACCAAGAACACTTCCTTTTTGCCAATATATGGGAAGCGCATCAGCGCCAAAATTTGTGGTCTGGCGCTGATATTTTTTTTTAATTTAACGACCCCTAACTCGAAAATGTTTCGGTCGATTTTCATTTTTCTTACTTCAAGGAACGCGCCGGTCATTTATAAGTAGGTGCACAAAGAATGGCGTATATCGACCGGTAAAATCTTCAGTTATCTACGAAACACCGGAGGGGTGGGCGGATTTCGCCCCCCTCCTGGGTGCGTGTTAGCCACTATGATGGCTAGCGCTAAGATGTCATACACAGAAACGTCAATAGCAGATGCTGATGACATTTTGCACCACACACCATCACCACCAGAGACATACACCGTCGCCAGGCCATATGGCACCACAGCTGACCTCATATGTCACTCAGCGATCAGCCGCAGCTCCGGAACAAGGAGCCTCGGGCATCGGCTCCGCGGCCCCGAAACGGCGAGGTGTCGGCGACCTCACCGCCCCCCCCACCCACCGCTCCAGCGGCCTGTTCGGGTCAGCTTGGAATGGGCGCGACCTGCGGTCTGGCTAGGTGCAGACTGGGTATAGGCTGGGTACAGGCTGGGTCCAGGCTGGGTCCACGATGGGTACAGGCTGGGCACAGGTTGGGTGCAGACTGGGTATGGACTGGGTAGAGACTGGGTACAGGCTGGGTACAGGCTAGATACAGACTGGGTGCAAGCTAGGCACAGACTGGACATAGGTTAGGTGGAGACTGGGTGCAGACTAGGTAGATGCTGGGTGAGGACTCAGAACAGACTGGATACAGACTGGGTAGATACTGAGTAAATACTGGGTGCAAACCGGGTTCAGACCGGATACAGGCTGGGTGCAGACCGGGTACAGACCGGGTACAGGTTGGGTACAGGCTGGGTACAGACTGAGTAGATACTGGCTAGATACTGGGTGCAGACCGGGTTCAGACCGGATACAGACTGGGTACAGGCTGGGCACAGACTGGGCTCGCCGACACGTTGTCCAGTGTTGTGATGAGCGTGGTGCCTCTCGGTCAGTTGGCGGCTCGTCCTGCCTTCCCCTGCGCACCTCATCTGATCAGAGCCAAGGTGCGACTATTGCATTGCCACCGACCTGTCCGCCGATCTCCCGAACGACTCTTTTCGTACCATAAGCCGAGGTACCATTAGCCGAGGTACCATTAGCCGAGGTACCATTAGCCGAGGTACCATTAGCCGAGGTACCATTAGCCGAGGTACCATTAGCCGAGGTACCATTAGCCGAGGTACCATTAACCACAGTTATAATTTATTTGTTAAATAGGGTGGAGAATACCACTTTCTGAACACTCAATCGACATCATTATCCAAGAAGTATCAACATCCTGCTCCATGACGTATGCTTATGAAGTCTTCGTGTCTCCTTTCTAGCAGTATCTCGTTTATAAGTATCATGCTAATGCTCCTAATTAGGAATAGTGATGCACAAACATTTCACAATGCAATTTCAGGTAAAGAGATTAACTATGATGTGATATGGAGTATGGTACCAATTTATAGCATATGCAATTTTATCCCTGTCCCAAATATAACTCTTCCTAAATTATGAATCTCAAAGTAAATTACGAATGTACATTCGTAAGTACCTACACCATTGGCTCAAATTTGAGTATGAAAGACATCAAAAGCATTTTAGTTGACACTAATTCCATGACATATTTCGACATCCTTCTGTGCCAGTTTCGACATCTCACACCAAACGAAAAACCATTTTTTAAACCCTGATTAGCTGAGGTACCATAAACCGAGGTACCATTAGCCAAGGTACCATTAGCCGAGGTACCATTAGCCAAGGCACCATTAGCTGAGGTATCATACGCCGAGGTACCACGAGCCGAGGTACCATAAGCAGGAACCATATGCCGAGGTACCATACGCCGAGGTACCATTAGCCGAGGTCTGACTTCTGCTATTGGTTGGTCGCGACTTCACTACGCTCTCAGTAGCAGAGATCACGTGGTATTGCCTGCCTCCCACCCTGGCAGGAAGGGTGAGCACTGCGTGGGATCAAACCTCGCGGCTCTGGCACGCCAGATACTCAGCTTAATCACCAAGCTACCGACACGGCCCAGTATTTTCAGGTGTTCACTATCCCTTAGGCATTCTATCCTTGCTACTAAAAAAGCGTCCACAATTCCCACAAAGAAGCACTCACAATTCACATCATCGAGCAATTTCTGTCCGTTGATTAACAATGTGCCAATGATTACAATCTGGGATTCCAAGTTTCTGTCGCTATGCGCCCTTGGAGCCGCGTCACAGCTACACACACACACACACACACACACACACACACACACACACACACACACACACACACACACACACACACACACACACACACACACACACACACACACACACACACACACACACACACACACACACACACACACACACACACACACACACACACACACACACACACACACACACACACACACACACACACACACACACACACACACACACACACACACACACACACTCGCGCGCGTAGATATAGTTCAGGATGACATAACGACTAAGAATATCCTCAAGAAGACACGTATAAGTATAGTTCAGAATGACATAACAACTAAGAATATCCTCATGAAGTAACGTATAAATATAGTTTAGTATGACATAACGACTAAGAATACCCTTATAAAGCCACTCATAATTATAGTTTCAGAATGACATAACTAATAATATCCTCATGAATCCACGTATACATATAGTTTCAGAAAAACATAACAACTGAGAATATCCTCATGAAGCCACGTATAAATGTAGTTTCAGAATGACATAACAACTAAGAATATCCTCGCACAAGAAGATGAATGGCTCCCGAACGATTCATCTGTAACTGCGGCGAGAGCTTTGTTGATTACGACCGTTAGTTGTGATTACTGCTGAGATGGCTTTATGGACCAGGGTTCTATGCTAAGCAAAGCTTGTTGCGTGAACCAAGGTACCACCATCTAATCTGTGAATTCCATTTCACCGTTACCATTTTGACCGGAGCTCAACTTGCCGTCAATGCACTGATCCGATCGGTCTGATTCCTCGTGCCCGGCCTTATCGTGTCAGTTGCCGACTGGCCCGCCCGCCCAGCCGGGGGCTGGATGCGTGCGCGTGAAACGAATCAAACCCTGTGTTGCCAGGACAGGAGAGACCAGTGCAGGCCGGCGCTCTAACCAACTGAGTTATCTAGGCGACCCCTAGCTACACTACGCATCTTTCTTTTCCTCTTTTCCTTCGATGGCATGACACTGTAGGGGAGACTGTTGTCGGTCTGGTTCGGCGAGTGCGTTGTGGTTGAATTCCTCGGGTTGTGAAAAAGAAAACCCAACCATAGCTGGCAAAACTTCCCTTTTCTTGCAGGTGCCAGTGTGTGCTGGTGTTGCGCTTGGTCCTCCGCAACCCCCACCACCTATTATCCCAGTCCAAGCCGGCTTGGTGTTGTGTGCGCTACCCTCCCTTGCACGTTTATATATGTTCTGTGATGTCAAAGTCTTCGAGCACCATATGGCAGGTGAGTGTCACTCGGTAAATTACAATGAATATATTGTATCAGGAAGTTTATTAGTTTTTTTCGGAGTTCTTGAATTACTTATTTATTTATTTATTTATTTAACAATACATGCCCTCCACGTGCAGTGGCTATTACGGACAGTCTGGGTCACAGATATTTACAAATAAAGGATAGATTTGTGGTCAGTAGTGGGAGCAGATGCGCAACAAACATTCGTACACCAACATAATACAATACCCATATCACTCTCTGCACAACACACACCGTGCTTGCAACACTAGCTATAAACGAGTGGTTTGTAGAAGTGATAGGAAAGCGATCTGCCACCCTTGACGCCGCGCCTGCCCCTGCGTGTGTTCTTGGTGGGCGTTGTCACGGCGACGGCGACGCTCCCCTCGTCTGGTTTCTCGCTTGGGACTTGTTCTAGTTAAAGCTTTTTGGTGCAAATAGTGGCATACTTTTGGTGCAATGATACCGCAAGAAATTCGTGCCTGTGTTGAGCACCAAGCGGCTTCCTCTGGCCCTAAAATCTATCCAACACACATTCATATTCTCCTCATTCGCATATGATCGCTTGTCCCATCCATCCTCTCCTTACTAATTAAAAACTTCCTGGTTACCAATTCGCCCCCCCCCCCATAGCGGTGCACAAACACATCCACCAGTTGATCAGTGCTCTATTTGGGAAGCTACGTGGGCCAAATCTTTAAGCATTCGCTATCAATCATAGTTGGCTTCTTCATTTTTGCAAGCGTTTATCGCTGGTATAGGGCCTCATTGCTGTGCTGGGGCTCACTTGCTTCCTCCGTGGAGTTCTGTAAGTGTTCTCATATCCATGGCGGACCTACCTAACCTGGTGACAGTCGATGCCTCGCCGGGCATTTTTTTCTGGAAACGTGCGACCAGCACTACGCATCCAACAGGTGGGCACGGGTTCCTATCGCGGTGGGCACGTCCCGTACACGTCTATGTACCCTAGCCGGCCCTACCCTTGCAGCACCGGGGTAAACCCGTCCTTGCATCCTCCGAAAACTGCACAATCCTCCGCACTGACCACCAGGTCGCTGGGGTATACGCTAGGGGCATAGGGGCATCAGGCATATCGCCATGCGTCCGGGATGGTGACATTTCTGACGTCACCGTCGGGGCTGAGCTCCGTGGGAGGGTCACCTCCCGAAGCTGAGTTCCCCGGGAAGGTCACCTCCCCGAGGCTAAGTTCCCCGGGAGGGTCACCTCCCCAGGCTAAGTTCCCCGGGAGGGTCACCTCCCGAGGCTAAATTCCTCGGGAGGGTCACCCTCGAGGCTGAGTTACCCGGGAGGGTCACCTCCCCCGAGGCTGAGCTCCCCGGGAGGGTCACCCCCGAAGCTGAGCTCCCCGGGAGGGTCACCTCCCGCGACTGAGCTTCCCGGGAGGGTCACCTCCCGCGACTGAGCTTCCCGGCAGGGTCAGAGATGACCTTCTCCGCCCGGTGGTTCAGCGGCCAACGCTGTCTCACCTAAAGACTACACTGTGCATGCTCTTCGTACGATAACAGCTAAGCTACTGAACGCCATGCTGGAGCGTATCCCTTCAGTTCATTATGGTTTTCATTTTAAAACTAGTCTGCGCCACGACGGAAAGCTTGGCAATAATGTTAATGTTTAGTCCTGCTACTGTAAGGTACGAGTGCATGGACGTGGAAGGGCAGACAGGGATTATTTGTAGCGTCATCATCATCCTGAGTAACCTGTCTGTGACTGACTATAGCAACCAATTGTCATATTGCTGGCCGCTGGCCAAAACTGCACTCTATATTTACTCGCAACCAGTTATTCTCCCTCTGCCTTCCTCCTGCCCACTCAAGCCTGTTGTTGTTTCTGTAACCCGTATTATAGTGGTGGCGGTTCGTACAGCGATGCACAGGGCATGACTTCCGTCTTTCGTCTCTGTAATTCACTCCTCCTTTCTAAGCCGATGTGCGAGGGAGTGATTGCAGTTTGAACATCGATGGTGTACACGGCACATCCCAGCCGGCCTCGTCTTCTCTCCCTCCTCCGTCGGCGTGTAGCCTCGGGTGTGGCGTCCGTTTGACATCGGTGCACTCGGCACATCCCAGCCGGCCTCGTCTCTCCGTCGGTGTGATCCTCTGGTGTGGCGTCCGTTTGACATCGGTGTACTCGGCACATCCCAGCCGACCTCGTCTCTCCGTCGGTGTGTAGTCTCGGGTGTGGCGTCCGTTTGACATCGGTGTACTCGGCACATCCCAGCCGGCCCCGTCTCTCCGTCGGTGTGATCCTCTGGTGTGGCGTCCGTTTGACATCGGTGTACTCGGCACATCCCAGCCAGCCCCGTCTCTCCGTCGGTGTGTAGTCTCGGGTGTGGCGTCCGTTTGACATCGGTGCACTCGGCACATCCCAGCCGGCCCCGTCTCTCCGTCGGTGTGATCCTCTGGTGTGGCGTCCGTTTGACATCGGTGTACTCGGCACATCCCAGCCGACCTCGTCTCTCCGTCGGTGTGATCTGTCGTGTGGCGTCCGTTTGACATCGGTGCACTCGGCACATCCCAGCCGGCCCCGTCTCTCCGTCGGTGTGATCCTCTGGTGTGGCGTCCGTTTGACATCGGTGTACTCGGCACATCCCAGCCGACCTCGTCTCTCCGTCGGTGTGTAGTCTCGGGTGTGGCGTCCGTTTGACATCGGTGTACTCGGCACATCCCAGCCGACCCCGTCTCTCCGTCGGTGTGATCCTCTGGTGTGGCGTCCGTTTGACATCGGTGTACTCGGCACATCCCAGCCGGCCTCGTCTCTCCGTCGGTGTGATCCTCTGGTGTGGCGTCCGTTTGACATCGGTGTACTCGGCACATCCCAGCCGGCCCCGTCTCTCCGTCGGTGTGATCCTCTGGTGTGGCGTCCGTTTGACATCGGTGTACTCGGCACATCCCAGCCGGCCCCGTCTCTCCGTCGGTGTGATCCTCTGGTGTGGCGTCCGTTTGACATCGGTGTACTCGGCACATCCCAGCCGGCCCCGTCTCTCCGTCGGTGTGATCCTCTGGTGTGGCGTCCGTTTGACATCGGTGTACTCGGCACATCCCAGCCGACCTCGTCTCTCCGTCGGTGTGATCCTCTGGTGTGGCGTCCGTTTGACATCGGTGTACTCGGCACATCCCAGCCGACCTCGTCTCTCCGTCGGTGTGATCCTCTGGTGTGGCGTCCGTTTGACATCGGTGTACTCGGCACATCCCAGCCGACCTCGTCTCTCCGTCGGTGTGATCCTCTGGTGTGGCGTCCGTTTGACATCGGTGTACTCGGCACATCCCAGCCGGCCTCGTCTCTCCGTCGGTGTGATCCTCTGGTGTGGCGTCCGTTTGACATCGGTGTACTCGGCACATCCCAGCCGACCTCGTCTCTCCGTCGGTGTGATCCTCTGGTGTGGCGTCCGTTTGACATCGGTGTACTCGGCACATCCCAGCCGGCCTCGTCTCTCCGTCGGTGTGATCCTCTGGTGTGGCGTCCGTTTGACATCGGTGTACTCGGCACATCCCAGCCGACCTCGTCTCTCCGTCGGTGTGATCCTCTGGTGTGGCGTCCGTTTGACATCGGTGTACTCGGCACATCCCAGCCGGCCCCGTCTCTCCGTCGGTGTGATCCTCTGGTGTGGCGTCCGTTTGACATCGGTGTACTCGGCACATCCCAGCCGGCCCCGTCTCTCCGTCGGTGTGATCCTCTGGTGTGGCGTCCGTTTGACATCGGTGTACTCGGCACATCCCAGCCGGCCCCGTCTCTCCGTCGGTGTGATCCTCTGGTGTGGCGTCCGTTTGACATCGGTGTACTCGGCACATCCCAGCCGGCCCCGTCTCTCCGTCGGTGTGATCCTCTGGTGTGGCGTCCGTTTGACATCGGTGTACTCGGCACATCCCAGCCGGCCCCGTCTCTCCGTCGGTGTGATCCTCTGGTGTGGCGTCCGTTTGACATCGGTGTACTCGGCACATCCCAGCCGGCCCCGTCTCTCCGGCGACGTGATCCTCTGGTGTGGCGTCCGTTTAAACACGGGACGTCGTGGCGCGCACCCGCCTCGGGCGGTCGGCAAAAAGCCGGCCTCGTGGCCGCCGGCCAAATTACCGCCGGCTGCCTGCCACAGAATCCTGGCGGCGCACCGCGCGGGGAGGGGGGGGCACGCCGTTGGCCGGTGGTTTTTGTCCGAGCGGTTTTTAGTCTGATACCTGCTGCAGTAGCTGACTATTTGGCCGTCTTTATGTCGCTAATAATTGGTGTAGTAGTGACTGCTGTGAAATCTGAGATGTAGAGACGGAAGAGAGAGACTGTGTGTGAGAGAGAGAGAGAGAGAGGGAGAGAGGGAGAGAGAGCGAGAGAGAGAGAGGGAGAGAGGGAAACTGAAGCCGGCACCTAGAAACTGAAGCCGGCACAGCCATCGGGTGTTGTTGGTCTCTTGTTCCCATATTCCTCTCGTCTCCTTGTCATCATGATCAGCATCATGCTGTTCATGTTTGTTGGCGCCTCCCTACCATCTCTGCTACCTTGTCGCTCTAATTGCTGACTGCGATGGATGCACGGCAAGTTTCTCTGAAGTCAGCGAAGGATACGGGAGTGGGAGGCACTGGATGTATGTGGGACCATGTGGGACCATGTGGGACCATGTGGGACCATGTGGGACCATGTGGGACCATGTGGGACCATGCATCTGCAACGCGATGACCTTCTGACACCATTCCCCTCTGACACAATGGTCCCGTGGCACCATGTCTGCAATATAATGGTCCTGTGGCACCATGTCTGCGATATGATGGTCCCGTGGCACCATGTTTCTGCGATATGATGGTCCCGTGGCACCATGTTTCTGCGATATGATGGTCCCGTGGCACCATGTCCTTGCGGCACTCTGGTCCAGTGGCACCATGTCTCTGCGGCACTCTGGTCCTGTGGCACCATGTCTCTGCGGCACTCTGGTCCTGTGGCACCATGTCTCTGCGGCACCATGTCTCTGTGGCACCATGTCTCTGCGGCACTCTGGTCCTGTGGCACCATGTCTCTGTGGCACCATGTCTCTGCGGCACCACGGTCCTGTGGCACCATGTCTCTGCGGCACTCTGGTCCTGTGGCACCATGTCTCTGCGGCACTCTGGTCCTGTAGCACCATGTCTCTGCGGCACTCTGGTCCTGTGGCACCATGTCTCTGCGGCACCATGTCTCTGCGGCACTCTGGTCCTGTAGCACCATGTCTCTGCGGCACTCTGGTCCTGTGGCACCATGTCTCTGCGGCACCATGTCTCTGTGGCACCATGTCTCTGCGGCACTCTGGTCCTGTGGCACCATGTCTCTGTGGCACCATGTCTCTGTGGCACCACGGTCCTGTGGCACCATGTCTCTGCGGCACTCTGGTCCTGTGGCAACATGTCTCTGCGGTACGATGGCACCCATCTCCTGTCACGGACAGCAGCACTCCTGCCGTGCGGACAGCAGCACTCCTGCCGTGCGGACAGGAGCGCTGCTGTTGTGCTGCTGTCTCTTCACACATGGAGAGACGGCGCGGACAGATGATGTCCTTACCGGCCATCTGTCTGCACTTCCCTCTCATTTCCCTGCTTCCTGTTTGTTCCGTCAGAGCTGGGTGTTCGCTGCCGGTGGATAATCACCACGCGACTGCGGCGCATCTAACAGTTGGCACTGCCAACGTCCAAATAGTGCGTAGTTGGCTAAAGCTGGTGCCTCAGCTGTAAACGTGCTGGCGAAATACCGTGGCTGTGACGTAATGCAAGTTGTGGCCCCAGGGGACTCTGAAGGCATGTCCCCCACACCGGATGGAGATGTGGTGCTCATTCGATTGAAAAAGGCGTCTTTTGACGACGCTCGGGTTCAATCCATCCCATCACCGATCAACGAGGTTTTTTGTTGTTGAGCCAATGGTGCCCCTCAAGGTAGAAAGGTCGTCCACGAGATATTGCATTATCTGCTCGTGACCGCAGTGCTGTCGGCCGTTGCAGTACCGATGAGGGGTGGGGATGGGGTGTCATAAAGGTCCCAAAACGGGACAGGCAGTGCCACCACCGACCTGGCTCCGTCTGACCTCATGTGCACTCTACTGCCATGCAACACCAGGGGCGGTCGGCCCATGCCAGGCACTAAGTCAGTGCCTCAACTAGGTAGAGCTGGGGAATATTCTGTAAGTTATTTTCGTACAAATGATGCTTTCATCCGCTGGAAAATAGCAAACTTGAAAAACTGGAAACAAATATGCATTGGTGACTCGTACTTATAGTGAACATGTTAGGGAAAATTGATGTTAACATTGATATCTTAGCTTTAGAACACCTCTATCACCGGACCGCAAGGGCATGCCTCTTGGAAACATCGTCATAGATTGCGCTTTTATTTCATAACAAGCGCAGGGAATGCGGCTTTTTTGGACTTGTTTTCAGTCCTGGGTACTAATACTAATGTCCATTCTAATCTCAATGGAGGTCGTTGCGTTAGAGAAGCCCTTGAAGTACATCGGTCTATGTTTTGCACACAAAAGTTCACACTGATTCGTGAAAATATTGGAATGTGCGGAATTGTGGGGCAGGAGCAAGGCACCTGCCCACCCATTTAGGTAGGTAATAGAAGTGGCAAATGCTAGAACCGAAAGCCAAACGATGAAGTCTGCTGGCGGCCAGCGGGTTCTTACTGGGCTTCGATGTGATGCTTAGTCATCTCTGTAAATTTCATTCATTCACTAGTGTTTCCAGGACGGATATATCAGCCATTTGCCAACAAAAGAAACAGGCTGCTTTGGAGCAAACTTATTCTTTGGTATCAAATCATGCAAAACCTAATTTAATTTTTTCAAGTTGTTGCTTTGAGCTCATGTTTAGGGCTTGGCACCTACGAAAATTACCAAATCCAAGGAATTAGAAAACTTGTGAGAATTATATTTTACTTTACCGTACGAAAAGACTCAAAACCAACTTTTAGAGGCTGCGCAATGGATGCAATTTGTGGAAATATATAGACGCGAAGCAGCTCCTAGGCCACTTTTGGTTAAACAATATGTGTTTCCAGTGTCCTGACGTTATTTGAAATAATTTGAACTTCATATCTTTGGGAAATGAGAACTTTTTGACCTAAACTCTTCAAGCTGTTCATATATCTCAATAAACAGTCATGTCGTGAAGAAAAGAAGGTATCATTGCGCTTTAAGCTAGTAAGAAGACAAGTTTTTACACATATTTGCCTCCATAAAACAAACAAATTGGTTAGGTTTGATTAGGTTCTTAGGTTTTTTCAGTTGGGATTTTTTTTTAATTTGGAAACTTTTTTCTTCGAAAGCAGCTGATGTTAAGTTGGGTTAGGGTTGGCTATGTTTTATTTTTATTTTTGAAGTCTTCAGAAAAAAGTTGCCTGAAAGTTCTTTAATTATATTTTATGGAATATTTGTGTCCTCCTAAGTGAGGTTAGTCTAGGTTAGGTTACGTTATCTTGCATTTTTTCATGTTTTAACCATGTCTTGCTGTGCTATGTTAACCAACCCAAAGCCACCTTTTTGGTGTTATTTTGCTCACAACCTGAAAATCAAACATTTCCACAGAAAATGAGTGGCCCCTTCATCTCAGTCATACTCATAAACATTGCATTGGACTGATAAATTCCACGAATTCATAAATCGTCCTAAACCACAAATTTACCAAAAAGAACATAAACATCAATCAAATGACATTATAAACAACCACAGAAAAAGCATCTTTTGTGACAATGCAGATATAGGCTACACCCAATCACTTCAGCAAAATATGGGAAGTATACAGAAAAAGTGCTTTGTGTGGGGCACCGTATATTGAAGAATCCGCTTATGTTAGATCACCTAAACCTACTGATATTGGATCACTTAATGCTATCACACTATGCATTGCAGTTTAAAAACAATATAATCATAGACCCACAATTCATATAGTCATGTTAAATTATGCATGTACATTTGTGAACTGAAGCAATCATTAAGCAAGGTATTTTACTACATCAAATGGGCCTTTGCATGGCTACTTCTTCACAATCACACACGCATAAAACAGGTATTGTGTGGCCTGCCAACAATTTTACAAAATCAACAACAACACAAAAATATACTGCACGATATTTATATATATGTATGTTCTTTTAGCTATCCATCCTTCTTTAAAAGAGCGCCGTAAAGAACTCGTCATCTACGTAATAAGTCAGATCGCATGAGTAATCGATTTCAGATAGATCCGTCAATAGCATGCCCATGGGGCGCAGATATAACATGCCCTCTGGGCGCAGATATAACAATGGTGCTCCCACCTCTCTCCCATTATGCTGATTTTATCGACGGATGCGGTATTTCACGCGTCATTAACTGTCAGTGTCAGGTGTCTGCGCGCACTTGTGCCGCCGAGACGGAGCAGACCTACGCGTCTCTTGTGCCGCCGAGACGGAGCAGACCCACCCGTCTCTTGTGCCGCCGAGACGGAGCAGACCCACCCGTCTCTTGTGCCGCCGAGACGGAGCAGACCCACCTGTCTCTTGTGCCGCCGAGACGGAGCAGACCCACCTGTCTCTTGTGCCGCCGAGACGGAGCAGACCCACCCGTCTCTTGTGCCGCCGAGACGGAGCAGACCCACCCGTCTCTTGTGCCGCCGAGACGGAGCAGACCCACCCGTCTCTTGTGTCGCCGAGACGGAGCAGACCCACCTGTCTCTTGTGCCGCCGAGACGGAGCACCTACCGTCTCTTGTGCCGCCGAGACGGAGCAGACCCACCCGTCTCTTGTGCCGCTGAGACGGAGAGACCCACCCGTCTCTTGTGCCGCCGAGACGGAGCAGACCCACCCGTCTCTTGTGCCGCCGAGACGGAGCAGACCCACCCGTCTCTTGTGCCGCCGAGACGGAGCAGACCCACCCGTCTCTTGTGCCGCCGAGACGGAGCAGACCCACCCGTCTCTTGTGCCGCCGAGACGGAGCAGACCCACCCGTCTCTTGTGCCGCCGAGACGGAGCAGACCCACCTGTCTCTTGTGCCGCCGAGACGGAGCAGACCCACCCGTCTCTTGTGCCGCCGAGACGGAGCAGACCCACCCGTCTCTTGTGCCGCCGAGACGGAGCAGACCCACCCGTCTCTTGTGCCGCCGAGACGGAGCAGACCCACCCGTCTCTTGTGCCGCCGAGACGGAGCAGACCCACCCGTCTCTTGTGCCGCCGAGACGGAGCAGACCCACCCGTCTCTTGTGCCGCCGAGACGGAGCAGACCCACCCGTCTCTTGTGCCGCCGAGACGGAGCAGACCCACCCGTCTCTTGTGCCGCCGAGACGGAGCAGACCCACCCGTCTCTTGTGCCGCCGAGACGGAGCAGACCCACCTGTCTCTTGTGCCGCCGAGACGGAGCAGACCCACCCGTCTCTTGTGCCGCCGAGACGGAGCAGACCCACCCGTCTCTTGTGCCGCCGAGACGGAGCAGACCCACCCGTCTCTTGTGCCGCCGAGACGGAGCAGACCCACCCGTCTCTTGTGCCGCCGAGAGGAGCAGACCCACCCGTCTCTTGTGCCGCCGAGACGGAGAGACCCACCCGTCTCTTGTGCCGCCGAGACGGAGCAGACCCACCCGTCTCTTGTGCCGCCGAGACGGAGCAGACCCACCCGTCTCTTGTGCCGCCGAGACGGAGCAGACCCACCCGTCTCTTGTGCCGCCGAGACGGAGCAGACCCACCCGTCTCTTGTGCCGCCGAGACGGAGCAGACCCACCCGTCTCTTGTGCCGCCGAGACGGAGCAGACCCACCCGTCTCTTGTGCCGCCGAGACGGAGCAGACCCACCCGTCTCTTGTGCCGCCGAGACGGAGCAGACCCACCCGTCTCTTGTGCCGCCGAGACGGAGCAGACCCACCCGTCTCTTGTGCCGCCGAGACGGAGCAGACCCACCCGTCTCTTGTGCCGCCGAGACGGAGCAGACCCACCCGTCTCTTGTGCCGCCGAGACGGAGCAGACCCACCCGTCTCAATTGTGCCGCCGAGACGGAGCAGACCCACCCGTCTCTTGTGCCGCCGAGACGGAGCAGACCCACCCGTCTCTTGTGCCGCCGAGACGGAGCAGACCCACCCGTCTCTTGTGCCGCCGAGACGGAGCAGACCCACCCGTCTCTTTTCCCCCCTTGTGCCGCCGAGACGGAGCAGACCCACCCGTCTCTTGTGCCGCCGAGACGGAGCAGACCCACCCGTCTCTTGTGCCGCCGAGACGGAGCAGACCCACCCGTCTCTTGTGCCGCCGAGACGGAGCAGACCCACCCGTCTCTCTTCCTCTCAACACTTGTGCCGCCGAGACGGAGCAGACCCACCTGTCTCTTGTGCCGCCGAGACGGAGCAGACCCACCCGTCTCTTGTGCCGCCGAGACGGAGCAGACCCACCTGTCTCTTGTGCCGCCGAGACGGAGCAGACCCACCCGTCTCTTGTGCCGCCGAGACGGAGCAGACCCACCCGTCTCTTGTGCCGCCGAGACGGAGCAGACCCACCCGTCTCTTGTGCCGCCGAGACGGAGCAGACCCACCCGTCTCTTGTGCCGCCGAGACGGAGCAGACCCACCTGTCTCTTGTGCCGCCGAGACGGAGCAGACCCACCTGTCTCTTGTGCCGCCGAGACGGAGCAGACCCACCCGTCTCTTGTGCCGCCGAGACGGAGCAGACCCACCCGTCTCTTGTGCCGCCGAGACGGAGCAGACCCACCCGTCTCTTGTTTGTGCCGCCGAGACGGAGCAGACCCACCTGTCTCTTGTGCCGCCGAGACGGAGCAGACCCACCTGTCTCTTGTGCCGCCGAGACGGAGCAGACCCACCCGTCTCTTGTGCCGCCGAGACGGAGCAGACCCACCTGTCTCTTGTGCCGCCGAGACGGAGCAGACCCACCCGTCTCTTGTGCCGCCGAGACGGAGCAGACCCACCCGTCTCTTGTGCCGCCGAGACGGAGCAGACCCACCCGTCTCTTGTGCCGCCGAGACGGAGCAGACCCACCCGTCTCTTGTGCCGCCGAGACGGAGCAGACCCACCCGTCTCTTGTGCCGCCGAGACGGAGCAGACCCACCCGTCTCTTGTGCCGCCGAGACGGAGCAGACCCACCTGTCTCTTGTGCCGCCGAGACGGAGCAGACCCACCCGTCTCTTGTGCCGCCGAGACGGAGCAGACCCACCCGTCTCTTGTGCCGCCGAGACGGAGCAGACCCACCCGTCTCTTGTGCCGCCGAGACGGAGCCCCCTTTAGACAGACCCACCCGTCTCTTGTGCCGCCGAGACGGAGCAGACCCACCCGTCTCTTGTGCCGCCGAGACGGAGCAGACCCACCCGTCTCTTGTGCCGCCGAGACGGAGCAGACCCACCCGTCTCTTGTGCCGCCGAGACGGAGCAGACCCACCCGTCTCTTGTGCCGCCGAGACGGAGCAGACCCACCCGTCTCTTGTGCCGCCGAGACGGAGCAGACCCACCCGTCTCTTGTGCCGCCGAGACGGAGCAGACCCACCCGTCTCTTGTGCCGCCGAGACGGAGCAGACCCACCCGTCTCTTGTGCCGCCGAGACGCCTTTGTGCCGCCGAGACAGCAGACCCACCCGTCTCTTGTGCCGCCGAGACGGAGCAGACCCACCGTCTCTTGTGCCGCCGAGACGGAGCAGACCCACCCGTCTCTTGTGCCGCCGAGACGGAGCAGACCCACCCGTCTCTTGTGCCGCCGAGACGGAGCAGACCCACCCGTCTCTTGTGCCGCCGAGACGGAGCAGACCCACCCGTCTCTTGTGCCGCCGAGACGGAGCAGACCCACCCGTCTCTTGTGCCGCCGAGACGGAGCAGACCCACCCGTCTCTTGTGCCGCCGAGACGGAGCAGACCCACCCGTCTCTTGTGCCGCCGAGACGGAGCAGACCCACCCGTCTCTTGTGCCGCCGAGACAGCCCCTCTTGTGCCGCCGAGACGGAGCAGACCCACCCGTCTCTTGTGCCGCCGAGACGGGCAGACCCACCCGTCTCTTGTGCCGCCGAGACGGAGCAGACCCATCTTTGTGCCCAGACCCACTCGTCTCTATTGGCGAGACAGGCAGACCCACCCGTCTCTTGTGCCGCCGAGAAGGGGCAGACCCACCCGTCTCTCTTCCTCTCAGCACTCGGTCGCGCCAGCTGTGCTGCTGACGGCCCATGTGTTTGAACTCCTCGCATAATTGGCACATTCCCTGCCGCTGGCATCGGATCATTCGGAGGAAACAATGGCGGGACGGCTGCGGCAACTGTGCGCCGCACGGAGCGCGTGCCAGGATGGCAGCTGTAATGAAATCTGGACGGGCTCGGGGGCACGGGGGACGGGGCACGTGGGACGGGGGATGGAGCACGGGGCACGGGGCACGGGGCACGGGGCACGGGGATGGGGGACGGGGCACGGGGGACGGGGCACGGGGACGGGGACGGGGCACGGGGACGGGGGACGGGGGACGGGGGACGGGGCGGGGCGGAGCTGTGGGGAGCTGTTTCAGAGCAGATGACGGCCGAACGGAGCCGAGTGTTGTTGGCTGGTGGGATGCCGAGCGGGAGACAGTGGTGTAAAGAGATGTGGGGCGGAGGTGAGTCGGTGGTGTTGTTTGGGGGGGGGAGGACGGAGCCGAGTGTTGTTGGCTGGTGGGATGCCGAGCGGGAGACAGTGATGTAAAGAGATGTGGGGCGGAGGTGAGTCGGTGGTGTTGTTTGGGGGGGGGACGGAGCCGAGTGTTGTTGGCTGGTGGGATGCCGAGCGGGAGACAGTGATGTAAAGAGATGTGGGGCGGAGGTGAGTCGGTGGTGTTGTTTGGGGGGGGACGGAGCCGAGTGTTGTTGGCTGGTGGGATGCCGAGCGGGGAGACAGTGATGTAAAGAGATGTGGGGCGGAGGTGAGTCGGTGGTGTTGTTTGGGGGGGGACGGAGCCGAGTGTTGTTGGCTGGTGGGATGCCGAGCGGGAGACAGTGATGTAAAGAGATGTGGGGCGGAGGTGAGTCGGTGGTGTTGTTTGGGGGGACGGAGCCGAGGTGTTGTTGGCTGGTGGGATCTGAGCGGGGAGCAGTGGTGTAAAGAGATGTGGGGCGGAGGTGAGTCGGTGGTGTTGTTTGGGGGGACGGAGCCGAGTGTTGTTGGCTGGTGGGATGCCGAGCGGGAGACAGTGATGTAAAGAGATGTGGGGCGGAGGTGAGTCGGTGGTGTTGTTTGGGGGGGACGGAGCCGAGTGTTGTTGGCTGGTGGGATGCCGAGCGGGAGACAGTGATGTAAAGAGATGTGGGGCGGAGGTGAGTCGGTGGTGTTGTTTGGGGGGGGACGGAGCCGAGTGTTGTTGGCTGGTGGGATGCCGAGCGGGAGACAGTGGTGTAAAGAGATGTGGGGCGGAGGTGAGTCGGTGGTGTTGTTTGGGGGGGGACGGAGCCGAGTGTTGTTGGCTGGTGGGATGCCGAGCGGGAGACAGTGGTGTAAAGAGATGTGGGGCGGAGGTGAGTCGGTGGTGTTGTTTGGGGGGGGGGGGACGGAGCGGGAGATAAGAGCTGTGAGACGGATTCAGGCCAAGAATAACATATATGGATAATTGGAGCTTTGATTGATTATTTGGGCTTAAGGGCGCGCCGACTACAAGGTCATTTAGCGCCCAGAGGATGAGAGCTCCTCTCATCCTCCCACTCAGAGGATAATTGGAGCTGGGTAATGTGGGAGAGAGTGGGTGAGATCGGCCGGTCGGGGTGGGAGGGGGTGGGCCGGTGAAAAGTGCCGCCGTACACTAATTTGGCGAGAACCGGGCAGCACGATGCAGAAGACAGGCCGTGTCGCCTTACTACCCGAGACGATGACAGTTGTGTGTTGTGTTGTGACGATGAGCGAGACTGCCATGCCCCAGGTGTAGCGACTAATGTATGTGGTGAATTCGCTGGGGTGTCGGTAGCACTATTCATGCGACCAAATGTTGGATGGAAGAGGCACGGGCACGCCTGGTCAGTCCTGACGACGCGAACATAATTAAATCTCCCCTTGCATTAACTTGTGTTCTAAGCACGACAGAGAGCTGCGGTGAAGCTGCATACATTTGCTCTTTGAGTTGCTAATAACATATTATATATCCCTTTGGCTGTCCTCACAGGTCAGATGAAGCAGGCGAATGTCGCAGTGCAGTCAGCGACTCGTCTTCGCAATTATGACGATGATCACCACACAAATGTGACATTGTCCTACATTATTGATGATATGCAAGCTGACGAAATAGTTATGTACAGCTGATTTGTGCATAGGTCATGGTCCACGGATCCTGTCGCGGTCAAATTACTGAAAGTATTGGTGTACTGTTCAAAGTGACAATTTCGAATCCGATGTGGCACTCAGGGAAAGATGAGTGCCACCAAGGTAAAACCGTAGGCGTTCTCCGCATCATCTTGAAACTTTTTAGAACATATTTTTAGTGGGAAGAACTAGGTGGGGTCGTAGTCACAACCTCCATCCCACCCGCGCTGGCGAGGGTGGCAAGGTGTCTTGTGGGGCGATAGTTAGCTTTGCTTCCTTTATGCATTGAAGAAAGGTTGTGCGCGCTTGCATCTGTAGTCTTTCTCGACTGTCGCTCACTTGCACAACTCCTGCAACCGTTTCTAAAGCTCAAGGCACTTGCCAGTAACCTGTAGCTAGCCAATGTACCGAGATCAAAGCGTCTCCCCGTTGTTTTCTCAGCCGCGTGTTTGACCAACACAAGCGTGTGTGTTTGTCATCCAGGCGCCGGCCGGACGCCGAGAGCGATTCGTCATCGGACTAAGTCGACGGTGCTGCCACCTGGCGCCATCGCCTGAAGCCGCACTTGGCCGCCGGCCGCACGATGGCGACCGTCCAGGTGAGCGGACATTTGGCGGCGTGCGGTTGGCGGGACGGCCAACGGCTGGCGCTGCTGCGGAATCCGGCTGAGTTACCGCGCGACAGAGGCGCGCCACCAATGTGCCGCAACTCCGCACCGCGTCTGCCCACCGGGCCGCCGCTCAACCAATAGATCTATTTCTCGGAACGGAGTAGGCGACAACGGAGTGTCGAGGCCCTGGGCGTGTCAGCTGTTATGAATTATATTTTTTTATTTCTAAAAATAATTAGTCCGAGTTATTGCTAGGGCGGCTTTATGAACCATCGTCATCTTGCTAAGCAGAGCTTGTTGCGTGAACCCCGGCCCCACCACCCGATCCACGAATTCTAGTTCAACGGGACAATTTTGACCGCAAGTTCAACGTACCGTCAATGCACCGACACGGCCGCCCGGTAGCTCGTCCCCGGGCTTATCGGGCCAGCTGCCGACTGACACTCCCGGCCAGGGGCTAAGTGTGGGCTCGCGAAGCGACTCGAACCCTGTGTTGCCAGGAAAGGAAGTCCAATACATGTCAGCGCTCTAACGAATTGAGCTTCCGTGGCGACCATTATTCCCTGCTCCGGTCATTTATTATTATTACCCTGTCATAATCAATGTCGTGTGTCGTGGGGATGGATGTTATCTATAATAACTCGCTCAGTTGACTGCCTCGCCACATTTCTGAAGGACTACAATAGTGGTGGTCTTCCAAGAGGAGGCAGCTCGTGATTCACGATGCCATCATTCATGGCTGGGTAGGTAACACTTGCGACCCAATCACAGCGTATCATTGCTGCCACGACACCGCCGCCATTACTGGCTCGAGACGCACTCATGCGTCGCAGGGCCTGTGACAGCTCCAGACGAGGTCAGACGAGGTCAGAGGGTTCGGCTCTGACACTGGGCGGCAGCGGATGGACGGCAGGCGACATCTGAGCCTCTCCCAGATCGCGCTGCCGTCGGGCTCTTCGCACGGCGACGTCCGCCGGGACAAAATCGTCTTCGGTGACGGTCGTCTGTCCTTGCGGCGGGCATTTAGTTATCGTAAGACGCGATGAAGGTCGCCCAGTGCGCGCGGCGCTGGCCGATCTTCACCGCTCTCCGCTGGCACAATACCCAGCCCCGACATTGTGCGGAGTCAATAGGCAGCATGTCGGGGTATTTAGCGTGGCCATGTGTTGTGCGTCCACATCTGTCCGGTACTCTGGCGGTACTCGAATGCGAAAGTGTCGTTGGCGGGCATCTGTGTACAGTCCTAGTTCTTCCCATCTGCAGACGGAGGCGACGCCGGGCAGCCGTAGCACTGCCGGCGATCCTGCCGACCACAGCAGTGGCCGACCCGGTGATCCTGCCGACCACAGCAGTGGCCGACCCGGCGATCCTGCCGACCACAGCAGTGGCCGACCCGGCGATCCTGCCGACCACAGCAGTGGCCGACCCGGTGGCTCGGCAGCGGCGACACGTGACCCAACAGCCGTCACGGCCGGCTCACACGTGCAGGAGATCAGCCAGGAGAGCATCAAGAGCCGCATCAACGAGGTCATCACCGAGATTGAGCGCGAGGTCGAGCGCGAGCTGGGCGAAGACGAGCGCCGGGTGGACGGGATTGGCGCGGAGCAGGTGAGAGGTGGCAGGTGGCAGATGGCAGGTTGCAGATGGTAGGTGAGAGGTGATAGATGGCAGGTGAGAGTTGGAAGGTGGCATGTGGTAGGTGGCATGTGGCAGGTGGTATGTAGTAGGTGAGAGGTGGTAGGTGAGAGGTGGCAGGTAAGAGATGGCAGGTGAGAGGTGGGAGGTGGGAGGTGGCAGGTGAGATGTGACAGGTGAGAGGTGGCAGGTGGCAGGTGCGGAGGGAAAGTACAGAGCACGTGGTAGACCACAGCAGGAATGGAAGGGAACAGGGAATCGCAGAAGAGAAGGGTCAGCTGCACATCCCATTGAGGGAGCAGCTGCAGGGAGATGTGCAGCTGACCAGAGTAGAAGCTGAAGTGTGGAGAGGGCGAACTTGGCGAGGAATAGGAGGCAGGAGAAGAGGGGAATGGGCGCTGGTGGTTGTAACTCTAGGATCACAATTCAGAGAGGGAGGGGAGTGATGATCTAGCCACCATATGCCAGGACCCACGTTTTCCGGGAGTAGCTTAGCGGAACAATAGCGGGAGCCCAATCTAAATCAGCATGACTGTCAAATGAACGGCACCAGCACCACACAGCACGCGCAAGAAACCGCACCAGCACCGCCAAATTGTGTGCCAAATTAATTTCACTTTGATTTGATTGGACTGAACTAGATTGAAGTTTGACTTTGGTTTGATGAGATATAATTGAACTTTGAGTTTGATGTTGTCATCCAGTTTGAACAAATGTCATGACAATTTTGCTGTGTTTTGCAAGATTCAGATTATCGCGCGGCTTCTCCTGAATCTCGAAAACCATTCCATTTCTTGACCGCTGTCGTGGTTAGGTTGGGTAGAAGATAGGGATAATCTGCCTCCCACAGTCTTCTTCACAATAGCCAGGCAACAAAATAGTGCAATGGGTTCAATCGTACCCAAGACATTTTGGTTCCTGACTTTAATTTCGGTAAGTAATTTTGTTAGCAGAAGCCGAACGCGAATTTTCCTTGAGTTTATCATGATTCATTTGGGCTATATTAAACATTATTTGAGTTCATGTAGCCGGATTCAGGTGTGACCTGACACTAGGTCATGGGTCATTAGATATGGTTATGTCCCATGTCATCGTGCACCAAGGAAGACATGTCATTGCAGAAAAGAGCACGAAACTTATCACAGGTAGTCCAGATATTAATGCGAGGCCCTGGTATTATGGAAAGCATTGATGCCCACAGTTTCAGACCATTCTAACTCCACAGTAAAATGGTTGGGTTGTCATTTTTCTGGGATACGAATTTGACCAAGATCAGTCGCTGGATTTGCATTGAGGTCAGACGAAGAAAAGGTACACTAAGGTGCGCCCCATTACGCCGTTACATTATCTGGCTACTCGCGATAACACTAGGGGTAGGTGGTTGTCAGCCATGGCAAGGGCTAAAGTCAGGGAGTTGAAAACCTGAAAGAAAATTGTTCTTTTATACTTCCCGACAGCTTATCGTTCTAAAACCTTACCAATTCTTCAACAGGAGCAGGGCACACCACCTGCGCTCCAATGCTAATACTGCCTTATCGGGGTCCATTCGGCCTTGGGATGTAGGGCCCTGGAAATATTAACCAGGATGAAGATACGCATTTGTCGCAGGCGCCTTCCAAGAGAGGCGCCAGTGAAAGTTGCCGCCTATCCCAAACCTGCAAAACTGTGCCGCCAGTCTCTACGATGGTGCGGGACAGCCTACCATCGTGGTTATCGGCTTTGGGCGCGAATGCGATCATTCCAGGATTGTTCAGGAGGCCTGAAGTGTGGCTCGGGGTTTCTTCAGATCTAGCATTTAGCTGGCAAGTCGCAAGTATAACATGACCAGAAATTTGCGAGATAAAAAATCGAAATGTAGGTCCAAATGTCCTCTTTTGATGAGAATTGAGGATGAGGAATCCGCACCGATTACGTAATGCGTTGAACTATGCTTGTAATTACGGTACTTATCTAAATTAAGCGGTCGCTTGCCTCATGGGGAATGTGCCGAGTTCATATCCCAATCATTCATTGGCTGATCTGGAAGGAAGAGAGGGCATGCTGCCTCCATGGGACAATTATTGGCGTCATTCTGCACTGAAATAAAATTTTCTCTAAATTTCAGGCAGTTCATTAGAAATATGTCATTGGCAAACCCGACGAATGTTAAAATATAATGGGTTTTTCGGAATCAGAGTTTTCTCTTGAATTTGACATCCCCAAGCCAGACTTCTGGATTCGCCCTTGCTCCACTTTCTTTCAATGCCCAGGTGACAGAACAATGAGACTGACACAAAGGCCTCAACGAGAAAGTCACTTAGAATCCTTAGCATTTAACATCAAGTTAATTGTTAAATTTATTTAGCAATACATGCCCTCCACGTGCAGTGGCTATTACGGACAGTCTGGGTCACAGATATTTACAAAGAAAGGATAGATTTGTGGTCAGTAGTGGGAGCAGATGCGCAACAAACATTCGTACACCATCATAATACAATACCCATATCACTCTCTGCACTACACACACTGTGCTTGCAACACTAGCTATAAACGAGTGGTTTGTAGAAGTGATAGGAAAGCGATCTGCCAACCCTGGCGCCGCGCCTGTCCCGGCGTGAGTTCTTGGTAGGCGTTGTCACGGCGACGGCGACGCTCCCCTCGTTTGGTTTCTCGCTTGGGAGGGGTGGCGACTGGCGGGGGCGTCCAAGGTCGAGGCTTTGATGACATTACAGTGATGCGGGCGCTCGACGTCGCAGCCCTGTTCGGCTGCGTGCGCGTTGATGATGGGGGGACGTGATGGTATTTGGCCAAGGCGATGGTTAGCAGATCCGTATGTATGGTAGAGCTGAAGATGGAAACCTGGTAGACCTGAAGCTAGACGATAGGAGGTAGACGATCACTGTTGTTGAAGACACAGGAATTCCGAGCGGCACCAAGTCGTCAGTGAGATAACTTCCTTCCCAGCCGCAGTGTAGGAAAGAAGATGGGCAGTAGGTGATGCTTGATGGAAGGGAAGTCACTATGGAGAAAGGCGCTGTCGCTTCTGCACTCACTCAGTTTTTCCGGCGTCCAGTCACTGCTGTGTAAAATAGTAGAGGAATAACCAGCAGAAAAGTCCACTGAGTCCAGTCACTTCGCACACGTATAGCGTATAAGTACGCCGGTTTTGTTCAATAGTTCACTTTTTCTTCTTTTTTTTTTGGCTCGTACACTTTTCACTCTTTCTGTTCACTTCTCACTCACACCTTGCAGTTTCACACACCTTGCATACAGAGGCAACAAAGAGGGAGAGGAAAAAGGTTGGGCGAGCGGTCGAGACGCGTCTGCTCGCGGCGCCGCGCTCAGGCCAACTGCCTCAGGCTTAAAGTAATCAGTAGTTTCTTGATTTGCATTCATAGTTCTCCATCACCTTGGACATGATGGATTTTTATTTATTTTCTCAAGCTGATTGTGACGGAAACCATTGATTTGTTGACACCATGCGTCGAAAATAGCAGTCATTAACCTGTCAATTTGCTTTGTTTCTTTTGCAACGGTGACGAAGCAACCTGAATTCATGGGGACGTCGGCACGCTAGTCGCACTTGAAGCCATTTCGCTATTTAAAGTCAACGTCACCGAGCTGGTGTTTTTTCTTCACCTTTTTTATGAAGAATTGGCAGCCCCAGGCGTCCCAGCACTCTGCCGGCTGCCGCTCACATTCTCTCCAGCACGACTGCGCATTACCGACCATCGCTCAGCTACTTCCCGGCATTGGGTTCAGCCACGCGTGCGGTCCGCAATCGACGTGTGCCCGCCGCTCAACGTTTGTGCTGGATAATATCATTCAGAGATTAATCAAACCGCTGAAAGGCTAGCTTCAAAGGAACACATACAGACTCAATGAAGAGTTATTATTGGCGTTGGCTGTTTGGATGTGGTCTTTGAACGGCACTAACTTGACAGGCCATTCCCTGTCCAGATGCAGGCACCACATGCCCTTGTTGTGTGAGCTGTATCGATCTTCAGGTGAAGTGATGCCATATTCATCGAAAATATAATCCAGTCACTGGGAAGTTCATTAAGAAAAGAGTAAGTTAAAATAAAAGGCCTCAGGGTGGAACATATGAACGATATAACCAGCCTGAAAATGCCGTTCAAATTCTGCACGGTCAATAGTAATTGGCGGTCGAAAGATATCCAAGCCAATACCAGCGAGTTCTTGTAGCGTATCCTCCTATACACGAAGTGCAAACCATGCATTCTTTTGAACTTGATAATGGTCTCAACATATAAGAAGAAACTTTAATCCGCATTCTTGCTGGAGTGTCTTTAGGAACCAGGGTTCTATTGCTAAGCAGAGCTTGTTGCGTGAACCCTGGCCCCACCACCCGATCCATCAATTCCAGTTCAACGGCACAATTTAGACCGAAAGTTTAACGTGCCGTCAATGCACCGACACGGCCGCCTGATAGCTCGTCCCCGGCCTTATCGGGCCAGCTGCCAACTGACACTCCCGGCCGGGGGCTAAATGCGAGCGCGTGAAGCGGCTCGAACCCTGTGTTGCCAGTACAGGAGAGACCAGTGCAGGCCGGCGCTCTAACCAACTGAGCTACCGGGGCGGCATGGAGGCTCATGAGAGTCCATGATTACGCTGGCCGTTCTGCTAGCCGTTGCCGGCTGAGACTGTGATAGTGAAATGGTCCCAGGTCACCTGTACACCAGAACGGAGATCGTCCAGAGGAAGTCTCCAGTATGCGCGACGGTCCCGGTTCTCGAACATTACGATCGAAGACTCGTTTGACGTGAGTTGCCCGACGGGTTTGAGCGAGGCTTCAGTTTAGCATGAGTTCGGCATAGCTCAGTGGCTTGTCGGCTAATGCAGTATGAAGTTGCTCTTGGCTTAGTACTGCTTACTAGAATGAACCGTAGCAGTGTGTAGTGAATGCACGATTGGTGTTAGTATATTATACAGCATATGTATTGTATATTAGTCGTATTAGTATACCATTAGTTGTGCGTCCCCTGGCATCAATTCACCAGACCAGCTACACTGCATCCTTTTTGCTTATATATTGCACTTATTACCATAGGCAGGGATGATGAATCACCATAACCGTACCACCAAGCGAGAACGCTCTAGATCGTCCATGTCTGATGCAATCTGACGATCAATGACTGCACACAATTTTACCGACTTCTACCGGCCCGGACTTCCAGCCGCATTTGAGGCGAACGTCTAGCTTGCCACGTCACACCGGCTTGGCTTTCGGCTGTGCGGGTTGCGGTGTCCCTAGTGCGCCGGCTTCCGTCGCTGCGAATCTGCGTGAATTCAAGGCAACTGCAGCCGCGCGAATCCCATGATAAATAGTGATAGTGTTTTACTCTACGCGGTAAAACACACGACATTCGGCAAGCATGCGATCAACGCTGCTGCCATCTACCGCCGGACTGTGGATGTCCTGCCAATCATGACACGTGACAGAAGTGACGGAAGAGGTCCCGATCAAGCGCCCCCGGCCCCGGCGTACATGTTGTTCTGCGCAGTTTTGTGAACGGCCAGTGCAGTCCGAAAGGCGAATGGAGATAGTGGTGTGGAAAGTGCAGGAGCCGGACAGCACATGATGACCTCATTGGTTTCATATGTACGGTGCTTTGGGTGTATGTGTTGCTGGGTATAAATTGGTGATAACGAATACGATCAAGGTTACGATCACTGAAAATGATATAGGTAAGTTCACATCTCAGTAGGAAAGGAAGACTTTGAAATAGGCGACATGTGCACAGCAACCAGCAAGGCTGACAGCAGACTTGTGCTCGACCCAAGCTGAATTGAGAATCGACTCATGAATCAATCATTTTTGGATTAGCCGCGAGTTGAATCGATTCTTTTCTCCAAAATATATCTTGAATCATAAGCTGAATGACATCATTCTAAAAAAATGAGTCGAATCATGAATCAATCATTGAAATATCATGTGTGGGCAGTGCGCACTGAATCATACGGCTCATGAGTCTGATACCACTGAGTCGGATCTGAATCGATTCAAATTTATGGCAGTCTGTTTGAGTCGCGAGTCGAATCTGATCTCAAGATCTATAAGTCACATGTGAGTCGACTAAAAAAATTGAGTCAAGCACAAGTCTGGGTGATAGCAAGGCTGATAAGCTCAGCAGATAGGCCGTCCGTTTCACCACGTTTTGCACATTTTATACGAAAGTATATTATGTCGAATAGACACAGTCATTCAACCATCTTTTCGTGCACCAGTTCTAAAATGGTTTCATACTGGTTTCAAGCTGGTTCCAGCTTAAAACTGGTTCCTGTGCTGTTTCAGGAAGCTCGTTTGACGAAGATGGAGATGACTATTGGGTGGCTTTGGGCGGTTCGATAGGACTTCATCACAAATGCGTGTGGCGTGTGGAATAACAGACCGGAGCACATACTGTGTGGAACGGCGCATACATCCAGGGGCGCAGCCAGGAATTTCCTGAGGGCGGCCCCACCAAAAGGCGATGAAACATGACGGCTATTGGCGCACGAAGAGCTCCGACATCTTCCGGCTTCGCGCGGTGAATTGTTTGGCCTCTCCAATTGTTTGGGTTCAGCCTAGTGTATTTTTAGATACTAAGGCGGTGGCCGCGCCCGCGGCCACCTTGGCCGCGCCTCTGCCTACGTCACATGTGGTGTGGCGATCGAACTTTTAGATTGTGAAGCGCAATGTCAGTCATTTGCACCAGGTGCAGCGGGAATGCTTTTCAAGGTCGGTGGGCACTGTGTTAAACAACGTGGTTCAGCAACACTTCGTTTGTTCGTTTGTTCGCTTGTTGAAAGCGCTATCGATATGATGTTATGGTAAGTTGCTGCATGTGGTAGACCTAGTAGAAATAGTCGCACGTGCGGCATGGTATTCAAGTGAAATAGGCATGACATCTGCGTAGGTGTCTACGCTGAACCAGGCGCCTTGCCATAGCTCGCGGCGTGACGCTCAAGGCGGTCTGCCTGCGTTGGCACAGCCAAGACTGACCTAGCCGACCGTGTTGTGCCCGTAGGAGACTGCACTCATCCCGCACGCAGCCACACCTCCTTCGACTCCCGAGCCCCAGGCGGCTCTCAGCCAATCACAGCCGGCCGACACGGGTCAAGGTCGGCCAGGCGACCAATCACAGCCGGCGTCGGAGGAGGACGCGAACGGAGTGGTGTCAGATGGGAATGTCAGTGACGCCTCGAAACAGCAGCAGCAGCAGCAGCAGCAACAGCAGCAGCACCACACACACGAGCAGCAGCAGCAACAGCAGCAGCAGCAACAACAGCAGCAGCAACAACAGCACCAACCACACGAGCAGGAGCAGCAGCAACAGCTGCAGCAACAACAGCACCACCCACACGAGCAGCAGCAGCAACAACAGCAGCAGCAGCAGCAGACGACGACGATCGCCGACGCGGAGGTCGGCCACGCTGATTTCGAACAGCCTGTGTGTGAGGATGCCAAATTTGTCGCCGATCAGACCGCGGCGCAGGTCGCCGCACAGGTCGCCGCACAGGTCACGGAGCCGCCGGCCGACCAGCCACCGGAGCCTGCGGAGCCTGCGGAGCCGATGGTGCGCCAGGCTGCGGCCAGCCGCCTCGAGTCGCGCCTCCCCTCGTCTGGCTCCGCGTCTCTGCCGCGCGCCTGGACGCCTGGCGGCACGTCCGGCGTCTCCGGGCAGCTCGAGCCGGACCAGGGGCCCCAGTCGGCGGCTGCCACGCGGCACCTGGGTCCCCACGTGACGCTGCCGCGCGCCGAGAACGTGCTGCCGCGCGGCTGGGAGCCGGCGCCCAGGCGAGTCCACTTCTCCGAGGAGCCGCCGGCTCTCGCTGGCGGCTGCGGCGCGGCGGCGGCAGGTGGCGCGCCTGAGGTGTGCGGCCCGGCCGTCACCCGCCGCGCCGGCCGCTCCGAACCGCGCCGACCCCGCCCCCTGTCGGAGCCCGCCGCCGCTCAGCTGTTCACCATACCCAACATGGCGGCGCGCCCGTACGGCAGGACGAGTCCATTGCTGGTGACGCAGGTGGATCGGACGAGTCCATCGCCGGGCCTCGGTGCAGAGGTCCGGGATTTCGAGACGGATAGCACGATGGCAGTTCCGGGTGGAAGTGGACAGGTTAGTGTCATTTGTGCGGTGTCCATAAGGCACACGTGTTGGAGTGCTGTCCCTCCATTTGATCCGACGGATTTAACAAGGCCAAATTTATTTCAGGCGACCACTCATCACAGACAGTAATTTCAGTTGGCTAACACCAGCTGTCACTGGGCCATGGTGTGAGCGAGGACATAACTCAACGTCGGCGCATCGTAACTCAATCTCCTCGCATCACTCATCGCTAATGCTTCCTTGATTCCGGTAGGCGTTATAAGCGGGCACAATATTGGTGGCGCCGCTCTGGTGGTGGGTTTGTGAATTAACACCACCAGAGTGGGCTTGCTATGACTAATGCCATATTCTAGTTTCCACAGTAGGTGCAAGTAATTTTCAATGGCAAAACTTGATCAACATTTAAACAAGCTCTCGTATGGTGTGTACTTCGTTTTATTTCGTTTCGTTTTATCACATCATTTCACCCTGACCATTTGCCCTCAAACGTGAAATAGGAGCTTTGGCCACACATATTTTTGTAATATAATACATTATGCAGCTTGTGAGTAATGTGCTGACCATTTTCAATGTTCTTACAAAACGAAAATGGAATGCGCTACATCTTGTGATCATCATAAATTGCTTGCACGAAGTGTTAACCCTGACATTTTTTTGGCTCTCAATTGAAGGATTTGTGGTCCGTTAACACCGTGTATTCATTGTAATTGGATATCAGATGATATTCATTACCTAATGCATTTCCAATGATCTGGAGTAAACCGACATAAAATCAGCTGCCTTCTGATGCCATACTGGACCATTTTTATGCATATCCAACCATGCCATTTCTCACATTTTAACATGCACCATTCAGACATTATTGAGGTTCTGGCATGGCTCGATGCGAGTCAAGCGCTAATATTTGTTACTCAGCGGACCCGTAAAGCAGCTTAGTGGCAACATATAGAAGTAAAGTTTCGGCTTTGATCAATAACGAGCATCATCGGCTCTGCCATGCCAAAATTGTGTTGAGGAAGTTCACGATAGTAAAATGCATTCATTCCTTCAACGACCATGAGCGAAATTATCTTAAACAGTATCGAGGAAACCTGTCAGCCTCAACTCCAACTGTGACGTGAATAATGTCAGGCACATCGCCTATCGTTTGAAATATGAGAATACTTAAATATGAAATATAAGGTCTGCAACTTCGGCACTGGGCTCAATTTCGATCAGAGAATGGTTCGGCGGCCGGCCATATCATCAGCGCTGGGCGGTCGACGGCGGGCCGCGGACGACGCCGCCTATCGCGAATGAACTCCAGAATATAGTTCAGAAGGAAAATTCGCAAAGTAACAATACGTGAAGTATATCAGTGTAAGTGGCAATGAAATTGACATCTGTAGACAAACTCATTTTAATAAATTCACTTCACATCATATTTTCCGCCGACAGATTCGCATAAGTTGTAACTATATTCTTCTCGTACACACTAACGACCATCCGAGCGCGCTTGTCGCGGACGCACTTTTAGAGTTCTTGAATGGCATCAGGTACCTACCTGTTTTCCTTCTTTGATTGGACATACCGCGATGTCCGCATTACCATTGCGTGTGACGCCTAACGCTTTGTGTGGCCCTACTCCATTTTTGTGTGTGTGCCATCGTCTTGCTCAACTTATTTATCGCATGAACATAATGACATAACACAATTTCAGCTGAGCCAACAAAACGTTTATCCAGTATGGTATGCTTACAAAATAGGCATGTGTTATATCATAACAACTTGGCATCAATTTTTCTCATTGGGAAATGTGTGTCTTGTTTGTTCAAAGTTCCGTTAATTTAACAAACAACTTCATTGTTCAAAATGATGAGGCCGTGTTGCCTTGGGACGTCTCATGGTAACCTTAATCCAAATAAGAACTTAACCAAAACTTAAGCTAAATTAATCCGTCCCGTGTCGGGGGGGAGGGTTTAACCGCCCCCTCAGGTTTTCCGCGGATAGTGATAGAACGTCGCGCTGCAGCGCACCAAAATTTAGCATACCTTTTCCCACATCAATTTGGCATGTTGTTTCAAAATTTTGAAGTCAGGTCTAGGGTCAACGAGTTAGTCAAGGTCAAGTGAGGTCACCTCCAAAAACGTTTAGCCGGGCGTCACGCTTTAACGGAAACAGCTATTTTAATGAAACTTTCAGCGTTTCCATATCTTTAGGGATGCAACAAAACGTATGAGATTAATTTTTCATTTTTCCCGTTTTTGACTACTTGTTACTTTTGCATATTTGCCTATTAGAGTTCAAATCGGAAATTCTGGCTAAAGTAAGCATTTTTTATTAGAGCAAGTTGACTTCGAAGAGCGTTTCTCGGTCTGCTATACCCATTAGAAGAGGGAAATGAAAGAAATATTGAAAACTCAAAAATTGTAAAATTCCGTATTTTGGGACCAAAAATTTGTCTAGCCATGGTCGATTTCATTCTCCTTTTCTGATCCCAAATAAATTTTGTTCTCTCAAATATCCACAAAATGAACTCCCCATAGCGAAAAGCATAATGTAGGTCGGGAAAAGTCGTAAAAATCTAGCCCCTAGTGACGTCACTTTTGGGGAAATTTTGTTGGGGGGGGGGGATCCGGACCATACGCATCAAGCGCTTTCCGATGACACCTCCTTCGTTTTCGTGGGAAGCTTAGTTTTTTTTTTTTTTGGAGGGTTTTAATATCCGCCCCCGAGACAGGGTGTGAGGATCTGACCGGAGAGACGGCGCGGGTTAATCGTCAGACCCGCAATTACGGGCGTCGCTACCGTGGTGGATGGGCGTCGCTACCGTGGTGGATGGGCGTCGCTATCGCGGTGGATGGGTAGGCCTATGATGCTGCATGGATAGTGTCGACTTGAGATCCTCTCGTTCCTTCTCCATCCTGAGACCATTGACGTGAGCTTCCTCACGAAGTCCAGTGTTAACTCATCAGGAACATTGCGTTTCGAGCTAGCATTTGGGTCAGGTTTCTCCTCAAACCGATGTAAATCACCGCCAATAATAGGTGGGCAGTATCTACCTCTTATGCAGCGTGAATTATTAACCCCGTCCCTCCTGTCAGATCCTCACTCCCGGTCTCTGGTAGGGGGGGGGGAGTCGATAGAGACCCCTCTCTAATCTCCAAACTAATCGTCGCACGAAAACGAAATAGGTGTCATCGGAAAGCGCTCGACGAGTAGGACCAGACGCCACCCCCCAAAATCCGCAAAAAAGTGACGTCACTAAGGCCCCTAGGGTTTCACGATTTACATTATGTTTGTGGCTCTGGGGGTTCATTTTGAGGGAGATGTGAAGGTAAAAAACATGGTTTGGAATCAGAAAAGGAAAGCGAAATCGACCTGGTCCATACAATTATTGGCCACACAAAATAAAAATGTGTTTTTTGTTTTTTTAATTTTAAAAATTTTGAGTTTTCAAGTTTTCTTTAATTTTCCTTTTCTAATGGGTAGAATTGATGGGGAAATGTTGTTCGAAGTCAAATTTATCCAATAAAAATGCTTACTTTCACAAGAATCTTCAATTTTAACTCTAAACTAAGTAGCAAATATACAAAGCTAATAAGTAGTCAAAAACGAAAAACGAGAACAATTCCTTTAGTGCGTTTTGTTGCATCCCTGAAGATCAGCAAACGCTGAAAGTTTTCTTAAAATATCTTTATCCGTTAAATCCTGACGACTGGTTGAACTTGTTTTGGAGGTGACTTCACTTGACCTTCACTAACTCGTTGACCCTTGATGACTTGACTTCAAAAGTTTGAAACAGCATGCCAAATTGATGTGGGAAAAGGTATGCCAAATTTCGATGCGCTGTGGCGCGTCGTTCTTTTACTATCCGCGGAAAACCGTAGGGGGGGGTCATCAACGACCCCCCACGAGACGGCGCGGGCTAATCATCTGAAATCTGAATTGCAGATATATTATGCTGTGTATCCCTGCTTGTTTCAGCTCGAGTCTAGCTATCCCACTTTGTCTGCCTGTGATGGGTATGGAAGCAGTCGTTCACATAGCGGGATAGTGGCGGATGCATAAGGTAAGGTCACATGATTCGGAGACGGGGACAAGTGCTATAATCGACGGGCCTAATGTTCCATTTGCTAGGAGGTCAGAGGCTAACCACCCGAGTCGTCATTCGTGAACCCGATAATGGGCCTTACAATGAACTCGGACGTGAAACAGCTTCTGAACCGAGCATTCGCCGTGCTCGCCGGCCATGACCGAGGTCCTGCTTTTCTCCGCCAGGTCTCGGAGGAGGTCAGCAACGACATTCCTCCAGCACCACCCATGAACGTAAGTACCTCTACCTGCATCACACACAGCCACCCCATCAATACCTACCCCGTAGTGATTTCTTTTGTGTGGTTTTTTTAATGACATCCTCTGGTAGTGACTATCCGATAATATGTCAATGAATGGCGGAGGGAGGGGGAGTTTGGGAGGAAATGTGTAGCATACACTGTGAACTTGAAGAGTACGTACCAACGAACATGGTATAATATGCTCATTGTTATTGGCCACTGATGCCTAATTTGATGGGCATGGATATGCGATTAAAAAAAGCGAAACCATTCTGAGATGGATCGTGTTCTAGTTAGATGAATGTCAGACATGTCCAGGGCAGTCTATGACGGGCATGCCAAGGGTAGGGAGGAAATTTGCATTGGTCACTGCCCAGTGAACATGCCGACAGCGGACCGACGTCGTTCCGCTATCTGGACGCCAGTCAGGACCGACGTCGTTCCGCTATCTGGACGCCAGTCAGGACCGACGTCGTTCCGCTATCTGGACGCCAGTCAGGACCGACGTCGTTCCGCTATCTGGACGCCAGTCAGGACCGAGGTCGTTCCGCAATCTGGACGCCAGTCAGGACCGACGTCGTTCCGCTATCTGGACGCCAGTCAGGACCGACGTCGTTCCGCTATCTAGACGCCAGTCAGGACCATGTGAGTCCGCTGTCAGCTGTGCAGTGGGATGTCCGACAGCGGACCGACGTCGTTCCGCTATCTAGACGCCAGTCAGGACCATGTGAGTCCGCTGTCAGCTGTGCAGTGGGATGTCTGACAACGGCTCGACGTTAGCTGGCAGCTATTAATATTCCGAATTCAATCCGACATGTGTTCATATTCCAGATCAGTATGCCGAGGTCGGGCCGAAAGCGGCATAATGTCGACATGCTGTTTATGAGATGTCGAGCTCGTCCCGACACATGCGGACAGCGGGCCGACATCGGCATGTTTACTTGGTGGAGATGCAAATAATCAGGAAAAGAAGCTTCTGTAGGTAGTGTCTAGCTTCCTGTTGTTTCACCTCAACAGTTGATAATTTGACCACGCTGCAAAGGAAAATCCTCGCCGGTGGGAACATGCAATTCATTAATGACACCTTCGCACAAGATGGCCCAATTGAATCCACTCCACAACATTACTTACGAATTTGTAATATCTTCATTGGCCCGCACATCACTTCCAACGTTCATCGCCATCTTAGAAGAACCGACAAGGACGGAGCTGGACACCCTTTTTTTCATTCCGCGCGTTCCCCGGGGAATCCGCGAAATCTGGCCGCGGAATTCGTGCGGAATGGACAAAGAACGACACGTGATGTCAAAGTACACGGAATTCATGGACGGAACGCGACAAAGAACGCAGCCTAAAGCGATGTCGGATGCGACACGTCCAACAAATTGCAGTGCTGAAAGCAGAAGTGGAAAGCATGAGCCGCGCCGCCTCCCACATCCTCTAGAGCAAGGTGGTCCGCTGCAGCACCGCCTCCCACATCCTCTGGAGCAAGGCGGTCCGCTGCAGCGCCGTCTCCCACATCCTCTGGAGCAAGGCGGTCCGCTGCAGCGCCGCCTCCACATCCTCTGGAGCAAGGCGGTCCGCTGCAGCGCCGCCTCCCACATCCTCTGGAGCAAGGTGGTCCGCTGCAGCACCGCCTCCCACATCCTCTGGAGCAAGGCGGTCCGCTGCAGCGCCGTCTCCCACATCCTCTGGAGCAAGGCGGTCCGCTGCAGCGCCGCCTCCCACATCCTCTGGAGCAAGGTGGTCCGCTGCAGCACCGCCTCCCACATCCTCTGGAGCAAGGCGGTCCGCTGCAGCGCCGTCTCCCACATCCTCTGGAGCAAGGCGGTCCGCTGCAGCGCCGCCTCCCACATCCTCTGGAGCAAGGCGGTCCGCTGCAGCGCCGTCTCCCACATCCTCTGGAGCAAGGCGGTCCGCTGCAGCGCAGTCTCTGAACATGCAGCACATGACAGCCGCTCGGACGTCAGCACACGACGGCAGACGACGTCTCCGCACAAGGCGACGACGGCGGCTCCGCTGGGCCCAAACCGTCTGCCAAGCAGGACTTGATCGAACGCCGTGACACCACCCAAAATATCGGCCGCGCACCTTGCGTCACGCCTCGTCGCCGGAGGAGGGCCAGTGTCCGAGCCGACCCCGGCTGTTACGCCGTCGGAGGAGGGCCAGTGTCCGAGCCGACCCCGGCTGTTACGCCGTCGGAGGAGGGCCAGTGTCGAGCCGACCCCGGCTGTTACGCCGCCGGAGGAGTCGGAGGAGGGCCAGTGTCGAGCCGACCCCGGCTGTTACGCCGTCGGAGGAGGGCAGTGTCGAGCCGACCCCGGCTGTTACGCCGTCGGAGGAGGGCCAGTGTCCGAGCCGACCCCGGCTGTTACGCCGTCGGAGGAGGGCCAGTGTCCGAGCCGACCCCGGCTGTTACGCCGTCGGAGGAGGGCCAGTGTCCGAGCCGACCCCGGATGTTACGCCGCCGGAGGAGGGCCAGTGTCAGAGCCGACCCCGGATGTTACGCCGTCGGAGGAGGGCCAGTGTCCGAGCCGACCCCGGCTGTTACGCCGTCGGAGGAGGGCCAGTGTCAGAGCCGACCCCGGATGTTACGCCGCCGGAGGAGGGCCAGTGTCAGAGCCGACCCCGGCTGTTACGCCGTCGGAGGAGGGCCAGTGTCGCCGACCCCGGATGTTACGCCGTCGGAGGAGGGCCAGTGTCAGAGCCGACCCCGGATGTTACGCCGCCGGAGGAGGGCCAGTGTCAGAGCCGACCCCGGCTGTTACGCCGTCGTGACGCTGTATATTGCCGCCAGTGCTCGCTCTGTCCACGGAGCCTGGAGCCCGGCCGTCCGGAGCCCGGCCGCCCGGAGCCCGGCCGTCCGGAGCCCGGAGCCGAAGGCTGATCCCGGAGCCAAAAGCTGGGCCCGGAGCCGAAGTCTGAGCCGGAGCCGAGGGCTGAGCCCGGAGCCAAAAGCTGGGCCCGGTGCCGAAGTCTGAGCCGGAGCCGAAGTCTGAGCCGGAGCCGAAGTCTGAGCAGGAGCCGAGGGCTGAGCCCGGAGTCGAATTCTGAGCAGGAGCCGGCAGTGCAGCGCTCCAGGTGGGAAGTGAGGACCTGGAGACCGCGGAGACCTGCTCCAGGTGGGAAGTGAGGACCTGGAGACCGCGGAGACCTGCTCCAGGTGGGAAGTGAGGACCTGGAGACCGCGGAGACCTGCTCCAGGTGGGAAGTGAGGACCTGGAGACCGCCGAGACCTGCTCCAGGTGGGAAGTGAGGACCTGGAGACCGCGGAGACCTGCTCCAGGTGGGAAGTGAGGACCTGGAGACCGCGGAGACCGAGGAGGGTCGCCGTCTCGTTGAGACCGGCAGGCCACGTCTGCTTCGCCAGCCCGAGAGGGGAAGGCACCAGTGCGGCAGGCTTGGCTGTGGAGCGAAACGCAGCGGCGGCGGCCAGCTGAAGTATACATCTGCCTCCCAGTAGAACTCGAGGCTGAAGCAGACGTCGCTGTCGCGGTGGAACTGGAAGCCAAGCTGAATCGGCCCCGCGTTATTGCATCAATCGCGACGCTCCGACACGCCGGCGCTCCGAGTCGGTGACGTCACACTATGACGTCAGCCCGAACACGGCCGTGCTAGGGGTAGCTGACTTCAGCCTATGACGCTGGCGAACGCAGCTGTACTGGGGAATCGGTGACATCAACAGCTGAGAGTTCGGGGAGTGAGGATCCCCGAACAGCTGGCGTGAAGCGGCCCCCGCTGAAGTGAAGCAGCCCCCGCGGGTGTGAAGCCCGCGGGTGTGAGGCAGCCCCCGCGGGTGTGAGGCAGCCCCCGCGGGTGTGAAGCCCGCGGGTGTGAAGCAGCCCCCGCGGGTGTGAGGAAGCCCCCGCGGTGTGAGGCAGCCCCCGCGGGTGTGAGGAAGCCCCCGCGGGTGTGAGGCAGCCCCCGCGGGTGTGAAGCAGCCCCCGCGGGTGTGAGGCAGCCCCCGCGGGTGTGAGGCAGCCCCCGCGGGTGTGAGGCAGCCCCCGCGGGTGTGAGGAAGCCCCCGCGGGTGTGAAGCAGCCCCCGCAGGTGTGAGGAAGCCCCCGCGGGTGTGAGGCAGCCCCCGCGGGTGTGAGGAAGCCCCCGCGGGTGTGAGGCAGCCCCCGCGGGTGTGAGGCAGCCCCCGCGGGTGTGAGGCAGCCCCCGCGGGTGTGAGGAAGCCCCCGCGGGTGTGAAGCAGCCCCCGCGGGTGTGAGGCAGCCGCTCAGGAGCGTCCCCGCGTGTCCGCTCCTGGTCGTGCCAGAGACAGGAGGCATGTTCACCAGCCTCTCCCGCCGGTGTTTCCATCACCAGCAGGTATGTTCCGTATCGCGGCTGGTGCGCCCCTGGTCATGTCGGAGACCCTGGTCGTGTCCGCCCCTGGTCGTGTCCGCCCCTGGTCGTGTCCGCTCCTGGTCGTGTCCGCCCCTGGTCGTGTCCGCTTCTGGTCGTGTCCGCTCCTGGTCGTGTCCGCCCCTGGTCGTGTCCGCTCCTGGTCGTGTCCGCCCCTGGTCGTGTCCGCCCCTGGTCGTGTCCGCCCCTGGTCGTGTCCGCTCCTGGTCGTGTCCGCTCCTGGTCGTGTCCGCTCCTGGTTGTGTCGGAGACAGGAGGCATGTTCCGAGCTGCGGGCTGGCGACAGAGCCAGTGGGACAGACCACCCACGGATGGGTGGTGGTGAAGCCTCGGGGATGTGTGCTCATTCGAGTCGACTTCGGCTGCCCTTAAGGTGGTGATAGTGACACACAAGGGTGCACAAACTTGATGACAAAGAGCACCAGACCGTGTCCCGCGGCAGGGTGGAAGTCACCAACTGGTGAAATGCCCGAAGTGATATTTGACTGCTTTCCCCGCCCATAGGCAGTGTGGAGGCAGTGCTAAAATTGAGTTGCCTGTCAGTGAATGCGACTCGGTGCACTGCTAATTCGACGGACACGCTCACAGGTCACGCGGTGATGTGTTTCTGAGGAATGTAATGGAAGTTCCACATCTCTCCTTAGTGCTTATGTAAATACGTACAGACGTGACCGATAGGTGTGGCAGGCCATCGTACTGTATTTCATCGTCTCCACTATGCACTCACGCCTCTGTGAGAACATTTTCGGAGGTGCCCGTTTTTATCAGCAATAGTCCAGCGAAGGAGTTTGGCGTGGCGAGGACACGCCCTTGTGCGGTGCCCCTGCACGACATCGGTCGGCCCCAAAAGGCATCTCAGTCAACGACTAAGGAGATCACCTCCCAGATGCAGCAATGCTACTTCCATGCTTTTACTAATGCATCACGCGGCACTAATTCATCACTGCTTCCTAATGTAACTACCCCGGCAGTCTGAAAGTTTCGCTGGCATCTTAGCGGGATAACGGTGGATTCCTCGTGGTCACTTGGTAATTAAGTTAGCAAGGTTGCCTCGAATGGCCTGTGATGGATCACGTTTCGGAGTTCATCTCAGTGCAAATCGAACTGGCTATCCCCAGCCGGGATGAGGTCCGCAAGCTCGGAATTCCGCCCCGGCATCCTCATCCGATTATCTGGAGTGCTATCAATGCATCATCCGAAAAAACTAATGTGTGTCACAGGATGAGGGGGGGGGGGGGTTACAATCCGCAGCGACATTTTGCTGCTAATCAGATCCACGAAATGTAAAAGGTCAGGGCCGGCTAGGCGTTCCGCGTTGTGTTGATGTAGGCACAGTCCTGCACTGGAGATGGGGAGGGGCTGACCGCTTGGTAATGGCGCCTCCCGGAAGTTTGTGGCAACGATCGGAGTGGGGCACCAGTAAAGACTGGGCCTAGGCGCATACAACGAGCATAGTAGGATGTCGAACCGGGCCACGGAATGCATGTCGTATAAGATTATTTTTAGCTCCTTCAAGCTCAATTTTGGGCAAAATGTGTACTTATAGGTGTACATTTGTCATGTATAGGGGAACGTTTTGTTTTCAGACATGTTTAATTTGCAGATGCCTAAATTCATGAAAATGACAGAAATACGTATGTGCTACAAACTGATATTACGCAATACAACACATCACGTGTAGTCCCTTTGCCTGACATTGCGCTACAAGGCGTTCGGGTATCCTGATGCGGAACGTTCGGGTATCCTGGTGCGGAACGTTCGGGTATCCTGGTGCGGAACGTTCGGGTATCCTGGTGCGGAACGTTCGGGTATCCTGGTGCGGAACGTTCGGGTATCCTGGTGCGGAACGTTCGGGTATCCTGGTGCGGAACGTTCGGGTATCCTGGTGCGGAACGTTCGGGTATCCTGGTGTGGAACGTTCGGGTATCCTGGTGCGGAACGTTCGGGTATCCTGGTGCGGAACGTTCGGGTATCCTGGTGCGGAACGTTCGGGCATCCTGGTGCGGAATGGTGAACGCAAGCATGCCATTTATAAACGAGGTACTGTTGGAATCCTGGAATGAAGGCTTCATTAACACACATCAGGGAACACCATACAAATGCTCTCTCAGGAAAGATATCGGTTCAGTGTTCAGAAGGTGGTATCTTCCAACCTATTTCACGAATAATTTATCACTCTTGTGCGGGGCCTTGCTATGCTAGGATGAGGTAAGGATTGCCATGTTGTATGCTGTTATGGGTATGTCACGTCCTATGTGCTGGAAATTTGTCCTTGTATTCGACGAAAATTCCAAGTCTGCATCATCATCATCCCCCGCGCAGTTCCAACTGGACAGAGATGGCGACATGTAACGAAGCAAACAGCACGTGGCGATAACGGCGGTTGGCATCAGGTTTTACCACTTTGAGTCGCTGGGTAATCTCCCAGAACGGGCTTTATCAGGCACATCCGGGCACTTCTCCGGTAATCTTAGTCACTTTAAGGGTGCATTGATACGCACAAATCGAAAGTCTTCGTGTTGAATCGTTGTCTATGCGAAAACAGAACCAGATATGCGCTCCAGATATTCGACATAGTTTTCCTTCAATATCTGGGTATACTAACCATGCGCGACATGTTACCTTACGGTCCACATGTACGGGTTGGATAAATCCAACTTGTTGACCTCGTTTCAGAGATTAAAGAGTACCTGAAAACACTTTCATAGCATCGAAGGTGAATTCTACACCAAATTAATTGGAGTGCACATATGAACCCAAGAGTGACCCGATTCGAAAAGTCATTCGAGAACAAGTTCGGTCCTCGGATGACCTCGGAAACGTTAATAGCCTGTATGCTCAGGCTAGCTGAGTTCTCCCTGACCAAAGCGCTCACGTCCAGGGGTACAGCCGATAATTTCTTAGCGGCGGTTAGGAAAACAAGTGATGGAACATAGACCGCTGTCGAAGCGGCAAGCGCGCCGAAAATGTCTCCTTTTGCGTGGTCAAAATCCCTAAATTCCTTCTTTGATCTGGTGTATTTTTGGTTGCGAACGATGGGACAGGAACAGGGCCCACTGGGCTGCCGCAGCGCTCCCATCATTGACGGGACCGGGTCTGACCGTCGGCCGGCCGTACTATGTCAGATACTTTACGGTGTACAGTAGGGTGTGTCGCCTGAACGGTTTTTCTTATGCATAGTGAAATTATCGTGCAGATCACATAAAAAAACCCTGTGGTCGAAACCAAATCGAAATCAAACAATAAACAAAATATGCGACAGGCTGATAAAGAAAGAAATTTGCCTGGCGCCCGGCGTTGAAGTCTCCAATGATGGCGCTCCGTTGCGATTGGAATCTAACACCACGCGTCGGCCGCCGTCGGAGCGCCGCCGCGGCGCTGTGACGAAAAAGGCGGCAGTCGGTGCTGTGGATGACTTATGAATGGATTCTGGTAATTCAAAAACAGATCAGGGGAGCCGGGATATATTTGATTGTAAAGATTAAACTTCACTGAAGGACTGATCGCTCCACTTTCCTTTGTCTGTGCTCCACCTTTCACAGTGCTATGAATCATCATTCGAATAAATTGCGTACGCACTAACGACACAAAATAGCTTCGCATGCCATACATCCCTGTTTTATTAGTCAATCCAAGTCTCCTGTTCCTTTTCGTTACTCAAGTTTCAAGAGAAACTGGGATTATCAGCAGTAGGGACAACAAATTAACGAGGGCGACACGAGCCGGCGGCGATCGTCGCATGGCGCGGGGAGGGGCTGGGATGGCGCGAGAGACGGCCGGCGCACGGTGAGGGTAGAAAACACAAAGAGGGAGACAGGGCAGGGGAGGGGAGGGGGAGACAGGGGAGGGGAGGGCCGCCGAGACAAGGCAGTCGGCGGCGGAGACCCGGCGGGACGGCCCGAAAAAGAGTGGTTTGGTGTCTGCAAGTTGTGCCCACTGCCTGTGAAGTGTGATATTACCTGCGTCGGTGTGATCGGGGTAAGAGGTCGAACATGAAGACCCGCGCTTCCACCAAAGGGCTTTTGGTTCCTTCTGAACTAAAAACAAACCGACTGCCCACGAGAATTGACGTTCTGAATTACTTCAGTAAAGTGAATAGAGACTCATGCGTTGCGAACAAAAGGTTGAAAGAGAGGCTAGCACCCCATATAAAGTTTGTCGCGGAAAGTGTGATGAAAATGTGGTGCTGCGAAGGAATACCAATTGTTGGGAGGGCCCGAGTCGAACATATGGTTCGAGAATGCCGCGATCGCTACTTGCGATACATGAGAACTGCTGGAAAGAAGTCGGCATCACCAGGTGTACGTCCGTCCGGTGATGAGTGGTTTGCAAAATTGTTTGATATAGCCCGCTGCAAATGTGCTGATATCGATAGCTGCAAATGTGCGATGGCCGACAAAGTGCCACGAATGGAGTTTCCCTTCGTCCAAGACCAGAGAGGACCTCGCCAAATGCAAATCGGCACCGCAGATATCTGTGAAACCACTCGCCGACGCGCCATGGACGAAAGGAGGCGTCTGACCGCCGAGAGAGTCACATCACCACAACCGGGACCTTCTGGAATGGCCCAGCTAGATTCTAATTCAGACCAAGATTCCGCCACAGATTCATCATCGCTCACATCTGTAGTCAATGAGTCAATATGGTGAACAGTAACACAGACGAACTGCTAAATACGGCTCTAGCAGCAGATCGGTACGGAGTGTCTAATCGTGCGTGTGCTGCGATCATAAACGGTTTCTAAGTGGACATTGGTCGGACCACTTCTGACGATATGGACGGCATAGTGGATAGCAAAAAAGTATGGCGAGCAAGGGATCGGATTAGAAGAGAGGTAGTACCCAGAGCCATGAGGATCATGCAGGTCGTGTATCTGGTCTCTACTTCGACGGTAGAAAAGACGACACGCTTATGACAGCCAGTTCAAAGAAGACGGAAGAGCACATTGCGGTTGTATCCGAGCCAGACAGTGCATATCTAGGACATTTTACCCCACAGACTGGGAAAGCGGAGGACATTTTTCAGGACCTGAACGCCGTGGCATATGAGTTTGGTGCGGATGTTTCTGTGCTTGGCTGTGACGGCACGATAGTTAATACTGGCCAAAAAGGTGGTGTTATCCGTTTGTTTGAGCTCGGACAAAAACGCCCCGTCCACTGGTTTGTGTGCCAACTTTATGCAAATGAACTTAATCTTCGTGCAGTATTTAGCCAGTTAGATGGAGTCACAACAGGACCTAAGTCGTTTAGTGGGCTGATTGGCCGGGCTGCTGCAGGCGCAGTAGAAACCTTGCCAGTGGTCGATTGTGAGCCAATCGATGGCGGAAATGTTTCAGAAATGACACAGGAGATTCTCAGTGACCTAAGTTCAGATCAGGCTATTCTGTACAGTATGGTGCGTAGTGTCCAGACGGGTTGTATCTCAGATAGAACTGCAAAAATGAAGATCGGTCCACTAAACCACTCCAGGTGGCTGACTCTGGCTGCGCGAATTCTCCGGCTCTACATATCAACCGAACAGCCATCAGACAGTCTGAGAATGCTAGCGGAGTTCATCGTGTGCCACTATACTCCCATGTGGTTCTGCATCAAGAAGAACTGGAAATGTTCTGACGGTTCTGGCAATGCGCTGCACAGCGTACAACTTCTCAAAAGTTTGCGACCTGAGATAGCGGCCATGGTGCAGCCGGTACTACAGCGCAACAGCTACTGGTGTCACCCTGAGGCAGTACTGCTAGCAACGGCAGCGGGCCAAGATCAAGCCACACGGGAAAGGGCGGTCACTCAAATCCAGCAGTGTCGCAGAACTCAAGTCGATAGTGATACTGACGAAGTGCGGAAGTTCAAGCTTCCAAAAGTGAATATGGGGGCAAACAGCATCATGGAGCTGATTGATTGGTGTAATGAGGCGATAACCGAGCCGCCCTTGACGCAACAACTGTCCGATGATGACTTACTAGACATCATCGCGAGTCCTCTCGAAGTATCGCCATACACAGCACAGTCAGACGGTGAAACGGATGGTGAAAGTGGTGACCGAGGCGTCTTTGAAGGTAATTCGTGAAGAGGCCCGCCACGGTTACATTGTGGCGAAGTTGAAACACAAGTCAGCAATGCCAGTGCTCAGCAGCAAAAAGGATTTCATGTCGGGTTTTCTGTCGAGCATGTAGACAAGTAGTACAGTTATAAAATGATAGTTCGTACAAAAAATGTGGCCGCTCGTACAAAAGGTGACGTCGCTGTATGCCCGTCTACTTCAGTTGTAGTGGAACGGAGCATGATGCCGATTTCGCCTGGTCTATTTGTCATAACAATAAGATATCAAGTGTCTCAGAATGATTTAACTGGTCTTCGATGTAAACAGACGAGGAATTTTGAAGATGTTCAAGCTTTCAAAAGTGAAAATATTAGCATTATACGCCGATAGATCTACTGATTGAAAATGGAACGAACAAGCGACGTAAAGTGAACCTTTCTTTCATGCGTCAGATATCCAGGCAACTTATTAAGCGACTGGTGCTTATCAAAAGCCTTTTACCCCACTAAACACTTTCATTGAGTTTTATTAATGAGCTTCATCACCAGAATCCATTCATCAGTCATCCACAGCACCGACTGCCGCCTTTTTCGTCACAGCGCCGCGGCGGCGCTCCGACGGTGGCCGGACGCGTGGTTAGATGCCAATTGCAACGGAGCGCCATCACTGGAGACTTCAACGCCGGGCGCCCGGCAAATTTGTTTCTTTATCGGCCTGTCGCATATTTTGTTTATTGTTTGATTTATATTTGGTTTCGACCACAGGTTTTTTAGGTGATCTGCACGATAATCTCACTAAGCAAAGTGCAATTTCTAAAACAAGGGTCCTTCGTGACACACCCTAGTGTACAGAACACGGCCTGGCACATCGCCTGCGGCGATCGATGACGTCACTCGGCTAGTCGTAATCGCGTGTCGCTCGGACCATGTGAGACAGCTGGCCTACCGCAGCGTGATCCTCGTGGTGCTACTGTCGGGCAGAGTACTCGACCTGGGCTCACCTCACGGCGCTCACACCGTACCTACCTAACCCCGCAAGCCAGAGGTACCGGGTTCGATTCCCCGCGACGTCTGTACTTCCCGTCAGGGTGAGAGGGGGCGGCGCCGAATGGCCTCAGCTGCTGAGTGCGTTGCAAAGACACAACCGACCACGAATCTCACGGCAATGCATGCATTAGCAGTGACTCTAAGCCTTGGGATGGGTCAAATCCATGGGTTCTCGTTCTAAATCTGGAAACCTTTGGAGCCCAGAGTCAGCAATGCGCGGCGGCCGGAGAGGCTCTGCAAATGTATGTAATATTACACCGTGTATGTAATATTACACCGATACCGTCCATTCTGTAATGCCACATAATGCTCACTGTTCAGTGGACACTGCCTCCAAACAAATGTTTACGTGCTAAAAGTATGTGCATGACCGTATTACTGTTATGTATGTTCATTGGAAGGAATGTGCACGTCAGCTATATCCAAATTACAATTATGCATGCATATGATGTACATTAGGGTGGAGTGATTTCCAAAAAAAATTGTGTTAAAGTCTTAAAACTTGCGTTTGGTTCTAAAAAGACGATCTGCAAAGTTTTAGAGCAATCTGAGGCCGGGAAGCCGCCGCGCCTCAGGGCTTTCTGAGGCCGAAGTGACGTTTTTCTACCAACTTGCGGGAGCAAGCCCGATTTCAGGAATTTAAATCATTAGATAGCAAATAAATATTTTTTTTCATTGTATTGTATAGTTTTTCATCCACCGTTGTGCTAATTTTCACTTCCCTAACTTGAAAATTGTGCCTGTCATGACGCAGAGTTCCGGATGGTGTGCCGCCCGCAGCGCCACCACTCCCCTCTATCGGCAGAAGTATGAACTGCGACCATCCACCGTTCATTCCGCAATATAAGTATCTTTCTTGGTCAACTGGGGGGCAGGTAGGTGGCGGATTTGAGACAGTGCACAGTGTGCTGACTTCTTATGCGCACAGCGCTATTTTATTACGATTCCAGCGACTTCTATCGACAGCTATACACGATTGGAGCGTAGCCACAGCCGGCTTTGGCATATTGTGGCCTGCCTTTCAGCCTCCAAGCTCACAATGTTTACCTGAGATACCCTGCTAGGCTGCATGTGAATTGTTGCTGGAGATACTTGAACTTAATTAATTTACTTTGGCAGAAACACTGACAATCCCACACCTTACTGGGTGGGTACTCGGTTGCACGACTAACGCATACCGCTCAAATTTAGCAGTACTGGCGATGATTGCGTACTCCGACCATCGATTGCCCACCAACTGTTGCATTTGCTCACCATCACCACCATGATCATGGGTGAAGAGTTGCTTTGTAAGTTACCCCACTGGCGGCCAATATATTGCGCGGCCACGGCCGGGGTGGCCGAGGCATATTCTCCAATCATGACCATGGTTGGAACCGAAAATAAGGATCTACGAGGGCGTGTGTCGCACGCGGAATTTCCAATGCAGTTATGCACCCTGAACTTCCTGGTATAGCAAAAAACTTTGTGATACATTTTTATCCTATGGCGAGGGATCAATTTTGATGCTTACCAGTTGCCTAAACAGTTTTTGCCTCTTTTCCAGACTAGTGAACCTATCAGATTTCGAGTATGAAAGTAAAAAAGGTTAAGGGAAGTTCATTCCGATCGAAGACGGCTCGCTTTGCGTTGGGCCATCCCTGCGAACTGCCGAAGAACCAACTGCCACTTCAGATTCATGTATACAACTTCTACAGACTACAGTCTAACAGACTTCGGGCTGTCGACAACCATGCAGCGGGCGAAAAGCAAATCGCCACGGGCGTTGCCAAGGGCGTTGTATACCTTTGGGGGAAAGCAAGCGTCCCTGTTAAATCGTTTCAGTCGATTGTCTGGGGTGTCCTGGTGATTATGAAGAAAGGAAAGGATCTAACAAAGACCCCAATAAAGAAACGCGCTGGCGCAAGCAAAACGATTCCCCTCCATGAGCTGATTGACATCTGCGCGTGCAGTTGTCCTCCGAGAAATGCCTGCAGCTGCCCCAGAGAGAACAAGGTTCCATACCGCGAGTGGAATTTCTTACAAGACCAGCGAGGTGAGAGGAAGCGAAGCATCGGCGGCATTAACATGAAGACCTCCAATGCATTGGGGAGGAGGCGAAGAGTTCAGAACCGTCTGCGGCCTGACCCGGCTTTCCTTCAGACGGACGCCAACGACTCGGATCCTGGTCCCTTGGGTCTGACCGAGCACAGCATGGGACACGAGCCCGAAAGCATGGACGAGGGAAGCAATGGTGATGATGCATATGACACAGGGAGTGTCCACGAACCAACACAGACTAGGGCTCCGTACAATATGATGCCTCCGGAGAATTTCGCTAATTAGTGTGACCGGTACATTGAGGTCACTGATAGGATTGCAGCGGCCCTTGGCACCGCTCTCTTGAATGACCTTGGCCTCGTCACTGAGAACGACACGAGGCACGTCATCACACGAGATAAAGTGATAAGAGCCAGAAAAAGGGCACAGGAGAAAGAAAAACGAAAGCTAAAGGAGGGCATAGGCGGTAAAGTCCAGTGCATGGGATTCGATGGGAGACAGGGTATCGTACGAGAGAAAACAAATGAGCAAGACGTACGGCTTACAGGAAAAGAGAAGCATCTGGTATTTGTGAGCGAGCCAGGTAGAACCTACATCGCTCACAGAACACTGACATCAGAAAATAGTGCAGCAATTGCTGGCAAGGCTTTAGAAGTCGTTCGGGAGTGCGACTCAGAAGAATCCCTGCAGGCAGTATTGGTCGATGGCACTGCCGTCAACACAGGCTGTGAAAACGGTACACTCATGATGATGGAGCGCCAGCTGGGCCGTAGCGTCTAGTGGCTCATCTGCCTTCTTCATGGCAACGTGCTTCCGATGAGGTATGTGCCGCTTTTTTATAATAAAACAAGAATTGACTGAAATACTTCGCCACTATCCACCTGATCCTTACAAATTACATGCCATACAATAATATACTGCGTCATCTGCATACCTATCTAGAACCATGGCAATTTGTGAGTCCGTAGTACAATCCAAACACTTGCCATGCCATTTGCCCATTTAGACCCTGATAAATGTTAATCCAATTCCTTCCTTGTCCCAATCCCATTCTGTCCTGGGCTTTTTCGCAGGCATGTGTTCGTGGAGCTGGATGAAGGCCACGGTACCAGTGGGTCCAAGTCCTTCAAGGGCCCGCTGGGACAAACTATAGCTGGTGATATTCACCGCCACCCGGGGGTGGACTTCCGTCCCATACCATTCAACGCACCTGACATCGCGGAGCAGGTTGTCGCAGACCTGTCTGCTGACCAGCGCATCCTTCTCCGATACTGCCGAGCCGTCGCCACCGGCGTTGTCAGTGCTGAGCTGACACGCACCAGGCCGGGTCCGCTTAACCACGCGCGGTGGCTAACTCTCGGCAACAGAGTGCTCGTACTGTACACGAGAACTGCGTCGCCAACCCCGGCTCTGACAAAGATGACAGAGTTTGTACAGCAGGTGTATGCCCCTATGTGGTTCGACATCAAGGCGCGCCCACTCTTCACGCAAGGAGTCGTGCATCTCTTCAGAACGATGGGACTTATTCAGACACAGACACCTGAAGTGCAGACAGTGGCGAAACGTTCAGTGCAACGAAACGAGTGGTTCGCCCACCCGGAGAACCTAATCGCGGCCATGGTTGTCGACGCTGAGAGGTCGATTCGGGAGAGGGGGGGGGGGGTCAAACTGAGCATGAGTGCGCGGAGTAACTCGGGATCCCGGTGCCGACAGTTCATGGTGTCCCCATTGAACTGGGAGGCGGCCACATACACCGACATGATTCAATGGGACCATGTCGAGGTGACCGAACTGCCAGTTACCGCTCACATGTCGAACGACGAGATTATGTCAGCCGTCGACCAACCTCTCTCGCTACCGGTATTCCCATGCCACGCACAAAGTGTCGAGCGATGCGTTACGGCGTCCACGCGTGTGTTTGGCGAGGACAGGCGACACGGTATTATCGTATCGCGCCAGGCCAGTTGTGCTGCGAGACCGAAATCCGCCAAGAAAAGTGACTTCGTGTAGCGGTAAATGTGAGAGAGATGGGGAGAGAGAGAGAGAGAGAGAGAGAGAGAGAGAGAGAGAGAGAGAGAGAGAGAGAGAGAGAGAGAGAGAGAGAGTGAGAGATAGACATAGACAGTGAGACAGAGACAGAGACAGAGAGATAGCCGTGTGCAATTCGTAGTTGTATGGTGGTCCAGGATCTTATTTAGATGAGTAGGTCTTAGGACTAACTGCGCTTAGTTCGTTCTGTTCGTGTGCCTATTTGTAGGCATAACAACCGTCCGAATATACCCTGTCTTAGATCCGACCCCTCCCTGCCTTCAGTTGTCACAGAGAGGAACTAAAACGGGAAAAACGGCCAATACCCACAGTTTACACTTCCACCGATAGAGGGCAGTGATATCGCTGCGGTCCTTACGAGACTGCGTAATGACGGGCACAATTTTCAAGTCAGAGAAGTGAAAATTGGCATAGCGGTCAATGAAAGACTGTAGAATGCAATGAAACAACTCTTTATTTTCTATCTAATTATTCGAACTCTTGAAATGGTGATATATCCCGCAAGTTCGTTAAAAAACGTCATTTCGGTCTCAGAAAGCCCTGAGGCGCGGCGGCTTCCCGGCCTCAGATTGCTCTAAAACTTTGCAGATCGTCTTTTTAGAACCAAACGCAAGTTTTAAGACTTTATCACCCAACGTTTTTACAAAAACGCATAAAATCACTCCACCCTAATGTACATGTACATACATATATGTATATATATGTATATATATATATATATATATATATACTTGCTACTATACTTGTATATACATGTACATGTATATACATGTATATACATGTATATATGTGCATGTATATATGTATATATATGTATATATATATATATATATATATATATATATATATATATATATATATATATATATATATATATATATATATATATATATATATATATATATATATATATATATATATATATATATATATATATATATATATATATATATATATATATATATATGTGCGTTTGTGTGTGTGCGCGTGCGCGTGTGCGTGTGCGTGCGCGTGCGCGTGTACATTAGTAGACTCCACACATCATGTGGAGATTACTAATGTATAAGTTTCAACCGGAAAGAGGTACTTATCAGTACAAAGAACAGAGCACAATTGCAGACAATGCCAAGGAGATAACAAATCACTTTTTCCGTCCAAAAAATCAAGTGGTAATTCGTTTTCGGCTCCTAACAATATATATACTTACTGCAAGTCCCGGTAAGAAAACCGGCAGGCAGATTGATTGTGTGTCGTGTGCATATATGTGCCGCCTCTAACCTCGCTTTTTTAACGCTCGTCTCTAGTGCTCTTACGCCATCCCATTTTGGTAGACTTTCACACTCGTGGACGTGGACCATAATGACACTACAGTGCCTGCGATATTTACGTCGCGTTTGTGTTCATTCATCCGCGCCAGAATTTCCCTTCCTGTTTTCCGACATATGACTTTGAACAACTGGAACGGGTAAATTCGTACACCGCACGTACATTGTGCACAGCTTGCATTTGGCGTGGTGTAACTAGCAGTTCTGTAGTCGCGTGTCGCATTGTCAGAATGTCAGTGTCGCTCTGGCCGTGTGAAATGGCCGACCTACTGTACTGTGATCCGTATGTCGGACACTGTACTGTGATCCGTATGTCGGACACTGTACTCCTCACGTGTCGGACACTGTACTCCTCACGTGTCGGACACTGTACTCCTCACGTGTCGGACACTGTACTCCTCACGTCTCGGACACTGTACTCCTCACGTGTCGGACACTGTACTCCTCACGTGTCGGACACTGTACTCCTCACGTGTCGGACACTGTACTCCTCACGTCTCGGACACTGTACTCCTCACGTGTCGGACACTGTACTCCTCACGTCTCCTGCGCAATCCACGGTCCACGTAATCTCCATGTAATTGTTAGTTTTCATCATCCATCCTCGTTCATGCTTCTCGATGGATACATACATATATATATATATACCTTAGTAAATGTTGGGAATAGAATATCTTTAGTGCATGTTTTATTGAAAAACAGCATACTTCGTGTTCATGTGTCTCTTTGAGAGGCTGTGAAATCGCCTGATGGTGGTCCGTTCTTGTGAAGAAACTGCATGTAAAATTGTTCCTATATTATCGCATTCGCGTAACGTTTCGTTAGAATATCCAACACCTGCAGACATCCGGATAAGGCACACTATAAAAAATAATACATTCCCAAGCTTTTCGATCGCATCGAATGTGATTTGAGCTTCAACAATGGACATTTTATCTTGCCTTGCTCCAACACACACGTAGATCTCGATATGTGGGTACTTCTTAGATAGCAATGCTTTCGCCGGTAATATACTACACGGTCACGCCATGCACCTTCTCAATTATATACACATAAACATGAGGACATGAGGTGGACGCTGTCTCTTTATGATGTGCAACGACTTTCCCCAAGGGCATAGGAGACTGCTACTGGCTATGCACTACCTGTGCTCATGAAAACCTGAGTGATAGTGTGGATCTACTTTTGTTCATTCGTGTGTATATGTGTACTGGAAGCCGTCCATTTCGCGTTGCGGAATGTTTGAAAGGAATTTTGACGCCTGGAATACATTAAACAAGCTTTAATATTCACCGGAAAAAATTGCACGAAGAAGGACGAAAACCCTAAAATACCATCACCTCACACAACGTAACCACATCGTCTCCAACCGAATGGAGATTCACTGCAGTGATGGTTGGTGATATGCTTCTTAACTACCTTGGTTAATGTGATCCAGCTGAATGATTTGGCATGAGGGGAAGTTAATCACATTGATCGGCGAATCTTGAGACACACTTTTTTTCTAAAGAAATATAGTTGGGTACATGCGCCCAATTTGATGTGTGCATGCCTGTATACCTTAAACGATCTTGCTATGTTGATTTCAAATATCCCGCTTCGTTTATTAAAGAAACATTGAACAAAGAGAAAGGAAAATGGAATGCAGAGAGGAGAGAGAGGTCCCCTTCCCCGGTCCCCTTCCCCGGTCCCCTTCCCCGGTCCCCTTCCCCGGTCCCCTTCCCCGGTCCCCTTCCCTTGTCCCCTATTCAATTTTACGAAATTGAATAGGGGACTGCGTTCAATCTTATGCGTAAAAATGCCGACTGGGGTATTTATGATTACCGATTACGATCAAACGACCCGTCGCAAAGACAATCTGAAGATACCGTGAGCGTTAGAGCAACCTGCGCTATCCGTACCTGATGATCTTGGCCCACAATGATCTGTGATAGGCCCAGTAATGAAGTGGAAACCGAGCCGTTTTTCAACGATCACAACAGGTACCTAATCGTGTCACAATAACTCCCCACCGTTACAATAACTCCCCACCGTTACAATAACTCCCCATCGTTACAATAACTCCCCACCGTTACAATAACTCCCCACCGTTACGCGGCCGGAGTCGGTGGGGGGAGTTGGTGGCGAGAGTCGGTGGTGAGAGTCGGTGGTGAGAGTCGGTGGTGAGAGTCGGTGGTGAGAGTCGGTGGTGAGAGTCGGTGGTGAGAGTCGGTGGTGAGAGTCGGTGGTGAGAGTCGGTGGTGAGAGTCGGTGGTGAGAGTCGGTGGTGAGAGTCGGTGGTGAGAGTCGGTGGTGAGAGTCGGTGGTGAGAGTCGGTGGTGAGAGTCGGTGGTGAGAGTCGGCGGTGAGAGTCGGTGGTGAGAGTCGGTGGTGAGAGTCGGTGGTGAGATTCGGTGGTGAGAGTCGGTGGTGAGAGTCGATGGTGAGAGTCGGCGGTGAGAGTCGGTGGTGAGAGTCGGTGGTGAGAGTCGGCGGTGAGAGTCGGTGGTGAGAGTCGGTGGTGAGAGTCGGCGGTGAGAGTCGATGGTGAGAGTCGGTGGTGAGAGTCGGTGGTGAATAGGAAATGTGTAGTCGGTACGTAGAGCCGAGTAACAGAAACTACGACGTTGCGCCCAATTCCACCGTTCTCAATCCCAGACACAATCGTGAAAAACGATGGAAACTACTGCTTTTTGTTTCCACAGTTACACAGAGTGCACGTGCCACATGCAGCAAATTGGCATACACTGTCGAGCTTTGTAATCATGTTGGCTACATAGGGGTTTTTGTTTCACGGCAATCTGCTCAGTGGTTGCCAAGCAATGCTGTGGACATTGGAGCTGTCCGGCGTACCGATATCGGAAAAAGTACAACGATAAAAATGCCAATTTCTCATGTTATTCCAATGAGAACCCATCGCATTGGCGTTATCTCGCTTTCCTGTCGCTCAACAGATCGAAACGCTACGTGTCTTATCTGTATGTATGAAGATGTTAGATGTCCTAACGAAACGCTACATGAATGCGAGTACATAGGCACTATTTTACGTGCAGCTTCTTCAAAAGAACGGACCATCATCGTGCGATTTAATAGCCTTTCAAAAAAGCATATGAACACGAAGTATGCTGTTTTCTGAATGAAGCATATACATATATATATATATATAGCTTATATATATATATATATATATATATATATATATATATATATATATATATATATATATATATATATATATATATATATATATATATATATATATATATTATATATATTATATATCTAAATATGTATATATATTTATATATATATATATATATATACATATATATATATATATATATACATAAACATAGCGTGTATGTGTGTGCGTGTGTATGTGCTTGTGTATGTGTATGTGTATGTGTATGTATGTGTGTGTATGTGCGTGCGTGTATATGTGTATGTGTACGTGTGTATGTGTATGTGTGTGTGTGTGTGTATGTGTATGTGTATGTGCATGTGTATGTATGTGTGTGTGCGTGTGTATGTGTTTGTGCATGTGTATGTGTATGTGTATGTATGTGTGTGTGTGTATGTGTGGGTGTGTGTGTTTGTGTGTGCGTGTGTATGTGTGTGTGTGTGTGTGTGTGTGCGTGTGTATGTGCATGTGTATGTGTGTGTGTATGTGTATGTGCATGTGTATGTATGTGTGTGTGCGTGTGTATGTGTTTGTGCATGTGTATGTGTATGTGTATGTATGTGTGTGTGTATGTGTGGGTGTGTGTGTGTGTGTGTGCGTGTGTATGTGTGTGTGTGTGTGTGTGTGTGTGTGTGTGTGTGTGTGTGTGTGTGTGCTCGTGTGTGTCATATATACACTCTTCGCGTGTGTATTTCTGTCCCTCCCTCCTTCTTACTTTTCCGCTCTATTTTCCGCGTCAGTCAGGATTGTTCCCTCTCGGGTGACCTTGGCCGCCGGAGGATGACTGGGGTGTGGCTTGTTTACCGTGCCACAGTCGCTACTCAGGATGGGTGCCGCAAATAACACCAGCCAGTCTTTCTGGTGACAAGCGGAGACGGAGCCGAGCGTTCTGGCCGTGGATGGCGTGGCAGCTGGGCGGAAAAACAGCCTCATACGTCACGATCAAGCTGACAATACTGGCCAGCTGGCGGGCCGGAACACGGCCGGAACACGGCCGGAACACGGACAGAACACGGGGAGAATGCCGGCAGAAAACGGACAGGACACGGGCAGAACACGAGAACATGGACAGGACACGGGCAGAACACGTCAGGAGCACGAGGAGAATACGGACAGAACACAGACAGAACACGAGGAGAACACCGGCAGAAAACGGACAGGACACGGGCAGAACACGTCAGGAACACGAGGAGAATGCGGACAGAACACAGACAGAACACGAGGAGAACACCGGCAGAAAACGCATAGAACACGGACAGAACATTGGCAGAACACGAGCAAGAACACGAGGAGAATGCCGGCAGAAAACGGACAGGACACGGGCAGAACACGAGAACATGGACAGGACACGGGCAGAACACGTCAGGAGCACGAGGAGAATGCGGACAGAACACAGACAGAACACGAGGAGAACACCGGCAGAAAACGCATAGAACACGGACAGAACATTGGCAGAACACGAGCAAGAACACGAGGAGAATGCCGGCAGAACACGGACAGGACACGGGCAGAACACGAGGAGAACACCGGCAGAACACGGACAGAAAACGGACAGAACAGACATAACACGGAAAAACACGGACAGAACACAAGCATAACGCCGGCAGAACACGGACAGGACACTAGGAGAACACTGGCAGAACACGGACAGAACACGAAGAGAAACCGGCAGAACACGGACAGAACACTGACAGAACAGACAACACGGTCAGAGTACCTGCAGAACAGAGGCAGGACATGGTCAGAACACTGGCAGAACACGAGCAGAACACTGGTAGAACATGGGTAGAACACGGACCGAACAGACATAACACGGGCATAAGACGGAGAGAACACGAGAACACGGAAAGAACACGGAGAAAGCACAAACAGAAAACGGGCAGAACGTGGATGGAACAGCACGGTTGTGTTCCATTAACATGTGTGAAAACATTTTGGTCATGTTCGATTTGCTACGTATGCAAGAGCAGTTAGCACCGCAGGTGGGGGCAATATTTCATTTTCTGACAGTCCCTTGGTCATTTATCATGCCCATCATCATGGTGAAGCTGGCACTCTAACATAATACCATCAGCCAGCACTCTCTCTCTCTCTCTCTACTCAAATCTTCTTAACTGCCAAATAACAAATAATGGTCAAATAAGCCGGTTTAACGTCACTTTTCCATAATGCAATCCAGCTCCAGAGGCTGGCATTTATCACTGCCAAAGTTTTAAAAAGAAACTATATCGGTGCATTCGAAGTCGATATATTCAACACTACACTCCACTACACTACCTACAGTCACCGTACAGCGCCGTATGTACTCGCAGTTGATACACTGTACAAGGGTGAGCGCTGCATCACACTACCCATGGCCATCGCAGCGTGGTATGTGCTCACACTCGATGTTCTCAGTAGTACGGTGAGCACTACACTACACTACACTATCCATAGTCATCGCAGTGTGGTATGTGCTCACAGTCTATGTGCTCAGTATTATTGTGAACACTACACTACACTACACTACACTACACTACACTACACTACACTACACTACACTACACTACACTACACTACACTACACTACACTACACTACACTACCCATGGTCATCACACAGCACCATATGTACTCACAGTCGACCGATTTCCATCATCATCATAAAGACAGAATGACATGAAAGAGCAGTGCAACTTCGAGTTACAAGGGAATTCTTAATTGCACTCAGGACATCGAACCAGTTGCCCACTAAATACGCCGATGAACCCTCTCTGAAATGCCGAAAAGCAAACCTCTATTATTAGAATCATTGTCTATGCTATTTCAAAGATGTTCAAGATGCTGACAATGGTTTCTGGCAGTTGGTTAGTGTTCTACTACTCTGCTGGTCAAGAAAGTCTGTCATGGTTTTGTCTGCTGTGATTAACTTTAATCTTCATGACCTCTAATTGCATCATTTCTGTTCCTGACCACGAGCAAATTTAAAGGTCTCGATGAGAGCTCATCCCACTCACATATCTAAGTGAAACATATTCAATTTCTTCAATCTTTCCTCATATGCCAGGTTGCTTATACCATTAACCATTTGTGTTGCCCTCTTTTGTACCCTTTCTAAAAGCCAAACAATCTTTTTCGTAACTAGGGAACCAAGCTTGGACACAGTATTCCAAATGTGGCCAGACATATGCACAGCAAAGCTTCCTGATAACTTCCTCTCCTGTGTATGATGCATTCATATTCATCGCCATAAGCATTCTTGGTGCCTTCTTCCTGGCTTTTTTTGGTCTCTTCTTATGCCACCAATTTTGTGTTCGAAATAACACCTAAGTCCTTCTCCCGCTGAGACACAGCTAGTACTTAACCACCCATCAAGTGTGGAGCCTTCATATGCTGCCTGCCTGCATGCAAGATTCTGCACTTATCAAAATTAAAGTTCATTTGCCATTTTTTCGGACCACTTCACAAGATCATCTAAGTCTTTTTGCAGCGAGATATGCTCATTGTGTCCTGTTATTGTCCTAAAGACCTTAAAATCATCCGAAAATTTCAAAACCTTACTGCTTGGGCCACTTGAACACATGTTGAGCATCTTGAATCAAACTGTCTCCTTCCAGAAAACTAACTTCTATTCACATTAATGTTTGTGACTACGGAGAATATATCGATTGCGATCACGGTTAGTTGAAGCTCCTAGTAATAAAAAAATGTTTTTTTTTTTCAGGAAAACTGGTTTTATTCCCGTTTCGGGGCCGTCATCAGTTCATTGCATCTCAGTACGGTTAAAACAAATGATATCATGTTAACATTTGGATTATTTACCCCCAACTGCACGTTCATCCCAAGGACAAGATCGGCAGTATGAAACAACCAGGACCGATGTATAGAATGACTCGCAAGAATTCTCCTAAAGTTCATGTAGATGAAGTAGCAAAGTAGGAGAAAGACGTAAAGAACACATGCGATACAGCTGATACAGCCACGAAACTACTGGACTACACAAATACAGGCCACGGGCGAACATAGCTTTGACGCAGCACATCCGGTAGACTGAGATAACACCGACACCGACATACGATAGATACAAATGTCCCTACACTTGTATTTTACACCAGACAAAGTCAGCGGAAAATCAAAGAAGCAATGTTCATACCAACAGAAACAAAAATCACGCTAAACAGAAATACTGGCAGATGTACAGCAGTGTATTCTGGGTGGATGCGCCTTTTGCAAAGTGACAGATTGTTCTTGATACGACATCAAGGACAATCTGTCCTTGGTGTCGACATTCACAGTATAATTCTATATATTTGCAAATATTACTATATTTGGGCAACAGCACCAACATTTCCGCAGTAGGCTTCGCTTCTCTTCTTCTCGTTTTGTCGTAGGTCTTTCTTTCCGTCTCTGTTTCTGTCCTCTTTCTCTCCTCTCTTTCTCTCCATCTTGCTGTCTTTCTCTCCATTTCGCTGTCTTTCTCACCATCTTGCTGTCTTTCTCTTCATCTTTATCTCCTTCTCTCCAACTTTTCTTGCTGTCTCTACTCTCTCTTTCTCTCTCTCTCTCTCTTTCTCTTTCTCTTTATCTTTCTCTCTCTCTCTCTCTCTCTCTCTCTCTCTCTCTCCGTTTTCCTTTCTGCTCAAATCATCTACTGAGACGCATATGATTTGAGCACCACAGCGACTATGTGCCTGTTGACTGAGCCGCTATCTGTGGAGACTGAGCCGCTATCTGTGGAGACTGAGCCGCTATCTGTGGAGACTGAGCCGCTATCTGTGGAGACTGAGCCGCTATCTGTGGAGACTACCCATCTGTGGAGACTGAGCCGCTATCTGTGGAGACTGAGCCGCCATCTGTGGAGACTGAGCCGCACTGTGGAGACTGAGCCGCCATCTGCTAGCCGCCATCTGTGGAGACTGAGCCGCTATCTGTGGAGACTGAGCCGCCACTGTGGAGACTGAGCCCAGGCCGCCATCTGTGGAGACTGAGCCGCCATCTGTGGAGACTGAGCCGCTATCTGTGGAGACTGAGCCGCTATCTGTGGAGACTGAGCCGCTATCTGTGGAGACTGAGCCGCTATCTGTGGAGACTGAGCCGCTATCTGTGGAGACTGAGCCGCTATCTGTGGAGACTGAGCCGCTATCTGTGGAGACTGAGCCGCTATCTGTGGAGACTGAGCCGCTATCTGTGGAGACTGAGCCGCCATCTGTGGAGACTGAGCCGCTATCTGTGGAGACTGAGCCGCTATCTGTGGAGACTGAGCCGCTATCTGTGGAGACTGAGCCGCTATCTGTGGAGACTGAGCCGCTATCTGTGGAGAGACTGCACGGCCCCCTAAGGGGCCGTGCAGTCTCTCTTCAGATAGATGACGAACGTTTGGCTCCGTTTCCACCAGAGATAGTGGCACACTGGGAAAGTGATGTCGGCAGACTGCGACACCATAGGGTGCCATAAGGGCCAACTAGAGAAAGTGTTGTCCCACCGTGTTGGGCCAACTAGAAAGTGTTGTCACATTGCTGGTTTATTTTAGGAGAATCAGCTCTGTGAATCATTGTGGATCGGTCAATTACGGCAAACGTAAAGCGCCATGGACCGGACCCACAACTCAGCCGGTGCTCTTTTGTTCCGTAGCTTGCGAGCCGGAACACTGTCGGCACAAATCAGCTCGTCCACTTCTCATTCCTGTGCCAAACCTTGTATCCAAGTGCCTTCCAAGTCATTCGCTGTGACCCATGCACGTGTGTCGAAACAGGTGCCACGGTTTCAGAGATTTGATTCGTGCAAATCTCTGATTCGAAGCTATGCACGCATTCGAACTTCGAAATTCGAATGCACTGCATTTATTTGTTGAAGTTGATTATTATTTCTGTTGTTGAAGTGGATTATATAATTAACGAACCCCCACCGAAACTAGCCACAATGCAGTACATATACACGGTCGTGGGCTGCACAGACAGAGCAATAGCCACCGGTCTGGCAGTGTTCTGCTGCCGCCGGTATACCACGCCGGTCCTGAAGGTACAACACAAGACACACCTCCCGCTGACCGCCCCCCGCCCGCACTCGACCAGAGGCGCCGGCCGTGCCATCTACCGGCTGAGTGGCGCACTTGATATCAGCATAGACACCAGCGGAGACACCAGCATGTACATCAACATAGACACCAATATGCACATCGATATGCACGCCGGCATAGACACCAATATGGACGACATTTTGGACACCAAAATAGTTACTTAGTTATTGAGGTTTTAGGCGGCTTGGACTACTGCGGTCATATTACGTCGTAAAGAACCTTTATGGTCCGGCACGCCTAAAAAGATCACTCTCCCCTAGATATGAACACCAATATAGACACCAATATAGACACCAATACAGGCACCAATATATATACTAAGATAGACACCAACATAGAAACTAATACGGGGACCGCAAATTTCCAGTCCCAATTTTAGCATCTTTCAATACATACGAAAACCAACTACTAGCACACCCCCAGTCCAACTCGAACGCAAAAGCCAAAGCTGAATGCAATTAATTTTAGCAAAGGCCATGAAATTAAGCTCATGGAATATTATGCTACCATCACAAATATACTCAAATTTTTCAGCTAGGTGACATGCACGGTGTGTGGGACACCACCAATGGAAGAGGGTGTCATTTGATACTATAGACAATTATGTCAGTGGCGCTAAAGGCCTAAAAGTTACATTCCAGGGCATGTCGTTGTCATACTTGACATTCATCATGTGCCAACCGTCTACTTGACATCAGTCATATGTCATCCATCATACCTGACATCCATCCTACGTCATCAGCCATACTTTTTTTCTTCTTCTTTTTTAAAAATAAATTTAATCCGAACTGCTGCTGGGGTGGCTTTATGAACCAGGGTTCTATTGCTAAGCAGAGCTTGTTGCGTGAACCCTGGCCCCACCATCCGATCCATGAACTCCAGTTCAACAGCAGAATTTAGACCGAAAGTTTAACGTGCCGCCAATGCACCGACACGGCCGCCCGGTAGCTGGTCCCCGGCCTTATCGGGCCAGCTGCCAACTGACACTCCCGGCCGGGGGCTAAATGCGAGCACGCGAAGCGACTCGAACCCTGTGTTGCCGGTACAGGGGAGACCAATGCAGGCCAGCGCTCTAACCAACTGAGCTACCGGGGTGGCTCATACTTAACATCCGTCATACGTCATCATCCATACCTGACGTCCGGTATGAGCAATCAGCCGCCCCGGTAGTTCAGTTGGTTAGAGCGCTGGTCTGCACTGTGTCCCTTCTCCTGGCAAGACAGGGTTCGAATCGCTTCACGCGCCCCCGGCCGGGAGTGTCAGTTGGCAGCTGGCCCGACAAGGCCGGGGACCAGCTACCGGGCGGCCGTGTCGGTGCATTGGCGGCACGTAATACTTCGGTCAAAATTATGTCGTAGATATGGAATGCATGGATTGGATGGTGGGGCCAGAGTTCACGCAACAAGCTCTGCTTAGCAATATGGCCCTGGTTCATAAAGTCACCCCAGAAAAGAACTCTGATTAAACGTCTTCTATGTTTAGTTATACTTGACATCCATCATACGTCATCAGTCATGCCGGGCATCCGTCATATGTCATCAGTCATATTTGACTTATCTCATCATACATGGTGTGTGCTGTGGAGCTATGATCTGTGCGTGCTGCGTGTTTGTGTATGCAAGTATGTGCGTGTTTGCGTATTGCGTATTGCGTGCTTGTGTATGTAAGTATGTGCGTGTTTGGGTCTGTGTATGTAAGTATGCCCGTGTTTGGGTCTGTGTATGTAAGTATGTGCATGCTGCGTGTCGCGTGTTGCGTGCTTGTGTATGTGTGTATATGAGTGTTGCGTATTGCGTGTCTGTGTATGTGTGTATGTGCGTGTTGCGTGTTTGTGTATGTGTGCATGCGCGTGTTGCATGTTTGTGTATGTGTGTATGTGCGTGTTGCGTGTTTGTGTATGTGTGTATGTGCGTGTTGCGTGTTTGTGTATGTGTGTATGTGCGTGTTGCGTGTTTGTGTATGTGTGTGTGTGCATGTTTGGGCCTGTTTCAGCACAAACGCAGCGCGCGTTCAAACACAAGGGCGTGGCTGTGTTTCCGTGTATGCTTTGACCTGTGCTTGACATGACCTGCACTTTATGCTGTCTGCGGTGACGCCGGTCGAAGAATGGGTCTCGTTTGGTTCAGTGACTTGACCATGTCCCACACAACTGGGCCGCAGCCATCCCCTCGTATATCTGCGACAAGTTCGGGCATTTGTCGGTAGCGACTCAGCATTCGCCAAATGTTCTGCAGCACTGATAGCTGTAGCTGAAACAAACCGGGCGGCCAGATCACGGTCGCTGTATGAAACCGGCCAACTACTCACGGTAAAGAGAAAGTCCAACATTGATCGGCATGGCTCGGCCTGGTTATCTGGGCTTGGGAGCGCTGAGCATTACACAGCCATACAGGACCTGCCTGATGCATGCTGATGGAAAATGTGTCGCCTTTTCGCAATTTACTGAAGCTGGTGGACTTGCTGCTGAGTGTATGTGCGCACATGTTTGGTGAAATGTCTGCTATAGGACAAACAGTGACAAATAGAGTCATTGTAACAGCAATTTTGCCTAGGGCTAGAGTCTCCCCTGAGTAGAGCTCTAGGGCACTGGCAGCCAACGCCAGGGTAGGTAAGCTCTGCCATGAGCTAGGTTTCACCTTTGTAGACGAGTGGTGCAGGTTGCATGCATCGTGGGACCCCTATCAGAGGGATGGCCTGCACTTCTCTGAGAAGGGGGTCCATATGTAGGCAAAGTGTACGAGCATGTCCTTCAGGGAAACTAGGAAATGGGGTGGGGAGAGATGAAATTGCATTGCCAACTCAGGAATATTCCAATAGTGTCAGCCAAGGCAATAGCACCTCAAAGTCAGCAAATCGGGACAGCAGTAGTTCAAGGAGACAGAGGGATAGTTCATCTAGTGATAAAATAACTCCTCAGTATGAAAAAGCCAAAGGTGGTTATGGAGCATTTGTTAAGTGTATGATGTTTAATGCTCAGAGTATCCGGTCCAAATTTGATGAGTTCAAGTGTTATGTTGCTGAGGAGGAACCAGATCTTGTTTGCATTACGGAGGCATGGGTCAGTGAAGGGTATTTTGGAGATAACTTGCAGGACTATGAGATCCGGGGATACAATATGTTTTCGTGCAATAGGGGTCCAGCAGCGAAAGGGGGTGGTGTATTGCTCTATGTGCATAGTTTATTCAGTTCTCAAAAAGTAGCAGGTGGGGATAACAATGTGTCTGTGGAGTCCATTTGGCTTGATGTCACTGTGGGAAAAGGCAACAGCAATACATTGAGGATAGGAGCTTTCTACCGATCAGGAACCCTGCCACATTCTCAGCAACTGGAGCTTGATAAGGTGATCTGTGAGGAAGTCAGTAGAAGCTTTCAGAGGAAGTGCCTTATTCTTGGCGACTTTAATCTAAAAGCATATGAAAATGTTGGTGTTGGCTCCCATCATGCAAAATGTTTAGGAAATGCCTTGAAGAGGACCTGTTCTTACACCAGTTTGTATTGGAACCTACCAGGCATGGCTCATTCTTGGACCTTGTATTCTCAGATTTAAGTGACTTGGTTAAAGACTTGACTGTAGGAGAAACTCTGGGAAGAAGTGACCATAACATAGATTCAAGGCACATGTAGGGTAAATTATTAAGGATAATTTGGTAAAGGTTCCAAATTTCAACAGAGCAGACTTTGACTGCATGAAAGCGGAAAACTGCATTTAGAGTCTTTAAAGAAGCCTCAAATGTCGTTAATCTAAAGGCGTATCGAAAGGCTAGGGACACTGTGAAGCAAAAAACCAGAGCAGCCAAGCGAACAAAAGAACTGGATTTAGCTAGAAACTGTAATGGGGACAGTAAAAAGTTCTTTAGTTTCTACAAGATGAGTAAAGTTTCTAGCACAATTGGTCCACTGGAAGTAAACGGGACTACATTGGGTGAGGATAGTGAAATGGAGGAGGAGCTGAGCAAGCAGTTTAAATCAGTGTTTACATTGGAAGATATGACCAATCTACCGACCGTACACCATAGTTCAGTGACATGTGATCTGGTAAATGATGTTGATTTCATTGATAGTGATGTTGTTTACAATCATATCAGGAAGATAAAGCCAAACAAGGCAGCAGGACCTGATGAAATTTATGCTAGGGTGTTGCGGGAAACTGAAAAGGAAGTGGCATGTCCACTTGGTATAATATTTTTTAGATCTGTTTCACAAAGTGAAATTCCAACAGATTGGAAAAGGGCAAATGTAGTTCCTATTTTCAAGAAAGGACAAAGAGGGAAAGTTGAAAACTAGAGGCCAGTAAGTCTCACATCTCTAGTCTGCAAGGTGCTCGAATCAATTATAAAGGATAGAATAGTTAGCTATCTGGAAGGAAACAGATTGATTCAAGATACTCAACATGGGTTTAGGAAAGGGCGATCATGCCTCACAAATCTCTTGGCCTTTTTTAACTTCGCCACAGAACAATTTTATCAGGGAAATCAGGTTGATGTAGCATATCTTGACTTTAGTAAGACCATTGATAAGGTACCCCATACACGGTCAATGATACGGCTTCAGGCCCATGGTATTGCAGGAGTATCTTAAAATGGATAAAGTATTGGCTTTCAGATAGACAGCAAAGAGTGATGCTAAATAGTACAAAGTCATCATTGCAAAATGTTCTTAGTGGAGTCCCCCAGGGATCAGTACTGGGGCCACTGCTGTTCATTATATTTGTAAATAACATTGAAAGTGGCGTAAGCAGTAAAGTTTTGAAATTTGCGGATGATTTGAAAATCTGTAGGGCAATAACAGGTCAAGATGAGCATATCTCGCTGCAAAAGAGACTTAGACGAACTTGTGAAGTGGTCCGAAGAATGGCAAATTTAATTTAATTTTGATAAGTGCAAAATCATGCATGCAGGTAAGCAGCATATGAAGGCTCCATACTTGATGGGTGGCCAAGTGCTATCAGTGACTCAACAGGAGAAGAATTTAGGTGTTATTCTAAACACAAAATTGGGGGCATCAGAGCAGACCAAGGAAGCCAGGAAGAAGGCACTGAGAATGCTCGGGGCAATAAATAGGAATGTATCATACAGAAGTGAGGAAGTGATCAGGAAGCCTTACTGTGCATATATCAGGCCACATTTGGAATACTGCATCCAAGCTTGGTCTCCTAGCTATGAAAAGTGCAAACAAGAACGACCCTTGTGGCTCATAGTTGCACTAATCTTTTATGTCTTTATGTCTTTATGTCAGTGGGGTCGATTGCGGCAATTGGCTATCCAAGGTAGATTTCATCATATATCTTACAGTATATTCAAAATAGATCTACCTTATCATATATCTCATCACATACTTCATCAAAGATCTCATCACATACCTCATCATAGATCGCATTATATATATCATGACAGAATGCAAGTGACGGATGCTTGCGGTGAGACTCACGTTAATAATTACTAGAAAACCTAGCCCTGATCTCGTGCTGTTCAAGTAATAATGTAATCGAAATGAAGGCCCAAAACAACAGTTTCTTTCATGCTATTCAGCAACAACAGCCGAAGGAGCTCTATTGGTGAAATATACTGTTGATTTAGACCTGCCTTTCGACCAAAGAATTATTTAAACAGCATGAGACTAGGGTTAGTTGTCCTAATAAAACTGTCCTAATAAGACTGTAAATACTATAAAACCGACAGGATTAATGTGAATAATCATATGCCGCTATAATGATAATTAACAGAGTGCAGGCACATCCGCAGTAGTATGGAGACTAGTTTGACTGTGCTCATTATATAGGCATCATGATAATAAGTATACGATAAATAAATAAATAAATAAATAAATAATTAAATGAATAACTAAATGAATAAGTAAATAAATAAATAAATGAATAAATAAATAAGTAAAAAAAAATAAATAAATAAATAAATATATAAATAAATAAATAAATAAATAACTAAATAAATAAATGAATAAATAAATAAATAAATAAATAAATAAATAAATAAATAAATGAATGAGTACATCCATACCTGAAGAAATGAATAACTAAATAAATAAATAAAGATAGAAATAAACAAATAATAAACGGCGAATCCTGTCTTAGAAACCGAATATATTATGTATAATTTCCCTGTCCTACTTCCGCTCCACCACAAGATGTGGTTGATTTCGCGATAATTAACCTCCTGCCGCCTCCCTGCTTCCTCCCCGCTTCTCCCCACCTCCCCCAACATTTCCCCACCTTTGCCACACTACCTCTCCGCTTTCCCCACCTCCCCCCTCCACCTCCTCCCCACATTTCCCCACTTCTTATCCACTTCCTCCCATCTTCTCTCCGCGTCCTGCCCATCTTCTCTCCACCCCTACGCTCCACTTCGTCGCTTCGTCGCCGCGTTGCACCACCGTCGGCTCACCGCCTATAGCTGGAGCGTGACCCGCCACGTTTCGTCCTGCCATACTGGACTGGCCCACCTGATGTGATGTTCCACCTGATGTGGCATTCAATCCGATCGGCCAATCGACCGGCCGTGTAGCTGACCCACAGACACACGTGACCCGTCCAAACGGGCCAGCCGGTGGTGAATGGCTGACCACGAAATCGCAAATATCAGCCGTCGATTGCACGCAATGCGAGAGCTGGCACACCCCGGCTGCAGTGGCATAGGACTGCCTCCATAATGGAGATCTCCACCGACCTGAATGCTCGGGAGCTTCCCGCCCACACTTGGTGTGTACGACGACGCATCGGTCAAGTCAAGATCAGATCAAGATCGGCAGGACGCACAGACCAGGCCTCTCACCTGCCATGGAGTTTGTCTCGCCAGCTAGTCGGGCTATCTGGTATGTACCTACTCCCATAAGCTGGCTACCCCAGTGCATTCACATTCTCCCATAAACCGGCTGTACCAGTGTATGCAGCTCACCCGCACTTCTGAGCTGGTGACCCAACACTACAGCGCGTGTGTTATTCTGTTCCAGCTGACCCCGCTGTCGCCCGCCAAGCTGTTCACCCCGGCATCGGATGGTGTCGTGCTGACCAACAAGAGCAGTGAGTCTGGCCATGTGACGATCTACCGTCACGGCGTCACCGTCACGGCGTCACCGTCACGGCGTCACTGTCACGGCGCCACTGTCACGGCTTCACCGTCACGGCGTCACCGTCACGGCGTCACTGTCACGGCGTCACTGTCACGGCGTCACCGTCACGGCGTCACCGTCACGGCGTCACCGTCACGGCGTCACCGTCACGGCGTCACCGTCACGGCGTCACTGTCACGGCGTCACTGTCACGGCGCCACCGTCACGGCGTCACCGTCACGGCGTCACCGTCACGGCGTCACCGTCACGGCGTCACCGTCACGGCGTCACCGTCACGGCGTCACCGTCACGGCGCCACCGTCACGGCGTCACCGTCACGGCGTCACTGTCACGGCGTCACTGTCACGGCGTCACTGTCACGGCGTCACCGTCACGGCGTCACTGTCAGGGCGTCACTGTCACGGCGTCACCGTCACGGCGTCACTGTCACGGCGTCACTGTCACGGCGCCACTGTCACGGCTTCACCGTCACGGCGTCACCGTCACGGCGTCACTGTCACGGCGTCACTGTCACGGCGTCACCGTCACGGCGTCACCGTCACGGCGTCACCGTCACGGCGTCACCGTCACGGCGTCACCGTCACGGCGTCACCGTCACGGCGTCACCGTCACGGCGTCACCGTCACGGCGTCACCGTCACGGCGTCACCGTCACGGCGTCACTGTCACGGCGTCACCTTCACGGCGTCACCGTCACGGCGTCACTGTCAGGGCGCCACCGTCACGGCGTCACTGTCCTGTCGGGCGGGACTCTGGCTGCTCTTCCTGCCATGATGCATGTCGGAACTTGTTCAACCACAGTGCGATATTTTACAGGCTACTAATAAATGATAATACACACACACATACATATATATATATATATATATATATATATATATATATATATATATATATAAAAATATTAATATATATATAATAAATATAATATATATAATATATATATATATATATATATATATATATATATATACTATGTAGCCAGCGTATCATCGCATTCCACTGTTGCCATTATTGCGAACGTGTGTGTACGCTCGTTGCACGTTGCACGTATGTTGAAGGTTTGCGCGTTGCGCGTTATTTTATGGTTGTCCTTGATGGAAACAGCTGTCAGCTTACAGCAATATTGAACACCTTGGCGTATAATGGTGCGGAATTTCAGAACAACTGCTAGATCGTGGCCTGGGGGTCGCGGTAGCCCAGTTGGTAGGACACTGAAGCCCGTGATCGTAAGCTCGTGGGTTGGAATCGCACAGCCGACAGGACTGTCGAGGTCACCGGCGACCAATGCGCGTGAGAGGCTGGCGATGCCGTCAGGCACAGCTGTTGAATGTGTCGTACAGGAGCTCTGGCCTCTCCTCTGCGTGGTCTGAAAGCGAATGGGTCGGCTTCTCCTCCAGAGACGATGTTTGTCGACTCGGCCTTCTTCTCGCCGAAGATGCACCCCACGTGGGAGCAACAGGTGCAGCTGGCCAAACAGATATCGGCATCACTCAGCGACGCCAGCAACAAACAGTCGCGCGGTCAGAGCATGTATGAGCGGCGCAAGAAACGCAGCGTCAAGTGGATACACCAGAGTGAGTCGCCTGCGGACACAACGAGAGAGAGAGAGAGAGAGAGAGAGAGAGAGAGAGAGAGAGAGAGAGAGAGAGAGAGAGAGAGAGAGAGAGAGAGGGGGTGAGTGTGAGTGTGAGTGTGAGTGTGAGTGTGAGTGTGAGTGTGAGTGTGAGTGTGAGTGTGAATGGTGTGGAGGTGGCAGTGAGAGTGTGAATGGAGAGTGGCAGCGAGAGTGGGAATTGAGAGTGGGAGTGGGAGTGGGAATTGAGAGTGAGAGAGAAGGGCAGGAAGGCGGCAATGTCACTGGAGGTCCCAGAAGCCAACTTATAGCACTCTTAGTAAACTGTGATTATTGTGTCCAAATGTTCACATTGCTACAAAAAAAAGTTCCCTAAAATGGGATAGATATGCATGTATGAGTTGTTTCAAACAATTATATTAAATATAAGATGGGCAAGCATACAAAATGGGCATGAGGAAATCGATGCTATGTTCGCTGTTAGTATCGACTGATAATTTATCGCATATATATACAACTTTGCATATATATATATATATATATATATATATATATATATATATATATATATATATATATATATATATATATATATATATATATATATATATATATATATATATATATATATATATATATATATAGTATATGTATATATATATATATATATATATATATATACATATACATATATATATATATATCCATGCATGCAAATGTGTAATAATGACATGTAGGTATGCATGTGATACCTATATAAGAGGAAAACATACCCAATGATGCACCGACCGTTAGTGCAGGAGCTCAATCGAACCTTCACCCTTGCCGCCGCTTGCAACGAGAAGCAGCATTAGCTCGTGGGTATCGGCCACGTAAAAGGGTAGTGCGACCACGTGGCTTAGGTTTCTGCTAGCATAGAGGAATAAGTTTGTGTCTACTTGGTGTTTAAATTTAAGATAGAGTTTAAGATGAGTATAGGGAGCTTGAATTATACTGGGTACCTTCTAGAAATGTCTTTCGGTCACGTGGATGCTTTGTAGACGCGTGGAGCGGCCTCGTGGCTTATACTTCTGCTAGTGTAACGGAACAAATTATGTCTTTTTGGTGTTTAAGTTTAAGATACAATTTGAGATTAAAACAGCGTGCTTAAATTGCACAAGGTATGTATTCATATTTTGGTGTAGTTGTAGAGGTACCTATGCGGTTAATATTAGTGTTTAGTTTGAGTATAATATTTATATGCAGTAAACCTGGTTAAAGTCAAGCATATTCCGTAGGGGTACCATCTTTACAGTATATGTCAAAGCTCAGAGTAGTACTGAATAATTGAGTTTGTAGCTGGTGGGGTCTGGATGACTAAGATTATCTCTTCTTAGTTTAGGTTGTGTAAGCGGGGATATATTTTGTCGTTTATTCATAAAGACATAAAGACATAAAAGATCAGTGCAACTCTGAGCCACAAGGGCCCTTCTTGGTTGCACTCTGTAGACTGAACCAGTTGCGCACCAAATCTGCCAATCAGCCCTCCCTGTAATACTGAAAAGCAAGCCCTCTATTCTTATAATGATTGTCTATGCTGTTTTTAAAGATGTTCAATGTTCTGCTACTGACGATGTTTTCTGGCAGCTGGTTCCAGTGTTCCACTACCCTGCTGGTGAAGAAAGTTTGCCTTAACCTTGTTCTGCTGTGGTTAATTTTAATTTTGAATTTATGACCTCTAATTGCATCATTTCTGTTAAATTCAAACATTTCCCCAAGGTATCCCCTCTCCAGATCATTGACAAATTTAAAGACCTCGATGAGATCTCCTCTCAGCCTTCTATATCTAAGTGAAAACATATTCAATTTCTTCAATCTTTCCTCATATGCCAGGTTGCTTATGCCATTAACCATTTTTTGTAGCCCTCTTTTGTACTCTCTCTAAAAGCCAACAATCTTTTTCATAGCTAGGAGACCAAGCTTGGATGCAGTATTCCAAATGTGGCCTGACGTATGCACAGTAAAGCTTCCTGATCACTTCCTCACTTCTGTATGATACATTCCTATTTATTGCCCCGAGCATTCTCAGTGCCTTCTTCCTGGCTTCCTTGGTCTGTTCTGATGCCCCCAATTTTGTGTTTAGAATAACACCTAAATCCTTCTCCTGTTGAGTCACTGATAGCACTTGGCCACCCATCAAGTATGGAGCCTTCATATGCTGCTTACCTACATGCATGATTTTGCACTTATCAAAGTTAAATTTCATTTGCCATTCTTCGGACCACTTCACAAGTTCGTCTAAGTCTTTTTGCAGCGAGATATGCTCATCCTGACCTGTTATTGCCCTAAAGACCTTCAAATCATCTGCAAATTTCAAAACTTTACTGCTTAGGCCACTTTCAATGTTATTTACAAATATAATGAACAGTAATGGCCCTAGTACTGACCCCTGGGGGACTCCACTAAGAACATTTTGCCATGATGACTTTGTACCATTTAGCATCACTCTTTGCTGTCTATCTGAAAGCCACAACTCTATCCATTTTAAGATGCTACCTGCAATACCATGGGACTGAAGCTGTATCATTAACCGTTTATGGGGTACCTTGTCAAAGGCCTTACTAAAGTCAAGATATGCTACATCAACCTGATTTCCCTGATCAAATTGTTCTGTGGCGAAGTTCAAAAAGTCGAAGAGGTTTGTGAGACACGATCGTCCTTTTCTAAATCCATGTTGAGTATCTTGAATCAATCTGCTACCTTCCAGATAACTAACTATTCTATCCTTGATAATTGATTCGAGTACCTTGCAGACTAGGGATGTGAGACTTATTGGCCTATAGTTTTCAACTTTCCCTCTTTCTCCTTTCTTGAAAATAGGAACTACATTTGCCCTTTTCCAATCGGTTGGAATTTCATTATGTGAAACTGATCTACAAAATATTATACTAAGTGGAAATGCCAGTTCCTTTTCAGTTTCCCGCAACACCCTAGCATAAATATCATCAGGTCCTGCTGCCTTATTTGGCTTTATTTTCCTGATATGATTGTAAACAACATCACTACCAATGAAATCAACATCATTTGTCAGATCCCATGTATCTGAACTATGGTGTACGGTCGGCAGATTGGTCATATCTTCCAATGTAAACACTGATTTGAACTGCTTGCTCAGCTCCTCAACCATCTCACTATCCTCACCCAATGTAGTCCCGTTTACTTCCAGTGGACCAATTGTGTTAGAAACTTTACTCAGCTTGTAGAAACTAAAGAACTTTTTACTGTCCCCATTACAGTTTCTAGCTAAATCCAGTTCCTTTGCTCGCTTTGCTGCTCTGGTTTTTTGCTTCACAGTGTCTCTAGCTTTTCGATACGCCTTTAGATTAATGACATTTGAGGCTTCTTTAAAAACTCTAAATGCAGTTTTCTTAGCCCTAATTGCTTTTATCACGTCTGGTGTAAGCCATGCTGGCTTTCCTACCCTTCTTTTGCGTCTTTGCTTTTGGGGGACATGTCTAATCTGAGTTTCCTTTAAGTAAGATTTCAGTGTCACTACAGCATATTCAGTGTCACTACAGCAAATGTTTGCCATAACTAGGCTTAGTTAATAATAAGAGTAGCAAAACAGAACGAAAAAAATATCGCAAAAAACGACAGAGGAAAAATGCCAGGTGACAGTGGGAAGTGTGAGTGTATAGGAGTCATTTGGGATTTGAGGAGAAAAGTAGATATGTTATCAAGGGAGGTGGAGCGCCTGAAGTGTTTGGTGGCCTATCAAAGGCCCATCAAAGGAAATGCCAGCGACGCAAGCCAGGTGTGGGAGTCTAGGAGTGATAGGGGTGGAGATAGCTTGGACCAGGATAGCAGTGAGTGGAAAGTAGCGAGACGTCACAGTACCAGACTAGCTTGAAAGGAAAATTACACACGCCTTGAAATTAATAATAGGTATGAGGTGCTGCAAGAGAGGGAGAGCAATGTTGCAAGGGATTGAGGTAGGAATGACCAGGTAGCTGAGGAGAGAAACAAGTAGGTTTTAGTTCTCATTTTCCCCTCGAGAGTATATGGAGTATATGGATCGCACATTTTGTAGTGCTCATTGCCCGCATACGGACCCGAGCAGATGGACTGGTGTTCGCTTCCAGGTAACCAGGTGAAGGATGTTGGGATAGGTTAGGAGTAATGAAGGGTAGTGGAGAGAGTACAATAGTAATTTGTGCAGGTTGGTGTGAATGACTTAGGAAGAGCTAACACAGAGGAAACAATAAAAGAGCATAGAGCTGTAATAGTTATGTTGGCAGGAAGTAGGAAGACAGGAGTAGTAGCATCCATCCTCCCTGTGGTAAATTAAAGTATAGAATAGTATTCGAGGGCCATTGGGTTGAATACCAGGGTAGCTAAGATTTGCAGGGAGCTTCGGGTGGAGTGGAGTACAACAGGGCTCGGTCATAGGGTCACTTCTCTTTACCAGCTTGGTGAATAGCTTTGAGGTAGGGCTCGTAGGTAGGTAGGGAATATTGTTCAAATTTTCTAGTCGCATCAAGCTGGTAGGAGTGGCTAACAGTAGTGGTCATTTTAGTAATATTAAACTGGACTTTGAGGACCTAAAAAATGGGCTGATCAATGGCAGATGTCTTTCAACTATGGTAAGTATAAGATTATGCACCTGGGGTCTGGAGAGGAGACTTTCAGATATCAATGGGAGGAAGGGAACTGGATGTCATTGAAGAGGAAAGAGACTTAGGTGTGTTCGTTTTAAGAGACCCTAAAGCAGAAAAGCAATGTATCTCAACTAGGAACAGGGCACTCAGAGTGCTAGGACTCATTGATAGAAGTGCGAGATCTAAGGGCAAGGAAGTCATGAAAAATACTTCGTATCATATGCGTGACCCCACTTGGAATATTTTGTACAAACATGGACCCCCTATCTATAGAAAGACTGATAGGTTAGCAAGAGTGCAGCGCAAAGCCACTAAACGCATCAGTGGAATAGGTAACTTAGAATGCGAAGTAAGGCTCATGGCATTATATATGTACTCACTCAAGCATAGGAGATTAAGGGAGACATGATTAAAATGTACAAAAATGTTAAAGGACAAGATCAGGTCAATTTGAATGATGATCTTCGGTTTAGAGCATCACATAAGGGTCATCAATTCACGTTAGACAAGTTGAGGTGTGGGACAGTTAAGCACCAACAGGTCTTCAGTCAAAGTGCTCTTGATCAGTGAAATAGTCTGCCTGCTGATGTTGCGGGGAGTTCCTCATCGAATGTATTCAAAGTAGGGTGGACAACTTTTTACACAAGATAATGTTGTTTTTGAGTTACAAATAGTGATCGATGGGGTGAGATTTATGCTAAGTAAGTGAGTACGGCATAGGTCTCTTTAAGCACACATGGATACAGTTTGAAAATTATTGGTAATGCATTCATTCCACATGTGTTGAGAGGGATCAAGTGAATAGGACTGGGTAGCTCGGATAGATTTGCATCGTAAATGTGTGGACTGTTGTTGGATAGTTTCTTTAGAATGTGGTGATGGATGTGAGGGGTCTTTTTATCTGGCTGATGGTATCTTCCATTTACGGACTTAATTGGATGGGCCCTTGTGGCTCTTACCTAGTCCAAACACTTTATGACTTTATGACTGAAAATGACCTCGTTACCCTTCGTTTCGTGATATTTCGTAACCACCGGTCAGCTGAAACAAACAGTTCTGATTCTTCAGAAATTCACACACACAGATTGGCTAATAAATCAGACAACACAAGTATTGGTTTGCTTATAAATAGCTAAATAGCATTTGCAAGGCAGGGAATTACGGACTGTTTGCGCTACAGCCAGCCACTGCCACTCCCACTGCGGCAGTTGGTTATGGTGCTGGTACCGCCTGTACTGCCGCTGCCACTCCCACTCCCACAGTTGGCTATGGTGCTGGTACCGCCTGTACTGCCGCTGCCACTCCCACTGCCACAGTTGGCTATGGTGCTGGTACCGCCTGTAGTGCCGCTGCCACTCCCACTGCCACAGTTGGCTATGGTGCTGGTACCGCCTGTACTGTCGCTGCCACTCCCACTGCCACAGTTGGCTATGGTGCTGGTATCGCCTGTTCTGCCGCTGCCACTCCCACTGCCACAGTTGGCTATGGTGCCGGTACCGCCTGTACTACCGCTGCCATTCCCACTGCCACAGTTGGCTATGGTGCTGGTACCGCCTGTACTGTCGCTGCCACTCCCACTGCCACAGTTGGCCATGGTGCCGATACAGCCTGTACTGTCGCTGCCACTCCCACTGCCACAGTTGGCTATGGTGCTGGTACAGCCTGTTCTGCCGCTGCCACTCCCACTGCCACAGTTGGCTATGGTGCTGGTACCGCCTGTACTGTCGCTGCCACTCCCACTGCCACAGTTGGCTATGGTGCCGGTACCGCCTGTTCTGCCGCTGCCACTCCCACTGCCACAGTTGGCTATGGTGCCGGTACCGCCTGTAGTGCCGCTGCCACTCCCACTGCCACAGTTGGCTATGGTGCCGGTACCGCCTGTACTGTCGCTGCCACTCCCACTGCCACAGTTGGCTATGGTGCCGGTACCGCCTGTACTGTCGCTGCCACTCCCACTGCCGCAGTTGGTTATGGTGCCGATACAGCCTGTAGTGCCGCTGCCACTCCCACTGCCACAGTTGGCTATGGTGCCGGTACCGCCTGTACTGTCGCTGCCACTCCCACTGCCACAGTTGGCTATGGTGCCGATACAGCCTGTAGTGCCGCTGCCACTCCCACTGCCACAGTTGGCTATGGTGCCGGTACCGCCTGTACTGTCGCTGCCACTCCCACTGCCACAGTTGGCTATGGTGCTGGTACCGCCTGTAGTGCCGCTGCCACTCCCACTGCCACAGTTGGCTATGGTGCCGGTACCGCCTGTACTGTCGCTGCCACTCCCACTGCCACAGTTGGCTATGGTGCTGGTACCGCCTGTACTGCCGCTGCCATTCCCACTGCCACAGTTGGCTATGGTGCTGGTACCGCCTGTACTGCCGCTGCCACTCCCACTGCCACAGTTGGCTATGGTGCCGGTACAGCCTGTACTGCCGCTGCCACTCCCACTGCCACAGTTGGCTATGGTGCTGGTACCGCCTGTACTGCCGCTGCCACTCCCACTGCCACAGCTGGCTATGGTACCGGTACCGCCTATACTGCCGCTGCCACTCCACTGCCACAGTTGCCCATGGTGCCGATACAGCCTGTACTGTCGCTGCCACTCCCACTGCCACAGTTGGCTATGGTGCTGGTACCGCCTGTACTGTCGCTGCCACTCCCACTGCCACAGTTGGCTATGGTGCCGGTATCGCCTGTTCTGCCGCTCCCACTCCCACTGCCACAGTTGGCCATGGTGCTGGTACAGCCTGTACTGCCGCTGCCACTCCCACTGCCACAGTTGGCTATGGTGCTGGTACCGCCTGTACTGCCGCTGCCACTCCCACTGGCACAGCTGGCTATGGTACCGGTACCGCCTGTTCTGCCGCTGCCACTCCCACTGCCACAGTTGGCTATGGTGCCGGTACCGCCTGTACTACCGCTGCCACTCCCACTGCCACAGTTGGCTATGGTGCTGGTACCGCCTGTTCTGCCGCTGCCACTCCCACTGCCACAGTTGGCTATGGTGCCGGTACAGCCTGTTCTGCCGCTGTCACTCCCACTGCCACAGTTGGCTATGGTGCCGGTACCGCCTGTTCTGCCGCTGCCACTCCCACTGCCACAGTTGGCTATGGTGCCGGTATCGCCTGTTCTGCCGCTGCCACTCCCACTGACACAGTTGGCCATGGTGCCGATACAGCCTGTACTGCCGCTGCCACTCCCACTGCCACAGTTGGCTATGGTGCTGGTACCGCCTGTACTGCCGCTGCCACTCCCACTGCCACAGCTGGCTATGGTACCGGTACCGCCTATACTGCCGCTGCCACTCCACTGCCACAGTTGCCCATGGTGCCGATACAGCCTGTACTGTCGCTGCCACTCCCACTGCCACAGTTGGCTATGGTGCTGGTACCGCCTGTACTGTCGCTGCCACTCCCACTGCCACAGTTGGCTATGGTGCCGGTATCGCCTGTTCTGCCGCTCCCACTCCCACTGCCACAGTTGGCCATGGTGCTGGTACAGCCTGTACTGCCGCTGCCACTCCCACTGCCACAGTTGGCTATGGTGCTGGTACCGCCTGTACTGCCGCTGCCACTCCCACTGGCACAGCTGGCTATGGTACCGGTACCGCCTGTTCTGCCGCTGCCACTCCCACTGCCACAGTTGGCTATGGTGCCGGTACCGCCTGTACTACCGCTGCCACTCCCACTGCCACAGTTGGCTATGGTGCTGGTACCGCCTGTTCTGCCGCTGCCACTCCCACTGCCACAGTTGGCTATGGTGCCGGTACAGCCTGTTCTGCCGCTGTCACTCCCACTGCCACAGTTGGCTATGGTGCCGGTACCGCCTGTTCTGCCGCTGCCACTCCCACTGCCACAGTTGGCTATGGTGCCGGTATCGCCTGTTCTGCCGCTGCCACTCCCACTGACACAGTTGGCCATGGTGCCGATACAGCCTGTACTGTCGCTGCCACTCCCACTGCCACAGTTGGCTATGGTGCCGGTACCGCCTGTAGTGCCGCTGCCACTCCCACTGCCACAGTTGGCTATGGTGCCGGTACCGCCTGTACTGTCGCTGCCACTCCCACTGCCACAGTTGGCTATGGTGCCGGTACCGCCTGTACTGTCGCTGCCACTCCCACTGCCACAGTTGGCTATGGTGCCGGTACCGCCTGTTCTGCCGCTGCCACTCCCACTGCCACAGTTGGCTATGGTGCCGGTACCGCCTGTACTGTCGCTGCCACTCCCACTGCCGCAGTTGGTTATGGTGCCGGTATCGCCTGTTCTGCCGCTCCCACTCCCACTGCCACATTTGGCCATGGTGCTGGTACAGCCTGTACTGCCGCTGCCACTCCCACTGCCACAGTTGGCTATGGTGCTGGTACCGCCTGTACTGCCGCTGCCACTCCCACTGCCACAGCTGGCTATGGTACCGGTACCGCCTGTTCTGCCGCTGCCACTCCCACTGCCACAGTTGGCTATGGTGCCGATACAGCCTGTACTGCCGCTGCCACTCCCACTGCCACAGTTGGCTATGGTGCCGGTACCGCCTGTACTGTCGCTGCCACTCCCACTGCCGCAGTTGGTTATGGTGCTGGTACCGCCTGTAGTGCCGCTGCCACTCCCACTGCCACAGTTGGCTATGGTGCCGGTACCGCCTGTACTGTCGCTGCCACTCCCACTGCCACAGTTGGCCATGGTGCCGATACAGCCTGTACTGCCGCTGCCACTCCCACCGCCACAGTTGGCTATGGTGCTGGTACCGCCTGTACTGCCGCTGCCACTCCCACTGCCACAGCTGGCTATGGTACCGGTACCGCCTGTTCTGCCGCTGCCACTCCCACTGCCACAGTTGGCTATGGTGCCGGTATCGCCTGTTCTGCCGCTGCCACTCCCACTGCCACAGTTGGCCATGGTGCTGGTACCGCCTGTACTGCCGCTGCCACTCCCACTGCCACAGTTGGCTATGGTGCCGGTATCGCCTGTTCTGCCGCTGCCACTCCCACTGCCACAGTTGGCTATGGTGCTGGTACCGCCTGTACTGTTTATATTGTACGATATCGCCTGTATTATGCTGCACGGTATTACTTCTCGCCATCTCCCAAAAAGGCTCGCACTAGCCCGCTGAAACTTCGCAAAGCCTTTAGGAAAACATTTTACAACCTCTGGTGCAAAATATGTTGCCTTTGTCGCGATCTTTTGCTTACCAAGTGAGTGTTCATCTCCGGCGCTAGTGATAACACCATCTTTGTGGCCAGCCAGTTGACAACAGGACCACCTCCGACACAGAAGGGGCAGCAACGGTAGTGAGGTCGGAAAACAATGATACCCTATCTCTCTGGCTCAGTTATGTTCAGGCATTGCGGACACCCATTAGCACTGATACACACAGTACGTCCCCCCTCCCGTTACGCTAACATTGTTTTGCCGACTTCACATAACGACAACAGCACACAGAACAGCAGGGCGGCAGTGCAAAGCCAGGGAGAGTGGCAGTATCGCCAGGCGTGGCAGCGAGAGCGGCAGTATCGCGGGAGCGAGAGTGGCAGTATCGTGGCAGGGAGAGCGGCAGTATCACCAGACGTGGCAGGTATAGCGGCAGTATCGTGGCAGGGAGAGTGGCAGTATCATGGCAGCGAGATCGGCAGTATCGTGGCAGCGAGAGTGGCAGTATCGTGGCAGCGAGAGCGGGAGTATTGTGGCAGGGAGAGCGGCAGTATCGTGGCAGGGAGAGCGGCAGTATCGTGGCAGGGAGAGTGGCAGTATCATGGCAGCGAGATCGGCAGTATCGTGGCAGCGAGAGTGGCAGTATCGTGGCAGCGAGATTGCGGCAGGGAGAAGTATCGTGGCAGGGAGAGCGGCAGTATCGTGGCAGGGAGAGCGGCAGTATCGTGGCAGCGAGAGGGGCAGTATCGTGGCAGGGAGAGCGGCAGTATCGTGGCTGGGAGAGCGCCAGTATCGTGGCAGGGAGAGCGGCAGTATCGTGGCAGGGAGAGGGGCAGTATCGTGGCAGGGAGAGCGCCAGTATCGTGGCAGGGAGAGCGCCAGTATCGTGGCAGGGAGAGGGGCAGTATCGTGGCAGGGAGAGTGGGAGTATCGTAGCAGGGAGGGTGGCAGTATCGTGGCAGGGAGAGCGGCAGTATCGTGGCTGGGAGAGGGGCAGTATCGTGGCAGGGAGAGCGGCAGTATCGTGGCTGGGAGAGGGGCAGTATCGTGGCAGGGAGAGCGGCAGTATCACCAGACGTGGCAGCGAGAGCGGCAGTATCGTGGCAGGAAGAGAGGCAGTATCGTGCCTGGGAGAGTGGCAGTATCGTGGCAGGGAGAGCGGCAGTATCGTGGCTGGGAGAGCGCCAGTATCGTGGCAGGGAGAGCGGCAGTATCGTGGCAGGGAGAGGGACAGTATCGTGGCAGGGAGAGGGGCAGTATCGTGGCAGGGAGAGCGGCAGTATCGTGGCAGCGAGAGCGGCAGTATCGGGGCAGGGAGAGCGGCAGTATCGTGGCAGGGAGAGCGGCAGTATCGTGGCAGGGAGAGCGGCAGTATCGTGGCAGCGAGAGCGGCAGTATCGTGGCAGGGAGAGCGGCAGTATAGTGGCAGGGAGAGGGGCTGCCCCCCTCGGAGGGCTGCGGAGGCCAGCTACAGCGCTGAGTCAGCATTTCCCTGAGCCGCAAGTGATCTGTATGGGCAATAGCAGTATTTTACATTTTCTGATGTGCTAAACAATTTATGTATATTTATTTCTGAAGGTTCAATCTCGTAATTTTTAACTGGATGAGGTCACAAAATCCCACTAAGTGCAATGTCACCAAGCAATTTACTTTTGGCCACATATCCTTTTCAGATACCATCACGAATGAATTCCCTGGACTTTTCAGATTTCAAGAATACATCTGAAAGTAAGGTTATGTCCGACCCTCTCGAAGACACAGGCAATTAACATTTTGCCTGTCGGAGTGTGTGAATTGAGTAACGTTACGGCCAACCTCAATGTGCTGCAATCGAGTAACTCTGTGTAATTCCTTCCACACGTGGCGCGGGCAGGACTTGGCGGTTGGCCTTGTCAAAAGCCGGCGACCGATGAGTTGGCGGCCCACCATTCCTGGCCGGCCTGACTGGTGGGGCCAGAAGTACATCACATCATTTGACAGGGGGCAATTAGGATCGTGCTCTGGCATGATTATCATTGAAAGTGGTGGCTCTATACTATTCATGCATACACAGGAACACCCAGCTCATCAATACCTGTCATTTGACATAAAGCATTATATAAATAATCCGGCATATGCGTCCATGCTGCGTACTTGTTTTCAGATTTACTTATAGGATGTTGTGTATGCGATGGTAGGGCTCAAAGAAAATGTCAAAGCATGTCTACCTCATAATAATGCATTCATTTTGTATGAGCACGATAATAGCTACAAAGTTACCACTCAACCTCCCAATGAAAGATCGATTGTCTCGAGTTGTACTCACTCACCATAATATTGAGGAGATGGGGTTAATCCCGACTGCCCTGATCCTCATCCTCCAGAGACGGTCGCTGCTCCCCTCATGCAAATTCCTGGATCCGCCCCTGACACACGTCCGGATGAACAGGTACGAGCAGAGCAGCAGCTTCAGCTCTCGCCACACGTGCGGCGCAGTCTGAATGCGTGCTCGCTCTCGGATCTCTTCTCCCTTGGCGCGCCGGGCGTACGGTGGGACTATGCAGACCGCTCTGGCCCGACGAACCGAGGACCGCTCTGGCCCGACGAACCGAGGACCCCTCTGACCCGACGAACCGAGGACCGCTCTGGCTCGACGAACCGAGAACCGCTCTGGCCCGACGAACCGAGGACCGCTCTGGCTCGACGAACCGAGGACCGCTCTGGCCCGACGAACCGAGGACCGCTCTGGCCCGACGAACCGAGGACCGCTCTGGCCCGACGAACCGAGGACCGCTCTGGCCCGACGAACCGAGGACCGCTCTGGCCCGACGAACCGAGGACCGCTCTGGCCCGACGAACCGAGAACCGCTCTGGCTCGACGAACCGAGGACCGCTCTGGCTCGACGAACCGAGGACCGCTCTGGCCCGACGAACCGAGAACCGCTCTGGCTCGACGAACCGAGGACCGCTCTGGCCCGACGAACCGAGGACCGCTCTGGCCCGACGAACCGAGGACCGCTCTGGCTCGACGAACCGAGGACCGCTCTGGCTCGACGAACCGAAGACCGCTCTGGCCCGACGAACCGAGGACCGCTCTGGCCCGACGAACCGAGGACCGCTCTGATCCGACGAACCGAGGACCGATGGTTCGGCACGCAGATCGAGCCGGCAAACGGGTGCTTCCACGGGGGCTGATTGGTCAGCATTCTCCAGCAACCCAGTGTCACTGCGAGCACTCCCAATTGGCTGCTATTGCTGACTGGTCATCACTCCCCAGCAGCCCAGTGTCACTAGCTTTGTTTCCACGGCAGGTTTGAATTGGGATTGGATTTCCACAATGAATCGAATCCGGATTACAAGGAGCGTTTCCATGACCATTCACTAGGAAATCAAGATTACAGGTAGTATCTCCTTATCCGGATTTGAATGGGCGCTGTATAACCACTGCAGTTGATGCGCCCGAAAACCCAAATAACTAACTTATCCGGATTTGGTGGGAAATCCCGGATTTGCTGACAGTTGCGGCGCACGTGCGACATTTCCCTTCAATGCCCAAAAACGTATGCCACATCGGCGTTGGGCGCGTCGTTGCATGAAAGACTCGAAGAGGACTTGCTGTTATTTGCAAATTTATTATATTTTGTTGCATTATATTGTATCGAATATTATGTTATGTATTATGTCATAAACCCGGTCACCCTTCACTAAAAACTTTCCGAAAACAACGTCGGCGCTGACGACAGGGGAAGCAGAAAAGGGACGCGAATTGAATGCTACCACATGCTTCCAACTCCTGAGAAATCCAGCTTTCCTCAGGAAATCTTCTTTCTATGCCGGATTCTGAAATCCAATCCAGTTGGCTGACAAAGGCGTTTCCATGACTCCGGAAATCCGGATTGGTAAGAAAATCCGGATTTGTTAGCGTCATGGAAACAACTGCGAGCACTCCCCATTTGCTGCTATCTCCTCGGCCGAGATAGCGTCTACCTGAGACCACACTACCACCAGGGGCCTCTTGCACTGGAAGCAGACGCGTTAGTCGACCACGCATCCACGGCGGTGTTTAATGACACGCGATCGTCTCAGACGTGACATCAGACAACCGTCAGCCATCAGTCTCCCGCTGACTTTTCGGCACCTTTGACTGACGTGACGAGACGTGACGTGACGTGACGTGACGTGGCGTGACGTGGCGTGAAGTGGCTTTACCTCACTTTAAGGTGTCCCTGGCCAAGGTTGTCATAGGCCGCATAATTTTGCCAAGTGCGGAATTCTGGACCTGTAGCCAGTGGGGCAGCCAGGATTTTCTTAACGGGGATGGGTGGTCCGACCAAGAACTATGTGAAGAAGCAGAGAAAACTTCCGGCGCGTGAAGTGCGACACAAACTTTGGGCTTTGGGTTGTGAAAATTTTTTTTTTTTTAACTTCCTCATTCAGTCCAGTGCATTATGTGGCTCTAAGAGGTGGGGGCTGCGTCTCTGTCTGTGGCTGCACCACATCCGACAAATGCCACCGCCAGCCTTCTGCCTGTTTAAAAGCACCGTGGGATTCGCGAATTGTCTGCGGCGAGGGAAATGTGTTGGCTCGTTGTAGAACGGCATGGTGATTGTGCAGCATCAAATTACCCGCACGGTCAAACTGAGCGTGGTAAGCCGAACTGGTCCCAAGCCATCTGCACTTGAGACGAATGTTGATACCGCAACGACCCGCCGTTCTCGTCTGGCCCAAGTTCGGCCCGGCCGGCAGCTCATCGCTGCAGGCTGAGCACGCGCGGCATGCATAACGTATTTTGCATTAAGCATAGCTTGGATCGTCTCAGCCGCGGACGATGGCCCGCTACACGACTGGTCACGGGCAGTCTCATGGGGCACCACTCTCCTGTAGAGGCGGCAGGGAGTCGGACGATGGCCCGCTACACGACTGGTCACGGGCAGTCTCATGGGGCACCACTCTCCTGTAGAGGCGGCAGGGAGTCGGACGATCGCCCGCTACACGACTGGTCACGGGCAGTCTCATGGGGCACCACTCTCCTGTAGAGGCGGCAGGGAGTCGGACGATGGCCCGCTACACGACTGGTCACGGGCAGTCTCATGGGGCACCACTCTCCTGTAGAGGCGGCAGGGAGTCGGACGATCGCCCGCTACACGACTGGTCACGGGCAGTCTCATGGGGCACCACTCTCCTGTAGAGGCGGCAGGGAGTCGGACGATGGCCCGCTACACGACTGGTCACGGGCAGTCTCATGGGGCACCACTCTCCTGTAGAGGCGGCAGGGAGTCGGACGATCGCCCGCTACACGACTGGTCACGGGCAGTCTCATGGGGCACCACTCTCCTGTAGAGGCGGCAGGGAGTCGGACGATCGCCCGCTACACGACTGGTCACGGGCAGTCTCATGGGGCACCACTCTCCTGTAGAGGCGGCAGGGAGTCGGACGATCGCCCGCTACACGACTGGTCACGGGCAGTCTCATGGGGCACCACTCTCCTGTAGAGGCGGCAGGGAGTCGGACGATCGCCCGCTACACGACTGGTCACGGGCAGTCTCATGGGGCACCACTCTCCTGTAGAGGCGGCAGGGAGTCGGACGATCGCCCGCTACACGACTGGTCACGGGCAGTCTCATGGGGCACCACTCTCCTGTAGAGGCGGCAGGGAGTCGGACGATCGCCCGCTACACGACTGGTCACGGGCAGTCTCATGGGGCACCACTCTCCTGTAGAGGCGGCAGGGAGTCGGACGATCGCCCGCTACACGACTGGTCACGGGCAGTCTCATGGGGCACCACTCTCCTGTAGAGGCGGCAGGGAGTCGGACGATCGCCCGCTACACGACTGGTCACGGGCAGTCTCATGGGGCACCACTCTCCTGTAGAGGCGGCAGGAGTCGGACGATCGCCCGCTACACGACTGGTCACGGGCAGTCTCATGGGGCACCACTCTCCTGTAGAGGCGGCAGGGAGTCGGACGATCGCCCGCACACGACTGGTCACGGGCAGTCTCATGGGGCACCACTCTCCTGTAGAGGCGGCAGGGAGTCGGACGATCGCCCGCTACACGACTGGTCACGGGCAGTCTCATGGGGCACCACTCTCCTGTAAGGCGGCAGGAGTCGGACGATCGCCCGCTACACGACTGGTCACGGGCAGTCTCATGGGGCACCACTCTCCTGTAGAGGCGGCAGGGAGTCGGACGATGGCCCGCTACACGACTGGTCACGGGCAGTCTCATGGGGCACCACTCTCCTGTAGAGGCGGCAGGGAGTCGGACGATCGCCCGCTACACGACTGGTCACGGGCAGTCTCATGGGGCACCACTCTCCTGTAGAGGCGGCAGGGAGTCGGACGATCGCCCGCTACACGACTGGTCACGGGCAGTCTCATGGGGCACCACTCTCCTGTAGAGGCGGCAGGGAGTCGGACGATCGCCCGCTACACGACTGGTCACGGGCAGTCTCATGGGGCACCACTCTCCTGTAGAGGCGGCAGGGAGTCGGACGATGGCCCGCTACACGACTGGTCACGGGCAGTCTCATGGGGCACCACTCTCCTGTAGAGGCGGCAGGGAGTCGGACGATCGCCCGCTACACGACTGGTCACGGGCAGTCTCATGGGGCACCACTCTCCTGTAGAGGCGGCAGGGAGTCGGACGATCGCCCGCTACACGACTGGTCACGGGCAGTCTCATGGGGCACCACTCTCCTGTAGAGGCGGCAGGGAGTCGGACGATCGCCCGCTACACGACTGGTCACGGGCAGTCTCATGGGGCACCACTCTCCTGTAGAGGCGGCAGGGAGTCGGACGATCGCCCGCTACACGACTGGTCACGGGCAGTCTCATGGGGCACCACTCTCCTGTAGAGGCGGCAGGGAGTCGGACGATGGCCCGCTACACGACTGGTCACGGGCAGTCTCATGGGGCACCACTCTCCTGTAGAGGCGGCAGGGAGTCGGACGATGGCCCGCTACACGACTGGTCACGGGCAGTCTCATGGGGCACCACTCTCCTGTAGAGGCGGCAGGGAGTCGGACGATCGCCCGCTACACGACTGGTCACGGGCAGTCTCATGGGGCACCACTCTCCTGTAGAGGCGGCAGGGAGTCGGACGATCGCCCGCTACACGACTGGTCACGGGCAGTCTCATGGGGCACCACTCTCCTGTAGAGGCGGCAGGAGTCGGACGATCGCCCGCTACACGACTGGTCACGGGCAGTCTCATGGGGCACCACTCTCCTGTAGAGGCGGCAGGGAGTCGGACGATCGCCCGCTACACGACTGGTCACGGGCAGTCTCATGGGGCACCACTCTCCTGTAGAGGCGGCAGGGAGTCGGACGATCGCCCGCACACGACTGGTCACGGGCAGTCTCATGGGGCACCACTCTCCTGTAGAGGCGGCAGGGAGTCGGACGATCGCCCGCTACACGACTGGTCACGGGCAGTCTCATGGGGCACCACTCTCCTGTAGAGGCGGCAGGAGTCGGACGATCGCCCGCTACACGACTGGTCACGGGCAGTCTCATGGGGCACCACTCTCCGTAAGGCGGCAGGGAGTCGGACGATCGCCCGCTACACGACTGGTCACGGGCAGTCTCATGGGGCACCACTCTCCTGTAGAGGCGGCAGGGAGTCGGACGATCGCCCGCTACACGACTGGTCACGGGCAGTCTCATGGGGCACCACTCTCCTGTAGAGGCGGCAGGGAGTCGGACGATCGCCCGCTACACGACTGGTCACGGGCAGTCTCATGGGGCACCACTCTCCTGTAGAGGCGGCAGGAGTCGGACGATCGCCCGCCACACGACTGGTCACGGGCAGTCTCATGGGCACCACTCTCCTGTAGAGGCGGCAGGAGTCGGACGATCGCCCGCTACACGACTGGTCACGGGCAGTCTCATGGGGCACCACTCTCCTGTAGAGGCGGCAGGGAGTCGGACGATGGCCCGCTACACGACTGGTCACGGGCAGTCTCATGGGGCACCACTCTCCTGTAGAGGCGGCAGGGAGTCGGACGATGGCCCGCTACACGACTGGTCACGGGCAGTCTCATGGGGCACCACTCTCCTGTAGAGGCGGCAGGGAGTCGGACGATGGCCCGCTACACGACTGGTCACGGGCAGTCTCATGGGGCACCACTCTCCTGTAGAGGCGGCAGGGAGTCGGACGATCGCCCGCTACACGACTGGTCACGGGCAGTCTCATGGGGCACCACTCTCCTGTAGAGGCGGCAGGAGTCGGACGATCGCCCGCTACACGACTGGTCACGGGCAGTCTCATGGGGCACCACTCTCCTGTAGAGGCGGCAGGGAGTCGGACGATGGCCCGCTACACGACTGGTCACGGGCAGTCTCATGGGGCACCACTCTCCTGTAGAGGCGGCAGGGAGTCGGACGATGCCCGCTACACGACTGGTCACGGGCAGTCTCATGGGGCACCACTCTCCTGTAGAGGCGGCAGGGAGTCGGACGATCGCCCGCTACACGACTGGTCACGGGCAGTCTCATGGGGCACCACTCTCCTGTAGAGGCGGCAGGGAGTCGGACGATCGCCCGCTACACGACTGGTCACGGGCAGTTCATGGGGCACCACTCTCCTGTAGAGGCGGCAGGAGTCGGACGATCGCCCGCTACACGACTGGTCACGGGCAGTCCATGGGGCACCACTCTCCTGTAGAGGCGGCAGGGAGTCGGACGATCGCCCGCTACACGACTGGTCACGGGCAGTCTCATGGGACCACTCTCCTGTAGAGGCGGCAGGAGTCGACGATCGCCCGCTACACGACTGGTCACGGGCAGTCTCATGGGGCACCACTCTCCTGTAGAGGCGGCAGGAGTCGGACGATCGCCCGCTACACGACTGGTCACGGGCAGTCTCATGGGGCACCACTCTCCTGTAGAGGCGGCAGGGAGTCGGACGATCGCCCGCTACACGACTGGTCACGGGCAGTCTCATGGGGCACCACTCTCCTGTAGAGGCGGCAGGGAGTCGGACGATCGCCCGCTACACGACTGGTCACGGGCAGTCTCATGGGGCACCACTCTCCTGTAGAGGCGGCAGGGAGTCGGATGAGCCACATTGCCACAGTCCCCGGGGAGACGTTCGGTGGACATTGACAGGGGCCGGGGCACCACTCTCCTGTAGAGGCGGCATGGAGTCGGATGAGCCACATTGCCACAGTCCCCGGGGAGACGTTCGGTGGACATTGACAGGGGCCGGGGCACCACTCTCCTGTAGAGGCGGCAGGGAGTCGGATGAGCCACATTGCCACAGTCCCCGGGGAGACGTTCGGTGGACATTGACAGGGGCCGGGGCACCACTCTCCTGTAGAGGCGGCAGGGAGTCGGATGAGCCACATTGCCACAGTCCCCGGGGAGACGTTCGGTGGACATTGACAGGGGCCGGGGCACCACTCTCCTGTAGAGGCGGCATGGAGTTGGATGAGCCACATTGCCACAGTCCCCGGGGAGACGTTCGGTGGACATTGACAGGGGCCGGGGCACCACCCTCCTGTAGAGGCGGCAGGGAGTCGGATGAGCCACATTGCCACAGTCCCCGGGGAGACGTTCGGTGGACATTGACAGGGGCCGGGGCACCACTCTCCTGTAGAGGCGGCAGGGAGTCGGATGAGCCACATTGCCACAGTCCCCGGGGAGACGTTCGGTGGACATTGACAGGGGCCGGGGCACCACTCTCCTGTAGAGGCGGCAGGGAGTCGGATGAGCCACATTGCCACAGTCCCCGGGGAGACGTTCGGTGGACATTGACAGGGGCCGGGGCACCACTCTCCTGTAGAGGCGGCAGGGAGTCGGATGAGCCACATTGCCACAGTCCCCGGGGAGACGTTCGGTGGACATTGACAGGGGCCGGGGCACCACTCTCCTGTAGAGGCGGCAGGGAGTCGGATGAGCCACATTGCCACAGTCCCCGGGGAGACGTTCGGTGGACATTGACAGGGGCCGGGGCACCACTCTCCTGTAGAGGCGGCAGGGAGTTGGATGAGCCACATTGCCACAGTCCCCGGGGAGACGTTCGGTGGACATTGACAGGGGCCGGGGCACCACCCTCCTGTAGAGGCGGCAGGGAGTTGGATGAGCCACATTGCCACAGTCCCCGGGGAGACGTTCGGTGGACATTCTCCGAGCGAGAGGCAGACGCATTCGAGCATTCTGCATGGACGACATTTGGTCATAAGTGGGAACATTTTCCTCCGAACATTTGGCTAAAAAACAGTTCAGCGGGAAGGTGCTTGCACTCGCACCTTGCTTTGGAAGCACCTTTCGGTGTCCAGAGGAACATCACTTTTTTGTGGGGTACATGCCTCCAGTGCCTCCCCCTGTATCCACTCGTGGGGGTACATGCCCTCGGTTCCTCCCCCTGCACCCACTCGTGGGGGTACATGCCCCAAGTTCCTCCCCCTGTACACACTCATGGGGTACATGCCTCCAGTGCCTCCCCCTGCATCCGCTCGTGGGGTACATGCCTCCAGTGCTCCCCTGTATCCACTCGTGGGGTACATGCCCTCGGTTCCTCCCCCTGCACCAACTCATGGGGTACACGCCCCCAGTGGCTTCCCCTGTACCCGCTCGTGGGGGGTACATGCCCCCAGTGCTTCCACTGTATCCACTCGTGGGGGTACATGCCCCCAGTGCCTCCCTGTTCCCACTCGTGGGGGGTATATGCCCCCAGTGCCTCCCCCTATACCCACTCGTGCCGTGGGGAAGTTAGTCTCGTACCCCATGGCGTCGTTATCTCTAAGTGGGCACTGAGACGGCCCGGTATGGTTAACCAGGGACCAGCGCGCTCCGGGAAGGCTTAGTTGGTGGTGTTGGAGACGACGGGAACGTCGGCTGAGTAACACCTGCATACCGCGCCACTGCCAGTGCACTGGTATGGGGTGGGATTGGCACACAAGTTGGCCGCTCTGGCGCTAGCTTGGCACCAATAGCGCCAGTAGATAGACGTCATGGCGCCTCTTCCGATATAGATATGCCGAATATTGCAAATAATGCAACTTGGCCATCCAAATTTCAATGCACCCAGGTGCCGGCAGGATTGTCGCCGCCTCAGTACGGGGATGTACCCACTACTCGGTGCGGGGATGTACCCACTACTCAGTACGGGGATGTACCCACTACTCGGTGCGGGGATGTACCCACTACTCAGTACGGGGATGTACCCACTACTTGGTTGACACCGTGAGCCTCGCTGTCCACGCCGGCCAAAGTCACGCCTCTCAGCACAAGCGAACCCGCCCTGGCGATGCGCCGTGGAGGGATTTGCCAGGTTCAGGGATCTGCCAGGTTCAGGGATCTGCCAGGTTCAGGGATCTGCCAGGTTCAGGGACGCCAACACTTCGGGGCCGGTGGAAATCAGGGAGTGTCTTAAGGTGCCGTAGGCAATGAAACCAGTTCATGCTCACCCAGGTCTAGGTAACTGATACTCACAAACCGGCTGGCATGAAGAACTTAATTTCCATCACGCTAATAAATAAGATCAAATAACACGATAAGATAAGAATCAGCGCCTCATGTCTGCATTGATAAGATATGATATTGCCGCGCCGGTAGCTCAGTTGGTTAGAGTGCCGGCTCGCACTGGTCTCCCCTGGCTTGGCAGACAGGGTTCGAGTCGCTTCGCGCGCTCGCATTTAGCCGCCAACCGGGAGGGTCAGTTGGCAGCTGGCCAGATGTAGCCGATGACGTTCATTTATTCGTTTCTTCATTTGTCAGAATTCATTGGATGGGCTATGAGTCTAGGGCTCACGCAACAATACCGGCTTAGCAATCAAACCCTGGTTCATACAGCCATCCCCAGGAAGTGCAAATCAGAAAGCGGCTTCGAAGTGCAAATCGTGACGCTTTCGGCAAATGTCTCCACACGACCGACCAAGAAGCAGACCAGGCACACCCTGACCGCCATGCACGCACTGTGGCGGTGAGTGTTGCTACTCACACATACCCCGACCGTCTATACCGTGTCGTGACGTCACCAGTATCTGACGTCAATGCGGCGATAAGTGCTGCCACTCACAAACACCCCGAGTGCACCGTGTCGTGACGTCACACAGCTGCACCGCCGTGACGTCACTAGTATCTGACGTCAGAGCGACGTGCTTCACCAGCGCCCCGTGTCGCTTTCGTTGCAGACGCCACCTCCGTCCAGCCGACGCCGATAGTGTCGCATGGTATGGCAGTTAAGCTCAGTTGTGCAATGGCAGGTACGATAAACACATATCCGTTCCCAGTAGCTACCGTTGATGGCGGTAATAACGCAGTGCCTGTTGCAGGCCATTAACACCTGCCTTTTTTGGAAGCGTCCCTTGGTTGTCTTCGTTCTTGACTAGGACTGCTAGAATTGCAAGGGCTGTCAGCTGCTTCAGTTCCTCATGTGACGTCAGGATATTTTCCTAACATCGTTTATTTTGTTCGGGGTGGAACTAAAAGCAGGACCCGAAATAGTATGTTAAACACTTCCCGTTGGTTAGGCTGATGTTTACTACGATGTCCTCGTCTTTGTGCGCATACTAATGTCATTTTGAAACGTCATCGAGTTTATACAAAACCATCTTACTGCATGAAACCCTTGGTTGTGTTTTGTACATTCCAGTGCTCTATTCAAGCTGTGAAATTCGTCGTTGATTAGCATGATAAAAAGCATGAAATATTATTAAAATGATCGGGATGAAGCATGTCGAGATGTCATCGTACTATTGTGCCAATATCCTGCTCCAGCTGTGTTACTGTCGTTCCATGAGGTCAACGCGAATATTTTCTCGTCGAAACATCTGTAAATTAATTAGTTCTTCTGAAGATTAAGAATACACTCTACTAACTATCATTTCAGGAAGGATTGCTAATTCGTGCAGATAAGTAAATTCCCAATTTAATACGTGTTACTTCCGTTTGTCATTACGTCTCCTATTGATTATTGATGATGATGATGATGATTATTATTATTATTATTATTATTGATTATTGATATCCTATTATTTGATGAGTTCAAGTGTTATGTTGCTGAGGAGAAACCAGGTTTTGTTTGCATTACGGAGGCATGGGTCAGTGAAGGGTATTTTGGAGATAATTTGCAGGACTATGAGATCCAGGGATACAATATGTTTTCGTGCAATAGGGGTGCAGCCATGAAAGGGGTGGTGTAATGCTCTATATGAATAGCTTATTAAGTTCTCAAAAAGTAGCAGGTGGGGATAAAATGTGTCTGTGGAGTCCATTTGGCTTGATGTCACTGTGGGAAAAGGCAATAGCAATACTCTTAGGATAGGAGCTTTCTACCGATCAGGAACCCTGCCACATTCTCAGCAACTGGAGCTTGACAAGGTGATTTGTGAGGAAATCACTAGAAACTTTAAGAGGAAGTGCCTTTTTCTTGGTGACTTTAATCTAAAAGGTTATGTAAATGCTGGTGTTGGCACCCCATCATGCAAAATGTTTAGGAAATGCCTTGAAGAGGACCTGTTCCTACACCTGTTTGTATCGTATCCTACCAGGCATGGCTCATTCTTGGTCCACGTATTCTCGAATTTAAGTGACTTGGTTCAAGACTTGACTGTAGGAGAAACTCTGGGAAGAAGTGACCATAACATAGTTAGATTCAAGGCACATGTAGGGGAAATTATCAAGGATAATTTGGTAAAAGTTCCAAATTTCAACAAAGCAGACTTTGACTGCATGAGAGCGGCTTTAAGTGCCATCAGATGGGAAGAAGAATTCTCCAATTTCAATGCCTGTGAAATGTGGGAAAAGTTAAAATCTTACTTGAAGGAAATTCAGATTAGACATGTCCCCCAAAAGCAAAGACGCAAAAGAAGGGTAGGAAAGTCAGCATGGCTTACACCTGACTTGATAGAACCAATTAAGGCTAAGAAAACTGCATTTAGAGTCTTTAAAGAAGCCTCAAATGTCGTTAATCTAAAGGCGTATCGAAAAGCTAGAGACACTGTGAAGCAAAAAACCAGAGCAGCAAAACGAACAAAAGAACTGGATTTAGCTAGAAACCGTAATGGGGACAGTAAATAGTTCTTTAGTTTCTACAAGCTGAGTAAAGTTTCTAGCACAATTGATCCACTGGAAGTAAACGGGACTACATTGGGTGAGGATAGTGAGATGGTTGAGGAGCTGAGCAAGCAGTTTAAATCAGTGTTCACATTGGAAGATATGACCAATCTGCCGACCGTACACCATAGTTCAGTGGCATGTGATCTGACAAATGATGTTGATTTAATTGATAGTGATGTTGTTTACAATCATATCAGGAAAATAAAGCCACACAAGGCAGCAGGACCTGATGATATTTATGCTAGGGTGTTGCGGGAAACTGAAAAGGAACTGGCATTTTCACTAAGTATAAAACTTTGTAGATCAGTTTTACAAATCACAAAATGAAATTTCAACCGATTGGAAAAGGGCAAATGTAGTTCCTATTTTCAAGAAAGGAGAAAGAGGGAAAGTTGAAAACTGTACGCCAGTAAGTCCCACATCCCTAGTCTGCAAGGTACTCGAATCAATTATCAAGGATAGAATAGTTAGTTATCTGGAAGTTAGCAGATTGATTCAAGATACTCAACATGGGTTTAGAAAAGGACGATCGTGTCTCACAAATCTCTTGGACTTTTTGAACTTCGCCACAGAACAATTTGATCAGGGAAATCAGGTTGATGTAGCATATCTTGACTTTAGTAAGGCCTTTGACAAGGTACCCCATACACGGTTAATGATACAGCTTCAGTCCCATGGTATTGCAGGTAGCATCTTAAAGTGGATAGAGTTGTGGCTTTCAGATAGACAGCAAAGAGTGATGCTAAATGGTACAAAGTCATCATGGAAAAATGTTCTTAGTGGAGTTCCCCAGGCGTCAGTACTGGGGCCACTACTGTTCATTGTATTTGTAAATAGCATTGAAAGTGGCCTAAGCAGTAAAATTTGAAATTTGCGGATGATTTGAAGGTCTTTAGAGCAATAACAGGTCAAGATGAGCATATTTCGCTGCAAAAAGACTTAGACGAACTTGTGAAGTGGTCCGAAGAATGGCAAATGAAATTTAATTTTGATAAGTGCAAAATCATGCATGTAGGTAAGCAGCATATGAAGGCTCCATACTTGATGGGTGGCCAAGTGCTATCAGTGACTCAACAGGAGAAGGATTTAGGTGTTATTCTAAACGCAAAATTGGGGCCATCAGAACAGATCAGGAAGCTTCACTGTGCATATGTCAGGCCACATTTGGAATACTGCAACCAAGCTTAGTCTCCTAGCTATGAAAAATATTGTTGGCTTTTAGAGAGAGTACAAAAGAGGGCTACAAAAATGGTTAGTGGTATAAGCAACCTGGCATATGAGGAAAGATGGAAGCAATTTAATATGTTTTCACTTAGATATAGAATGCTGAGAGGAGATCTCATCGAGGTCTTGAAATTTGTCCATGGTCTGGAGAGGGGATATCTTGGAGAAATGTTTGAAATGATCCAATTAGAGGTCATAAATTCAACATTAAAGTTAACCACAGCAGAACAAGGTTAAGGCAGACTTTCTTCACCAATAGGGTAGTAGAACACTGGAACCAACTGCCAGAAAACATTGTCAGTAGCACCGCATTGAACATCTTTAAAAACAGCATAGACAATCATTATAAGAATAGAGGGCTTGCTTTCTAGTATTACAAGGGGGGCTGATTGACAGATTTGCTGGGCAACTGGTTCAGTGTACAGAGTGCAACCAAGAAGGGCCCTTGTGGCTCATAGTTGCACTAATCTTGTATGTCTTTATGTCTTTATGTCTTTATGAGACAATCTTTCTTCACCAACAGGGTAGTAGAACACTGGAACCAGCTGCCAGAAAAAATTGTCAGTAGCAGCACATTGAGCGTCTTTAAAAGCAGCATAGACAATCATTATAAGAATAGAGGGCTTGCTTTTCAGCATTACAGGGAGGGCTGATCGATGGATTTGGTGGGCAACTGGTTGAGTGTACACAGTGCAACCAAGAAGGGCCCTGGTGGCTCATAGTTGCACTTATTTTTTTATGTCTTTATGTCTTTATGTCTAACACCACTGTTTTATTATAAAGCATGTAAACACTGTGATAATACTTGAATGAAGAAAGCATCACTCAGAAAATACGTACTTCATCGCGCCGCATGCGGGCAACACAAACTTTCAGCTGAAGTATGTTCGTCGGCCATGCTACAGCGACCCGCGGACACCAGATACTTGCACCATGTCAACAAAGGAGAGCCATGCAGTTGCAATTCGTGCGCGTTTAATGAGGAATGGCTCCGGTGAGGCATGGCTCCGGTGAGGCATGGCTCCGGTGAGGCATGGCTCCGGTGAGGCATGGCTCCGGTGAGGCATGGCTCCGGTGAGGCATGGCTCCGGTGAGGCATGGCTCAGGTGAGGCATGGCTCCGGTGAGGCATGGCTCCGGTGAGGCATGGCTCCGGTGAGGCATGGCTCCGGTGAGGCGTGGCTCCGGTGAGGCATGGCTTAGGTGAGGCATGGCTCCGGTGAGGGATGGCTCCGGTGAGTCATGGCTCCGGTGAGGCATGGCACAGGTGAGGCATGGCTCCGGTGAGGCATGGTTCCGGTGAGGCATGGCTCCGGTGAGGCATGGCTCCGGTGAGGCATGGCTCCGGTGAGGCATGGCTCCGGTGAGGCATGGCTCCGGTGAGGCATGGCTCCGGTGAGGCATGGCTCAGGTGAGGTCCGCACTCTGTACCACTGAACTAACGCCATGTCAACATGGCGTTAGTTGCGGCGGCTTACATACCCGACCTAGATCAGTGGGGATAGGAACTCGGACGATACACACATCAGTGAGGATCGAGATTCGGACGATCCAGAAGTTAACGCGCGCACTGGAGGGGGGGGGGGCGAAATCCGCCCACCCCTCCGGTTTTTCGTAGATAACTCCACATTTTACCGGCCGATATACGCCATTGTTTGTGCACCTGCCAATAAATGAGCGGCGCGTTGTTTGAAGTAAGAAAAATGAAAACCAATCGAAAATTTTTCAAGTTAGGGATCGCTAAATTCAAAAACCTTCTCAGCGCCAGATCACAAATATCGGCGCTGATGCGCTTCCCGTATAGTAGCAAAATGGAAGTGTTCTTGGCAAAACTAGCGACTTGTTTGATGTACATTGTCATGCTACATTGTTCCAGAGTCATGTCAAGTCACGGAGGTCAAGTCAGGTCAAGTTCATAATAGGTTAACACACGCCCTAGAGGGCGCATAGCGAAGTCCGCCAATCCTTCCGATTTTTTCGTACATAACTCCATATTGTACCGGCCGATATACGCCAAATGTTTCGCGTACCTGCTTAGAAACGACCGACGCATTGCTTAAACCAAGAAAAATGAAAATCGGCCGAGAGGTTTTCAAGTTAAGGGCCGTTAAAGTAAAAACAATTCGCAGCGCCAGACCACAACAATCGGCGCTGATGCGCTTCCCGTATATTGGCAATAGGAAGTGTTCTTGACAACACTAGCGACTTGTTTGATGCACATTGTTATGCTATATAATTTAAAAGTCATGTTAGGTCGCCGAGGTCAAGTCAGGTCAAGTTCATGATAGGCTAGTGGAACCAAACTTGGTCAACTGGAATGTGTTATAAATGCAAATGAATGTCATGCGATTGATGTCACTTTACATGTTACTCCCTATACACTTCTGTTCAATTCAAACATTTCCCCAAGATATCCCCTCTCCAGACCATGGACAAATTTCAAGACCTCGATGAGATCTCCTCTCAGCCTTCTATGTCTAAGCGAAAACATATTCAATTTCCTCAATCTTTCCTCATATGCCAGGTTGCTTATGCCATTAACAATTTTTGTAGCCATCTTTTGTACTCTCTCTAAAAGCCAACAATCTTTTTCATAGCTAGGAGACCAAGCTTGGATGCAGTATTCCAAATGTGGCCTGACATATGCACAGTAAAGCTTCCTGATCACTTCCTCACTTCTGTATGACACATTCCTATTTATTGCCCCGAGCATTCTCAGTGCCTTCTTCCTGGCTTCCTTGGTCTGTTCTGATGCCCCCAGTTTTGTGTTTAGAATAACACATAAATCCTTCCCCTGTTGAGTCACTGATGCTGCTTACCTACATGCATTATTTTGCACTTATCAAAAATAAAATTCATTTGCCATTCTTCGGACCACTTCACAAGTTAAACCACGAAGTCTTTTTGCAGCCAGATATGCTCATCTTGACCTGTTGTTGCCCTAAAGACCTTCAAATCATCCGCAAATTTCAAAACTTTACTGCTTAGGCCATTTTCAATGTTATTTACAAATATAATGAACAGTAGTGGCCCCAGTACTGACCCCTGGGGGACTCCACTAAGAACATTTTGTCATGATGACTTTGTACCATTTAGCATCACTCTTTGCTGTCTATCTGAAAGCCCCAACTCTATCCATTTTAAGATACTACCTGCAATACCATGGGCCTGAAGCTGTATCATTGACCGTGTATGGGGTACCTTGTCAAAGGCCTTACTAAAGTCAAGATATGCTACATCAACCTGATTTCCCTGATCAAATTGTTCTGTGGCGAAGTTCAAAAAGTCCAAGAGATGTGTGAGGCATGATCGCCCTTTCCTAAACCCATGTTGAGTATCTTGAATCAATCTGCTAACTTCCAGATAACTAATTATTTTATCCTTGATATTTGATTCGAGTACCTTGCAGACTAGAGATGTGAGACTTACTGGCCTATAGTTTTCAACTTTCCCTCTTTGTCCTTTCTTGAAAATAGGAACTACATTTGCCCTTTTCCATTCGGTTGGAATTTCATTTTGTGAAACAGATCTATAAAATATTATACCAAGTGGAAATGCCACTTCCTTTTCAGTTTCCCGCAACACCCTAGCATACATTTCATCAGGTCCTGCTGCCTTGTTTGGCTTTTTCTTCCTGATATGATTGTAAGCAACATCACTATCAATTAAATCAACATCATTTATCAGATCACATGTCACTGAACTATGGTGTACGGTAGGCAGATTGGTCATATCTTCCAATGTAAACACTGATTTAAACTGCTTGCTCAGCTCCTCAACCATTTCAATATTCTCATCCAATGTAGTCACGTTTACTTCCAGTGGACCAATTGTGCTAGACATTTTACTCAGCTTGTAGAAACTAAAGAACTTTTTACTGTCCCCATTACAGTTTCTAGCTAAATCCAGTTCTTTTACTCGCTTGGCTGCTCTGGTTTTTTGCTTCACAGTGTCTCCAGCCTTTCGATACGCCTTTAGATTAACGACATTTGAGGCTTCTTTAAAGTCTCTAAATGCAGTTTTCTTAGCCTTAATTGCTTTTATCAAGTCCGGTGTAAGCCATGCTTGCTGTCCTACCCTTCTTTTGCGTCTTGGCTTTTGGGGGACATGTCTAATCCGAATTTCCTTGAAGTAAGATTTGAACTTTTCCCACATTTCACAGGCATTTAAATTGGATAATTTTTCTTCCCATCTGATGGCACTTAAAGCCGCTCTCATGCAGTCAAAGTCTGCTCTGTTGAAATTTGGAACCTTTGCCAAATTATCCTTCATAATTTCCCCTACATGTGCTTTGAATCTAACTATGTTATGATCACTTCTTCCCAGAGTTTCTCCTACAGTCAAGTCTTGAACCAAGTCACTTAAATCCGAGAATACAAGGACCAAGAATGAGCCATGCCTGGTAGGATCCGATACAAACAGGTGTAAGAACAGGTCCTCTTCAAGGCATTTCCTAAACATTTTGCATGATGGGGTGCCAACACCAGCATTTACATAACCTTTTAGATTAAAGTCACCAAGAAAAATGCACTTCCTCTTAAAGTTTCTAGTGATTTCCTCACAAATCACCTTGTCAAGCTCCAGTTGCTGAGAATGTGGCAGGATTCCTGATGGGTAGAAAGCTCCTATCCTCAGAGTATTGCTGTTGCCTTTTCCCACAGTGACATCAAGCCAAATGGACTCCACGGACACATTTTCATCCCCACCTGCTACTTTTTGAGATCTGAATGAGCTATTCATGGATTTAAAATTAAAGGTAACTACAGCAGAACAAGGTTAAGGCAGACTTTCTTCACCAACAGGGTAGTAGAACACTGGAACCAGCTGCCAGAAAGCATTGTCAGCAGCAGCACAATTAACATATTTAAAAACAGCATAGACAATCATTATAAGAATAGAGGGCTTGCTTTTCAGTATTACAGGGAGGGCTGATTGACAGATTTGGTTGGCGACTGGTTCAGTGTACAGTGTGCAACCAAGAAGGGCCCTGGTGGCTCATAGTTGCACTAATCTTTGATGTCTTTACATCCCGAAATCTACTGTTTGTCATTGTGTGCCTAAGAGCTTCCATACTTTATTCAAGTATTTCACTCCTTTCTTTGCGAAGCCGATTGTGCCGAGCCGCCCAACGGAGCAGACGGCATGGCAGCCCGGTTCCGGTAACTGGAGCAGGTAATGACCTAATTAAGTGCTCCTATATAGGTGACCTGAGGTCAAATGGCGGGTCTGACTTCTGCATTGCATCATTAGTAATGTCCAAAACATCATTAATGCCAATTTTGGAGCATTTAAACACAACCACAGCGATCCATAAGAATGACAAACCAAGCCACGCAAGACCGGACAATTTTGCTATTTTGACCTCATTTAACCTTGAAGATATTCACCTAAGGTCATGAACTTTGCACACAATAGATTTCACTATGGTGCCCATCCACCCTGTAAAATTCGTTGCTCTAGCCTTCATAGGAGCTGAGATCGTAGGGGGAGGCGGAATCCGCCCCCCTACAGTGCGAGTTATATTCAGACGCCCTCCAGGGCGCGTGTTAAGATGACGGATAAGCTAAGTGTTTTAAAATATTGCTTGAGGACGCTTTCTGAATGCCGGGCCCTGAGGACAACACAAAACAACTTATGGCGAACTTATAGCGACCTTGCGCCTCTTTCACCTACGTCTGCCTTCTGCTATGTCGGAGCATCATTGCATGCGTCAGTCCATTGCGCTTGAGGTATGCATGCCGAAAGTATATGTGGTGTTCGTTATTCTGCGCCATCTGTGGGGGTCGTTGACGACCCCCACCCCTAAGGTTTTGCGCGGACTGTGGAAGGACGCCACACGTCAGCGCGCCAAAATTTGGCATGCGTTTTTCCATATCAATTTGGCATGTTGTGTCAAAATATTAAAGTCAGGTCATCTAGGGTCAACGAGTTACTCAAGGTCAAGTGTGGTCACCTCCAAAAAAGTTAAACCATTCGTCATGCTTTAACGGATAAAGATATTTGAATGAAACTTTGACCATTTGATTATCTTTAGGGATGCAACAACACGCACTAGAGGAAGTTTTGAGTTTTTTTCCGTTTTTGATTGCTTATTAGCTTTGTATATTTGCCCATTACTGTTAAAATCGAAAATTCTGCCTAAAGTAAGCATTTTTTATTGAAGCAAGTTGACTTCGATGGGATTTTTATGTCCGCTCTACAAATTCGAAAAGGAAGACTAAAGAGCACTTGAAAACTGAAAAGAACAAAAAAGAACAAAAACAAATTTGGGTGTCCAAAAATGTTATGACTCTGGTCGATTTCGCTTTCCTTTTCTGATTCCAAATAATTTTGTTATCCCAAAACTCCCTCAAAATGAACCCCCCAGACCCACAAACATGATGTAAGTTGTGAAACTTTAGGGCCCCTAGGGACGTCACTTTTTGGTGGGAAATGCTTGAGGATGGTGTCTGCCCTACTCGTCGAGTGTTTTCCGATGACGCCTATTTCGTGTTCCTGCGAAGCTTAGTTGGAGATTAGAGGGGGTCTCAGTCGACCCCCACCCCCGACCGGGTCGGGGTGTGAGGATCTGACAGGAGAGGGGATTGTAAGGAACACGATGCTCTGCACAAGATTAGCTTCAGTCGAATTCTAGCCATGCAATCCCAACTGATTTGGCATGATGCGAGGTGTAGACAAGGGGTGGGGACATACTGCCAGCCCCCGCTTAGCAAGCAAAAACACAAACAATGAAGCGACACATTGTGAAATTTTACCAAGCAAAACCATACATTTCCGTCACATTTGTTTTGAACGGCCCATTTAGAAAATGTCTGAACACGCCGCTGGCCATGACGTACAAGCAGAAAATCAGGGGCTGTGCTGCGAACACGTGACGCAGTCACGTAACAACTCCCGACATGTCAACGCGCCCACGCCGTCAGAAACAAAACACACCAATATCATGGTGCAAGTGAGCTAGCGTACATAGAAACAGGCGACGATGGGCTTTGAGGCATAAGTGTCGAATGCATGTATCCAGCGGGTGTAACTTTTTCTTTGTTGCGGCGGGGGTCGGGGAGTTTGAAGGCGTATATTTGAACCGCCAGTGAACAGGCTGGTTCGGTCAGCATCGTGAAGTTGGTTATTGTGTCAGCGACAGTTGTCTATTCATGTGTGTAGGGTAGGGGTGGGGACTGGGGCGGTATAGTGGTCGACACTGGGTCCTCATCGTCTCTGACTGGGGCAGTATGGTGGTCGATACTGGGCCCTCACCGTCTCTGACTGGGGCAGTATGGTGGTCGACACTGGGCCCTCACCGTCTCTGAATGGTCGACGCTGGGCTCTCATCGTCTCTGACTGGGGCAGTATGGTGGTTGACACTGGGTCCTCATCGTCTCTGACTGGGGCGGTATGATGGTCGATACTGGGCCCTGATCGTCTCTGACTGGGGCAGTATGGTGGTCGACACTGGGCCCTCATCGTCTCTGACTGGGGCAGTATGGTGGTCGACACTGGGCCCTCACCGTCTCTGAATGGTCGACGCTGGGCTCTCATCGTCTCTGACTGGGGCAGTATGGTGGTTGACACTGGGTCCTCACCGTCTCTGACTGGGGCAGCATCGTGGTCGATACTGGGCCCTCACCGTCTCTGACTGGGGCAGCATAGTGGTCGATACTGGGCCCTCGCCGTCTCTGACTGGGTCGGTATGGTGGTCGATACTGGGCCCTCACCGTCTCTGACTGGGGCGGTATGATGGTCGACACTGGGCCCTCATCGTCTCTGACTGGGGCGGTATGATGGTCGACACTGGGCCCTCATCGTCTCTGACTGGGGCAGTATGGTGGTCGATACTGGGCCCTCGTCGTCTCTGACTGGGGCAGTATGGTGGTCGATACTGGGCCTCACCGTCTCTGACTGGGGCGGTATGATGGTCGACACTGGGCCCTCATCGTCTCTGACTGGGGCAGTATGATGGTCGATACTGGGCCCTCACCGTCTCTGACTGGGGCAGTATGGTGGTCCATACTGGGCCCTCTCCGTCTCTGACTGGGGCAGTATGGTGGTCGATACTGGGCCCTCATCGTCTCTGACTGGGGCAGCATGGTGGTCGATACTGGGTCCTCATCGTCTCTGACTGGGGCAGCATGGTGGTCGATACTGGGCCCTCATCGTCTCTGACTGGGGCAGCATGGTGGTCGATACTGGGCCCTCATCTTCTCTGACTGGGGCGGTATGATGGTCGATACTGGGTCCTCACCTCTGAATGTCGTTGCAGGCGGCACGCAGTCGGACGCTGAGGAGGCCAGCGAGTCCGCTCACACACTGGTGAGTGGTGGCCCCGCGTCCACGGACCAGCACCCAGAGCAGAGCGCTGGCCGAACCCACCGACCGGCACCCAGAGCAGAGCGCTGGCCGAACCCACCGACCGGCACCCAGAGCAGAGCGCTGGCCGAACCCACCGACCAGCGCCCAGAGCAGAGCGCTGGCCAAACCCACGGACCAGCGCCCAGAGCAGAGCGCTGGCCAAACCCACGGACCAGCACCCAGAGTCAAGCTCTCCCGAACGGGAGGGCTTGACCAGCCCTCCGAACCCCCTCCCCCAACGGGGCCCGCTAGCCTGGCTTCTGGACGAGTCCCTGAAGAGCCGCTGGATGAGCCCCGGACGAGTCCCTGAGGAGTCGCTGGATGAGCCCCGGACGAGTCCCTGAGGAGCCGCTGGATGAGCCCCGGACGAGCTCGCTCCGAGGCCGTGCAGCACCTGAGTTGGACAGTCACTGGGTGTTGTCGGAGCTCCAGCGCGATATGACCAGTTGCCTTGACGCTCGCGAGATGTCTACCGTGGTCAGGTGATAAATGAATGAACGAATGAATGAAATGTAATCAGATGACGTCGCCGATAGCGACGCTCGCAGGCAGTCTCACGACGGCGACACGCCAGACCTGACAATCTGACTTTGTGGTACCCATCGTTGTGGTACCCGTCGTTGTGGTACCCGTCGTTGTGGTACCCGTCGTTGTGGTACCCGTCGTTGTGGTACCAGTCGTTGTGGTACCCGTCGTTGTGGTACCCATCGTTGTGGCACCCGTCGTTGTGGCACCCGTCGTTGTGGCAACCGTCGTTGTGGCACCCGTCGTTGTGGTACCCATCGTTGGCACCCGTCGTTGTGGTACCCGTCGTTGTGGTACCCGGAGCGAAAGTATTCATGTGGTTCATGTGGTCATCCCATCCGGTCAGATTTTCCAGTTTCTGTGGAGCTGCCTCGATCGGCCTTTTGTCTGGCGCTCTTGTGTCGGGACCTCGTACCACGGATAGTATCGTTTTCCTTTGAAACCTGGTTCTCTTCGCTTGACATGATGAGAACAATGGCAATGAACATTGATAGAAAACGATGGAACAATGAACAATGCCATGAAGACAATGGCATTCATGAATCCTACTGCGATTAATTCATTGTTTAAAAATCTCATGTGTGTGAAAAGTAATACTAAATCCAGATGCTATCGAAAATATTCGGGATTGCAGGTGTGTTGCATTGTACTCAACGTAGAATGTTGCAAGGAAACGTGACGTGTGATTTTCAGGACACGGTAAAGCAGAGGGATAACACAACGTCTCGGATGTGCCAGGGGAAGTCAGAGAGTCAGGTAACCTACGAATAGATCCCATATTGGGGGCATTCTAGACAGCGCGGCCTTCGGCGCTAAACATTGCGTACTTATCCAGGTGTTCCTGTTTTTGCAGCAAAACAAGCCTCTGCTGCAGCTCGTGATGAACCCATACGGCCACGTGTACGACTTGAACTCCCTCACAAAGCAGGGCTGGAACATCGACAGCAAGGTATGACATCACCAGGCAGGGCTGGAACATTGACAGCAAGATATGACATCACCAGGCGAGGTTGGAACATCGACAGCAAGGTATGACATCACCAGGCAGGCGGGGCTGGAACATCGACAGCAAGGTATGACATCACCAGGCAGGGCTGGAACATTGACAGCAAGGTATGACATCACCAGGCGAGGCTAGAACATCGACAGCAAGGTATGACATCACGAGGCGAGGCTGGAACATCGACGGCAAGGTATGACATCACCAGGCGAGGTATGACATCACCAGGCGAGGTATGACATCACCAGGCGAGGCCAGATCGCTAACACCAATAGCGAACTTGCATTAGCGAACACGGCGGGTTCCCCGCCAGCAGGGCGTGACGTCAGCAGCAGGGCGTGACGTCAGCAGCAGGGTGTGACGTCAGCAGCAGGGCGTGATGTCAGCAGCAGGGCGTGACGTCAGCAGCAGGGCGTGACGTCAGGTCGCAACATCGGGGCGCGACGTCAGTTTGTTACTCCGGGGGGTGACGTCAGGCCGTGACGTCAGGACGTGACATCAGGACGTGACATCAGGACGTGACGTCGGGGCTTGACGTCAGGACGTGACATCAGGTCGTGACGTCAGGGCGTGACGTCAGGGCATGACGTCGGGGCGGGACCATGGACCCAGATGCAGCGCCACCGGGCGCCACTGTGTCGTCACACCGTCGACCTGTGGTGGACCGGGCGGTACCGTGTCGACCTCTGGTGGACCGGGCGGTACCGTGTCGACCTCTGGTGGACCGGGCGGTACCGTGTCGACCTATGGTGGACCGAGCGGTACCGTGTCGACCTATGGTGGACCGGGTGGTACCGTGTCGACCTATGGTGGACCGGGCGGTACCGTGTCGACCTATGGTGGACCGAGCGGTACCGTGTCGACCTCTGGTGGACCGAGCGGTACCGTGTCGACCTATGGTGGACCGAGCGGTACCGTGTCGACCTCTGGTGGACCGGGCGGTACTGTGTCGACCTGTGGTGGACCGAGCGGTACCGTGTCGACCTCTGGTGGACCGGGCGGTACCGTGTCGACCTATGATGGACCGGGCGGTACTGTGTCGACCTGTGGTGGACCGGGCGGTACTGTGTCGACCTCTGGTGGACCGGGCGGTACTGTGTCGACCTGTGGTGGACCGGGCGGTACTGTGTCGACCTGTGGTGGACCTGGCGGTACTGTGTCGACCTATGGTGGACCGGGCGGTACTGTGTCGTCACACCGTCGACCTCTGGTGGACCGGGCGGTACCGTGTCGACCTCTGGTGGACTTGGCGGTACTGTGTCGACCTGTGGTGGACCGGGCGGTACCGTGTCGACCTTTGGTGGACCGGGCGGTACCGTGTCGACCTATGGTGGACCGGGCGGTACCGTGTCGACCTCTGGTGGACCGGGCGGTACTGTGTCGACCTATGGTGGACCGGGCGGTACCGTGTCGACCTATGGTGGACCGGGCGGTACCGTGTCGACCTGTGGTGGACCGGGCGGTACCGTGTCGACCTATGGTGGACCGGGCGGTACCGTGTCGACCTATGGTGGACCGGGCGGTACCGTGTCGACCTCTGGTGGACCGGGCGGTACTGTGTCGACCTATGGTGGACCGGGCGGTACCGTGTCGACCTATGGTGGACCGGGCGGTACCGTGTCGACCTGTGGTGGACCTGGCGGTACCGTGTCGACCTGTGGTGGACCTGGCGGTACTGTGTCGACGTGTGGTGGACCGGGCGGTACTGTGTCGACCTGTGGTGGACCTGGCGGTACTGTGTCGACCTATGGTGGACCGGGCGGTACTGTGTCGTCACACCGTCGACCTCTGGTGGACCGGGTGGTACCGTGTCGACCTCTGGTGGACTTGGCGGTACTGTGTCGACCTGTGGTGGACCGGGCGGTACCGTGTCGACCTTTGGTGGACCGGGTGGTACCGTGTCGACCTATGGTGGACCGGGCGGTACTGTGTCGACCTATGGTGGACCGGGCGGTACTGTGTCGACCTCTGGTGGACCGGGCGGTACTGTGTCGACCTGTGGTGGACCTGGCGGTACTGTGTCGACCTCTGGTGGACCGGGTGGTACCGTGTCGACCTCTGGTGGACCGGGCGGTATCGTGTCGACCTGTGGTGGACCGGGCGGTACTGTGTCGACCTCTGGTGGACCGGGCGGTACCGTGTCGACCTCTGGTGGACCGGGCGGTACCGTGTCGACCTCTGGTGGACCGGGCGGTACTGTGTCGACCTATGGTGGACCGGGCGGTACTGTGTCGACCTCTGGTGGACCGGGTGGTACCGTGTCGACCTATGGTGGACCGGGCGGTACCGTGTCGACCTCTGGTGGACCGGGCGGTACCGTGTCGACCTCTGGTGGACCGGGCGGTACCGTGTCGACCTATGGTGGACCGAGCGGTACCGTGTCGACCTATGGTGGACCGAGCGGTACCGTGTCGACCTATGGTGGACCGGGCGGTACCGTGTCGACCTGTGGTGGACCGGGCGGTACTGTGTCGACCTGTGGTGGACCTGGCGGTACTGTGTCGACCTATGGTGGACCGGGCGGTACTGTGTCGTCACACCGTCGACCTCTGGTGGACCGGGTGGTACCGTGTCGACCTCTGGTGGACTTGGCGGTACTGTGTCGACCTGTGGTGGACCGGGCGGTACCGTGTCGACCTTTGGTGGACCGGGTGGTACCGTGTCGACCTATGGTGGACCGGGCGGTACTGTGTCGACCTATGGTGGACCGGGTGGTACCGTGTCGACCTATGGTGGACCGGGCGGTACCGTGTCGACCTATGGTGGACCGGGCGGTACTGTGTCGACCTATGGTGGACCGGGCGGTACCGTGTCGACCTCTGGTGGACCGGGTGGTACCGTGTCGACCTGTGGTGGACCGGGCGGTACCGTGTCGACCTCTGGTGGACCGGGTGGTACCGTGTCGACCTCTGGTGGACCGGGCGGTACCGTGTCGACCTCTGGTGGACCGGGCGGTACCGTGTCGACCTCTGGTGGACCGGGCGGTACCGTGTCGACCTATGGTGGACCGAGCGGTACCGTGTCGACCTATGGTGGACCGAGCGGTACCGTGTCGACCTATGGTGGACCGGGTGGTACCGTGTCGACCTATGGTGGACCGGGCGGTACCGTGTCGACCTGTGGTGGACCGAGCGGTACCGTGTCGACCTCTGGTGGACCGGGCGGTACTGTGTCGTCACACCGTCGACCTCTGGTGGACCGGGCGGTACCGTGTCGACCTCTGGTGGACCGGGCGGTACTGTGTCGTCACACCGTCGACCTCTGGTGGACCGGGCGGTACCGTGTCGACCTCTGGTGGACCGGGGGCACCTTGCGGCGGTACTGTGTCGACCTATGGTGGACCGGGCGGTACCGTGTCGACCTCTGGTGGACCGGGGCGGTACTGTGTCGTCACACCGTCGACCTATGGTGGACCGGGCGGTACCGTGTCGACCTCTGGTGGACCGGGCGGTACCGTGTCGACCTATGGTGGACCGGGCGGTACGGGTACCGTGTCGACCTATGGTGGACCGGGCGGTACCGTGTCGACCTCTGGTGGACCGGGCGGTACCGTGTCGACCTTGGTGGTACCGGGCGGTACCGTGTCGACCTCTGGGGGACCGGGCGGTACTGTGTCGACCTCTGGACCGGGCGGTACCGTGTCGACCTTGGCCTGACCTGGTCCGGGCGGTCGTGTCGACCTCTGGTGGACCGGGCGGTACCGTGTCGACCTATGGTGGACCGGGCGGTACCGTGTCGACCTCTGGTGGACCGGGCGGTACCGTGTCGACCTCTGGTGGACCGGGCGGTACCGTGTCGACCTCTGGTGGACCGGGTGGTACCGTGTCGACCTCTGGTGGACCGGGCGGTACTGTGTCGACCTGTGGTGGACCGGGCGGTACTGTGTCGACCTCTGGTGGACCGGGCGGTACCGTGTCGACCTCTGGTGGACCGGGCGGTACCGTGTCGACCTCTGGTGGACCGGGCGGTACCGTGTCGACCTATGGTGGACCGGGCGGTACCGTGTCGACCTCTGGTGGACCGGGCGGTACTGTGTCGACCTCTGGTGGACCGGGTGGTACCGTGTCGACCTCTGGTGGACCGGGCGGTACCGTGTCGACCTATGGTGGACCGAGCGGTACTGTGTCGACCTGTGGTGGACCGAGCGGTACTGTGTCGACCTATGGTGGACCGAGCGGTACCGTGTCGACCTCTGGTGGACCGGGCGGTACCGTGTCGACCTCTGGTGGACCGGGCGGTACTGTGTCGACCTGTGGTGGACCGGGCGGTACCGTGTCGACCTGTGGTGGACCGGGCGGTACCGTGTCGACCTATGGTGGACCGGGCGGTACCGTGTCGACCTATGGTGGACCGGGCGGTACTGTGTCGACCTATGGTGGACCGGGTGGTACCGTGTCGACCTATGGTGGACCGGGCGGTACCGTGTCGACCTGTGGTGGACCGGGCGGTACCGTGTCGACCTATGGTGGACCGGGCGGTACCGTGTCGACCTATGGTGGACCGGGCGGTACTGTGTCGACCTATGGTGGACCGAGCGGTACCGTGTCGACCTCTGGTGGACCGGGCGGTACCGTGTCGACCTATGGTGGACCGAGCGGTACCGTGTCGACCTATGGTGGACCGAGCGGTACCGTGTCGACCTCTGGTGGACCGGGCGGTACCGTGTCGACCTCTGGTGGACCGGGCGGTACCGTGTCGACCTATGGTGGACCGAGCGGTACCGTGTCGACCTCTGGTGGACCGGGCGGTACCGTGTCGACCTCTGGTGGACCGGGCGGTACCGTGTCGACCTATGGTGGACCGAGCGGTACTGTGTCGACCTATGGTGGACCGGGCGGTACCGTGTCGACCTCTGACAACACCACTGGATAGCATAGGTGGGTGTCTGCGGAATTATTGGTGTTTCCAACATGTTTCTCAACCACATCCTTTTCGTGTCACAGCGCACATCTAATGCTAAGTCGTGACAATGGCTGGTGTTGCATTGCAGTCATGGGACAATCCAAATGCTCCCATCAGAAATATTTGTGGACATTTGTAGTTGAACCACCATGCACTTTTAGTCCGGGCTTCTTGTCCCTTGTAAATTCCTAGGACTCGCATACCAGGATCGGGTTACCATTACGATGAGCACTACCAAAGCATTGGTGTGACATAGCATTGGTGTTGTATAGCAACACCAATGTTTGGTTGGCACTGCGCTGGCAATGCAAAAAGTACATGACTCCACCCCTGCTTGACACCACGGGAGTGGCATAGTGCAGTTCATCTTAAGTCCTCCAGTTAAGCGTAACGTGAGCAAACACAAACATGGACTCTGATTGTTTTTTTTTGTCTTCAATCGTTGGGGGGAAGACACTATGTATGAAGGAAATGGGCGAGCTAAACTCGATGGGGCCACATTCAATAGGGTCCCATATTAAAACATGCAATTATTGGGGAGCCAACAATGGGGGGGGGGGTGCACCAGTCCATCTTCCCCAAGTACATAAAACAACACCCATAGCTCTGGTGATCTGTAACCGGCGGCGGTTATGTGTGCTACCAGCACACCGTGATAACTAACAGCCGAACATGCCTATGTCAAATTTCACCGTGCATGTACTTCGAAGTTACATAGCGAATGAATGTCCGAGGTGGGGAGTGTTTTGTTTGCATCCCGTCTCCTATGTTGCTCCCGCTATTGCCTGGAAGCATCTCTCACAACACGAAGAACCTTGGCCGACGTTGCCGCACCACACGGTCATCATATTGACATGTCCGCCAGTGAACCAGGAAACATGTAGCCTGATGTTTTGCGGAGAGGATGCCGTGCAAATGTCTCAACGCTTTGAATGGGCAAACTTTGTATGCGCAAACTTTGTATGTGCATACAGTGGCACCCTGTCTGTCGGCTGGGCTTCACAGGTGCGGGAGGCAACATGGGACCCTGAACAACTCTTCCCCTTTCTCCCTGCGTACCGCTGCCACTCATATGGCCTGATTCAGTACGTCTGATGACGTCCACTGGATCAAAATGGACCTTCTATTCCGATAGGAAAGCAGTGATCAAAAGCACGGATCCTGATAATGCAGGTTGACTTTTCACTCCAAAAGTATGACAATTTCGTGTTTGCCGATTGCCACACAGCCAGATGTAGTTCTGCTGTTGCGGGGCCACCATCAGAATTTCTTTCGAGGGGATAAGTCTGTCTAGATAAAGGGCGAGCTTTAACGAACCTGTCGATGAGAAGTGAGCTAAGAAAGATCCAGATAATTATTGAGGGTATTATTATTACATACCCTCTCACCTTCGTTACTCCCGCTCTTGCGTGGTAGCAACACGCATACGAAGAAGAACATCAAGCTCTTTTACGACGTATTCAACTGCTAAGTCAGCTAGCGTCAGCAACCTCCCACGCGGACTGGTCGCGGACGGATTTCATAATCCCGCCGGTCGCGGGCTCAAACCTAAGCGGATCTTACGGCCAAGAGTCCATCCTCGTATGGACTGAGCTCCCGCGCGATCCCAGCAGTAAGTGCAAAACAACTAAATAATTATAAACAGCAATCATCATGTAAGCGCATGAGAACAACACGTATAAACATTGCATTCCGATCCGCTCATCATTGTTGGAAAGTTAATTTCAACATATGTTGAGTGAAATATGTTTTGTAGTAATTGAGGAGGAAGTCAGATATGTAACTCCGAAATCGAGACATTTTGCGCGCAGTCATGCCTGAGGGACTGTCAAGCAGGAAGCATTGTGGCAAGGAAAGCCATCGCTTTCTGTTTGACTGAGACCGATACGTGAGTATACACGATCCGATGAAAAGTTGTCCTTCAATGCCTGGATTGCTTGATTATGCGGCATGATTTCACACCATAATTCTTTTTCACGTTCACATGTGTTTTTCCTGAGACAAGCGGGTTGCCTCGACTTGCGCTAGAGGTGTGGCAGAAGATGTAGACGGCGTTTGCTGTAGGCGGCGATCGCCCTTCACCTGTAGGTGGCGATCGCCCTTCTCACCTCCCGTTTCACGGCGCCCAAAACGCTGCGATAGTTGTCGGCAACCTCGCGTTGCTATTAGCACACACAAGCCCTCTTGAAACGACCACACTTTATTAGAAGCCTAGCTCTGCGTTGGTGGGCTCACGGCCCGTCCACACGCCGAGTCAGGTCACGACCTGGGAGCCGCCGGACAGCGTGCGGCGGCAGCGAAGTTGGCTGGCCGGCGTCGGATGGTGGTCTGTCCCTCCGGGGCTGTGTGGCTGAATTTTGCCACCCCGCCACCATGTCGGCTGGGTACTCCGAGGGTCCCTGTACCGGGGTATTTATACGGCTGTGCATTTATACTACCGAAAAAGGCTGGTATCTAACCTCTAGTCTGGTACAGAGGTGAAAGCAAGTGTGCAACGCATAAGTGTAATTGACGTGCTGAACCTTGGGTGTTTGTACGAACAAGGAGGCCGACGCGCACCTGATTGATGTCAGCTGACAGCGTCTGGTGCCTCTTCGGAGTTAATTTAACGTCGGATAAAAAAGATCAATGCGCAGTACTATGCTTGGTATTTGCAATCGCGCAACGATTTTCTGCGTCTGTAATTGATGTGCGGAATTTTGCAATGTTTGGTCATAAGACCTGACAGAGACCGGTATCTGATAGCTTGCAGGTGTCCGACGACCTATTTGGTATGCGCGATCGTGCAACTCTTATCGGCATCGACGGCTGATGTGCGGAATTCTGCAGTGTTTCAATATAAGGCCTGTTAGAGTCCGGCGTCTGACAGTGTGCATGTGTGGCCCTGCCGCCTTCTCGGCTATCTCACAACGTGGGCCCTGGCTGGGGAGTGTGCGCGGCTACATGCCAAACACTGCACACTTTATCAAATGCAATAGCATCAAAAATTGTACCTGGATGTTCGTTGATATTCTCTTCACATTGCAATAATTCAACACTTGATTTATGACAATAGTTGAGTTCACAGCGATTAATGATTGACTGTTCTTACGCAATAAGTAATGCGCATCCTGTGATAAATTACCTGACGTCGGTGAGGGCAATAATGCTCGCGTGATGCCGATGGTTGCCGCGGCTCGGCTTGTCTTAGTTTATTTTTTTTTGTCGGCTGCAGCTGAGACGGCAGGGAAAAGCAATATTTTCGCGTAACTCAGTCCACGGGAGCGGAGCTTATGATCTGGTTTTTTTTTAAACAAAACTTGCCAGGACTGTGCATCTTGTCAAGGATAGGCATCTTCTGCCAGGACTGATATCTTAACATGAACAAACTCGGCGTTCATCACTGTCGAACATTATCGAATGTCCACCATTATCGAATGTCTACCATTATCGAATGTCCAGCATTATCGAATGTCCACCATTATCGAATGTCCAGCATTATCGAATGTCCACCATTATCGAATGTCCAACATTATCGAATGTCCAACATTATCGAATGTCCAACATTATCGAATGTCCACCATTATCGAATGTCCAACATTATCGAATGTCCACCATCATCGAATGTCCAACATCATCGAATGTCCACCATTATCGAATGTCCAACATTATCGAATGTCCAATATCGTCGAACGTCGACATTTCCACAGCTGATTTATCACGGCTAAATTACACTGTTGTTGTTCACATGACGTGATGTATGTCTAGATAACCCTCGTTTGGATCATATTATGCTATGTTGATATGCTCTGTCATGCTGTGGAGGATGCTATGTTGATATGCTCTGTCATGCTGTGGAGGATGCTATGTTGATATGCTCTGTCATGCTGTGGAGGATGCTATGTTGATATGCTCTGCCATGCTGTGGAGGATGCTATGTCCACGGCTCTATACACTGTGTGGACATGCTCACACACACTGCCGCTTCAGTCACAGCCGTGCTCTGTTTCAGGGTGGCCTGTCGCCTGATATTTGCTCCGACCTGATCAAAGATCTCAACTCTCCGCATGGAAAGGGTAAGCGCCTACAAGAGCCACATGCTTTATCGGTGAAAAGCAGCGGCTGAAGTTTGGGGTGTTTTCGCAGCGACAAAGACGGCAAGGATTCTTTGCTGGCTACGTCACATATGACGTCATTCTGCGTGTTTTGATGTTCGCAGCGACCCGGATGACATATAATTTGTGTGACGTCACACATAATCTAGGTCTGACGCATACATCTTTTTCTGTATTTAGTCAATATTAGACACAAATGGCGCAAATTTAATGTGAAATTCGCCATATGCGTGGAATAAAGCATATTTCTGGATGGCAACTCCGGGAATGTGTCAACCGTGAATGCTTTATTGTGGTGAGATATCTGTGAATGCAAGGAAATCGAACATACCGCGGTGGGGCGAAATGAACACTATCAATGTAGTACCCCTGTATTCCACTGTACGTAAGCTAGCGTCCCAGTATGCAGCTCTGCAACAGGCATTCCACCAACCGCGGCACCAGTGCGGTGCAATGGCCGCCTGGAACGTCGAGCTCTGGCCAAATGTTTGGTCGTTAATAGGGCTTAGGGGCGTATCGACTGCCTGGGCCTTACAGCGCCCATGATCTCGTGGAATGTGCCATACTGCTTTTTCCAGCTGGCTGGGCAGGCTGTAGTGTGTGGTGCACTCGTTATGAGATGCACTATCTCAAAGTGGGGATGGGCTTGACGCCCAACACCACTTTGCTATGGCGATGCGTGATAAGAATCATGTTGATGGAGGTGTTGGCACCAACTTTGTCAGATGTTATTACGCCTCAGGGTACCGCAAACCCCATGTGTGATGATCTCGGGATATGTTAGCCTATCTCTGCAGATCACGCTGCTGACAGCTGTTTTTTCCCGCCAAAAATATTTTTTTGCGGGAAAGTATTGACCACTTTCGGACATTTAAAATGCGGGGAAAATCTCTTTCTACAATTATGCGTAAGAAGTACGTATTTCTATTATACTCCCTCTCTCGGTACGATCATTGCCGATCTACTACTAGCCCCACTCGTCAGGCATAGTTTCAATCCATCTCGTCTCGTGCACATCGCATAGATCTCAGGCACCCGGCGGCACATCTCAGCTCAGCACAGCCACCCAGCTCAGCACAGCCACCCAGCTGCCCTCCCCCAACACACACCGTCGCCACTCCCCAGGCTGCCCTTCCCCGCCCGTCCAGTCTTTAACCGCGCTCCCCTGGACAGCCCGCCCCTGCAGATGCTGGCCCGCAGTACACGGTCACTCGCCACTGCATAACGCCACAGCAATGGCTCGTGGATAGCACCGCAACTTCTCACACACTCACTATTTCTTGCTTTCTTTCTTCTCTCTTTCCTCTTCCTCATCCCCTCCCCGCACCTCTCCTCTCTCCCACCCTCTAGCTCTCGCTCTCTTTCTTTGCCTTTCTCTCTTTCCATCTTCCCTTGTCTCTTTGTCCTTCTATATCTATATCTCTCTCTCTGTTTCCTTGGCTCCCTCCCTCCTCTCTCTCTCTCTCTCTCTCTCTCTCTCTCTCTCTCTCTCTCTCTCTCTCTCTCTCTCTCTCTCTCTCTCTCTCTCTCTCTCTCTCTCTCTCTCTCTCTCTCTCTCTCTCTCTCTCTCTCTCTCTCTCTCTCTCTCTCTCTCTCTCTCTCTCTCTCTCTCTCTCTCTCTCTCTCTCTCTCTCTCTCTCTATCTCTCTCTCTCTCTCTCTCTCTCTCTCTCTCTCTCTCTCTCTCTCTCTCTCTCTCTCTCTCTCTCTCTCTCTCTCTCTCTCTCTCTCTCTCTCTCTCTCTCTCTCTCTCTCTCTCTCTCTCTCTCTCTCTCTCTCTCTCTCTCTCTCTCTCTCTCTTATATATATATATATATATATATATATATATATATATATATATATATATATATATATATATATATATATATATATATATATATATATATATATATATATATATATATATATATATATATATATATATATATATATATATATATATATATATATATATATATATATATATATATATATATATATATATATATATATATATATATATATATATATATATATATATATATATATATATATATATATATATATATATATATATATATATATATATATATATATATATATATATATATATATATATATATATATATATATATATATATATATATATATATATATATATATATATATATATATATATATATATATATATATATATATATATATATATATATATATATATATATATATATATATATATATATATATATATATATATATATATATATATATATATATATATATATATATATATCTCTCTCTCTCTCTCTCTCTCTCTCTCTCTCTCTCTCTCTCTCTCTCTCTCTCTCTCTCTCTCTCTCTCTCTCTCTCTCTCTCTCTCTCTCTCTCTCTCTCTCTCTCTCTCTCTCTCTCTCCTCGAGTCACAACGAACATGTATCATATATTTATATATTTATCTCCCCGGGTACTGTGGTCTCGGAGGTGCAACAACTCCACAACAGCGCATCGGGGATTTCCGCCGGGTACTTTTTACTCTCGGAATCCATTTGTCTGCGTGCCGCAATCTAGCCGGCATTGGCAGTGTCCATTCTTCCTCCAGCTCGTCTCCGACACCTATTTTGAAACGTCGCGAGGCGTGTTCAGATTGAGAACTGATCTCTTGCAATGTTTCCGTTCATGTTCTCCCCAGCAAAGTTTCCTACACCAGTGCGTGTTGCTCGACGTGGTGCTTACACTTTTCATCACGTAACTTAATTGTTTCAGATAAAATACGTGGGCATTGGCTGCTGCTGTATTGTCTCATCGGTAATATGTGCTCGATAATGCATGCTTCTATTCATTTTTTGTGCATAGCCTTTTAGCAATTCGCATGTACGTTCTTTATGGTCATCTGGTGCATAAGTTGTTTCATTTTTCACATTTTGAATCGACGAATAAAAACAATGAGAGTACTTTTCTAGTAATTTCTTTTGATGTGCCGACATTTCACAGTAAACGACTAAAACAAAACAAGGTATTCACTTGACTACTAATTGACTCTCGGCATTCGTTTACCAACACCAAATATCCTCATTCTTTTTGTTCATATGGCAATTTGAAGGCACCGATGCGTTTCTATCCTAAAACCACAAAATGACATCACTCTGACAACTCTCATTCCTGACCGATCATAACCTTGAACTTTTTACCTTGGCAACAGGCGTATAATTAATAATTGAGCAAGCTACGAAAAATTGTGTGGAGATGTCGCAACGCGTTTCCCAGTCTTCGCGAATATTCGACAGGAGTTTGGGTGTGTTCTGGCCCCCGTAAATGGAAAATTATGGAAAAATATAGGAAGTGCATTGCTTGCATGGCAGTACTGTCTGTATATCTTCTTAATCGGAAGCGGTCGCATCAGCTACTGCTCCAAGCGGACTGGCCGGGATTCAAAAATTTTACAAGTAGGGTAAGGCCAGGCAACGCCCTGACATTTAGAGACATAAAGACATAAAGACATAAAGACATAAAGACATAAAGACATAAAGACATAAAGACATAAAGACATAAAAGGATCAGTGCAACTATGAGCCACAAGGGCCCTTCTTGGTTGTATTCTGTACACTCAACCAGTTGCCCACAATATCCGTCGATCAGCCCTCCTTGTAATATCGAAAAGCAAGCCCTCTATTCTTATAATAATTATAATTATTATAATATGCTGTTTTTAAACATCTTCAGTGTGCTGCTACTGATAATTGTTTCTGGAAGCTAGTTCCATTGTTCTACTACCCAGTTGATGAAGAAAGAAGCCCCCCCTTTCTCGGAGTGGGGGTCTTCAACTGCACCCCTAAGGTTTTCTGCGGATAATGAAAGAAAGGCGCGCGGTAGCGCGCCTAAAGTTGACATACCTTTTTGCATATAAATTTGCCATGTTGTGTCAAACTTTTGAGGTCAGGTCATCCAGGGTCAACGGGTTAGTCAAGGTCAATTGAGGTCACCTCCAAAAAAGTTCAGTCAGTCATCAAGCTTTAGCGGGTAAAGATATTGTAATGAAACTTTTAGCGTTTGCTTATCTTTAGGGACGAAACAAAACGCACTTGCGGATTCTCCCCGTTTCTTTAAAATTACTTTTCAGTAACGTATATTTCTCCATTAGAGCAAACATCGGAGATTCTGGCTAACTTAAGCATTTTTTATTACTTTAGGTTAAGTTCGAACAACGCTTCTCGGTCTTGTTTACCCATTAAAAAATGCAAATGAAAGAAAATGGAAAAATATAAATTTTGAAATGAAAAAAGTTTTTCTTTGGGTGGAAAAAATTGTTAGGGCCCTAGTCGATTTGCCTTCCCTTTTTATTCCAAATATTTTTTTTCTCAGATATCCCCAAAATGAACTTCCCAGAGCAAAAAAAAAACATGTGTAAGTCGTGAAAATCTGGGCTCCATACTGAAATCACTTTTTGGGGCGATAACATTTTGGGATGGTATGTGACCCTACTCGTCAAACGCTTTTCGATGACACCTTTTTCGTTTTTGTGCGACGCTTAGTTTGGAAATTAGAGGGGGTTCCTATCAACCCCCTCCCCCGAGTCGGGTCGTGAGGATATGACCGGAGAGTCGGGGAGGGTTAGCCTTGTCATGTTATTATTACCTTTAATCTCGATTTGATGACCTCTAATTGAGTAATTTATGTTAAATTTAGACATTTCCCTGAGATATCTTATGCTATCTTATCCTTATGCTATTAACCATTTTGCTGCCCTCCTTTGTGCTTCCTCTAAAAGCAAAGCAATTTTTTTCTTCGTAACTTCGGGACCAAGCTTAAACACAGTATTCCAGATGTGGCCAAACATATGCACATCAAAGTTTCCATTTGAAACAATACCTATCATTTAAATCTGTGCAAAACTAATTTAATTTGGGACATTTTCACTCAATACATCGATCACTGTAGGCATGGCCTAAGTGCATTCCATTTTTTAAGAAGAACATCACAATAAACAGAATAACACAACTTATGCAAGTTCCATTTCAACCCTTGTGAACAGCAATCTTGTCCTTCAACCAGCTGCCTGATTCGTGGTAGAGATGAATATTGAGTTGGCAAATGCTGATGAAACTAGCCATCAAAACACAGTAGGCTGACCTTGGTCCTCACGTAGCAAGAATGGCCAGGACGGAAACCGAAAAGTCGATTGCAATGTGTTAGAATAGACAATCAGTGTAAGGAGCAACCAACGCAATGAGAAAGGCAAAGCCATTTTCTGTGGATCCACTCTCATCAATTATGCGGCTTTTGACGGCGCTTGTATGTTTCCTATCTCTCAGCAAGGTCTTTATTCTTCCGCGCTCTTGTAGCTTCACGGCGAGTCGGTTGCTGCTTCAACATGGCCACGGTACATGAATAGTATTCTTGCTCATCCTTCTCCATTGTTTGACCCTGATAGGCACCACGATAATTTTAAATAACTTCTCTTCTCGAAATAACTCTAGAAAATCGCCTGCCCACCACCGTCGTGGCAGTTGACGCGCGAGGTCGGCTCCACCGCTGAGGTTCGCCGAGTGACACAATGTTGCCATCTACCGGTCGCTAATGAAAGCTTTCCGCGCGTGTCCCTACTCTGGGTGTAATGTGTTGGTTTTCCAGGCGTGTCCCTACTCTGGGTGTAATGTGTTGGTTTCCAGGCGTGTCCCCGCTCTGGGTGTAATGTGTTGGTTTTCCAGGCGTGTCCCTACTCTGGGTGTAATGTGTTGGTTTCCAGGCGTGTCCCCGCTCTGGGTGTAATGTGTTGGTTTTCCAGGCGTGTCCCTACTCTGGGTGTAATGTGTTGGTTTCCAGGCGTGTCCCCGCTCTGGGTGTAATGTGTTGGTTTTCCAGGCGTGTCCTCACTCTGGGTGTAATGTGTTGGCTTTCCAGGCGTGTCCCCGCTCTGGGTGTAATGTGTTGGTTTTCCAGGCGTGTCCCTACTCTGGGTGTAATGTGTTGGTTTTCCAGGCGTGTCCCCGCTCTGGGTGTAATGTGTTGGTTTTCCATGCGTGTCCTCACTCTGGGTGTAATGTGTTGGTTTTCCAGGCGTGTCCCTACTCTGGGTGTAATGTGTTGGTTTCCAGGCGTGTCCCTACTCTGGGTGTAATGTGTTGGTTTTCCAGGCGTGTCCCCGCTCTGGGTGTAATGTGTTGGTTTTCCAGGCGTGTCCTCACTCTGGGTGTAATGTGTTGGCTTTCCAGGCGTGTCCCCGCTCTGGGTGTAATGTGTTCGTTTTCCGGCGGCGGATGCTGCCTGCTGTTGCTTGTTGCTTGTTGCTGCTGCTTCTTTTAATGCTGTTTTTTTACCGTGAATGCGTCGAATTTCATAAATTTCATAGCACCCCTATACGACCTTACAACAAAAATTCAAACTGAGCCCTTCTCGCCCCCGATCCGAAATCCGTGCCGTCGCTTTGCTACCGCGCAGCACAATTCCCAATTGGCCACGAACCGACCAAGAAATATACCGGCGTGAATGACACAAAAATGGCTGCCAACGACAGCTGCCACGCTACAGAAAACATCGATTCTGGACCGAGGCTCTTCCACACGTAGCAGCGGAAAATCCAGAACCGCTTCAAATATTGTTGCCAACATCCAATTGATTGTACAATGCATTGTACGCCGCCACAGAATGCAGCTTCTTTTAACTTTTAACACCCCTTAGCATAAAATTACCATTAATGCATCATATCATTAGCTTATTTTTAATAATGTTGTTATTTACTTATGTGATCTACCTTTGCGAATAATTCCTGTGATATATATATATATATATATATATATATATATATATATATATATATATATATATATATATATATATATATATATATGTGTGTGTATACATATATCCATATATATGTATATATATATATATATATATATATATATATATATATATATATATATATATATATGTATATATATATATGTCTATATATGTATGTATATGTATATTTATGTATATATATTCTGTAAACATAAAGCTGAGCCATGCCAATCCACCTATAGTTTTGTCTTCAAATTTTTTTAATGCAACAAAGTCTTATCACCTAGATTGGTAGACACGATATTTCGACAGTCCGACCAACAGCTCGGTTGGTTCCGATAGCCGGGTGTCCAGGAAGAGACTGTCGGGTAGGTGTGGATGCAGGCATTTCTCATGAGAGACACATTTCCTCGAAGGAGCATTGGCGATTTGTTGAGCCACACTCACCCGAGTATACAAAACGAAACTAATACAAGGACAAGATCGATTTCACTACTTCACTTTTCACATACAGCACTTAACGCTTCATCTAGCCTTGACATTTTCGAGTCAGGTATGAGAAGGCTACACCTTGGAAAGATCAGTGCTGATTGGTCTAAAGCCATTCGACAAGTAGGCTGTGTTGCGATGTCACCATATAACCACAGGGCCAACCGTGCGGTCACCGGTCACAAGACCGACCGTGCGGTCACCGGTCACAGGGCCGACCGTGCGGTCACAGGGCCGACCGTGCGGTCACAGGGCCGACCGTGCGGTCACCGGTCACAGGGCCGACCGTGCGGTCACAGGGCCGACCGTGCGGTCACAGGGCCGACCGTGCGGTCACCGGTCACAAGACCGACCGTGCGGTCACCGGTCACAGGGCCGACCGTGCGGTCACAGGGCCGACCGTGCGGTCACCGGTCACAGGGCCGACCGTGCGGTCACCGGTCACAAGACCGACCGTGCGGTCACCGGTCACAGGGCCGACCGTGCGGTCACAGGGCCGACCGTGCGGTCACCGGTCACAGGACCGACCGTGCGGTCACAGGGCCACGTGCGGTCACCGGTCTGCGGTGGCTCGCTCGCCTCTGGCGATGTCAGGGCCGACCTGCGGTCACCGGTCTCAGGGCTCTGATGCTCACCGGTCACAAGCCGACCGTGCGGTCACCGGTCACGGGCCGACCGTCGGTCGACCTGCTCACCGGTCACAGGACCTACTGGTGCTCACCGCGCTCTGATGTCAGCGCTCTGATGTCAGTGCTCTGATGTCAGCGGTCTCTGTCAGCACTCTGATGTCAGCGGCCTCTCTCAGCGCTCAGATGTCAGCGGTGTGTAGCGCTAAGAGAAGCCTCTTGTGTGGTGCGGCCAGAAGGATCGTGGTGTTGTCCTCCAACTGAGCGCGTGCGAGACGTGTTCTGTGGACTGCCTCAGTGTGGAGGCGTGGTGTTGTCCTCCAACTGAGCGCGTGTGAGACGTGTTCTGTGGACTGCCTCAGTGTGGAGGCGTGGTGTTGTCCTCCAACTGAGCGCGTGTGAGACGTGTTCTGTGGACTGCCTCAGTGTGGAGGCGTGGTGTTGTCCTCCAACTGAGCGCGTGTGAGACGTGTTCTGTGGACTGCCTCAGTGTGGAGGCGTGGTGTTGTCCTCCAACTGAGCGCGTGTGAGACGTGTTCTGTGGACTGCCTCAGTGTGGAGGCGTGGTGTTGTCCTCCAACTGAGCGCGTGTGAGACGTGTTCTGTGGACTGCCTCAGTGTGGAGGCGTGGTGTTGTCCTCCAACTGAGCGCGTGTGAGACGTGTTCTGTGGACTGCCTCAGTGTGGAGGCGTGGTGTTGTCCTCCAACTGAGCGCGTGTGAGACGTGTTCTGTGGACTGCCTCAGTGTGGAGGCGTGGTGTTGTCCTCCAACAGAGCGCGTGCGAGACGTGTTCTGTGGACTGCCTCAGTGTGGAGGCGGGGACCACCGATCTGCAGGTGGGTTGTGAGGAACCTGGGAGCGATGTGGCTGTGTCGGCTGTGTATCCGCCATGGGGAGGAGTCGCAGTCTGGCCCGGTGCTCGCGCAGTGATGTACGAGGTCGGCTTCTGTGAACGTTGGTGGTCGCTGCGTGCTATTGTTCTTCAGTCGGAGTGTATTCCATGTTCCCGATCCTGCCGGCCGGTCCTGCCGCCAGATCCCACACCGGCCGGTCCCACACCGGCCGGTCCCACACCGGCCGGTCCTGCCGCCAGATCCCACACCGGCCGGTCCCACACCGGCCGATCCCACACCGCCCGGGCCCACACCGGCCGGTCCCACACCGGCCGATCCCACACCGGCCGGTCCCACACCGGCTGGTCCCACACCAGCCGGTCCCACACCGGCCGGTCCCACACTGGCCGGTCCTGCCACCAGCCGGTCCCACACCGGCCGGTCCCACACCGGCCGGTCCTGCCGCCAGATCCCACACCGGCCGGTCCCACACCGGCCGGTCCCACACCGGCCGGTCCCACACCGGCCGGTCCCACACCAGCCGGTCCCACACCGGCCGGTCCCACACCGGCCGGTCCTGCCACCAGCCGGTCCCACACCGGCCGGTCCCACACCAGCCGGTCCCACACCAGCCGGTCCCACACCGGCCGGTCCCACACCGGCCGGTCCCACACCGGCTGGTCCCACACCGGCTGGGCCCACACCGGCCGGTCCCACACCGGCCGATCCCACACCGGCCGGTCCCACACCGGCCGGTCCCACACCGGCCGGTCCCACACCGGCCGGTCCCACACCGGCCGGTCCCACACCGGCCGGTCCCACAACGGCTGGTCCCACACCGGCCGGTCCCACACCGGCTGGTCCCACACCGGCCGGGCCCACACCGGCCGGTCCCACACCGGCCGATCCCACACCGGCCGGTCCCACACCGGCCGGTCCCACACCGGCCGGTCCCACACCGGCTGGTCCTACAACGGCTGGTCCCACACCTGCCGGTCCCACACTGGCTGGTCCCACACCGGCTGGTCCACACCGGCCGGTCCCACACCAGCCGGTCCCACACCGGCTGGTCCCACACCGGCCGGTCCCACACCGGCCGGTCCCACACCGGGCGGTCCCACACCGGCCGGTCCCACAACGGCTGGTCCCACACCGGCCGGTCCCACACCGGCTGGTCCCACACCGGCCGGGCCCACACCGGCCGGTCCCACACCGGACGGTCCCACACCAGCCGGTCCCACACCGGCCGGTCCCACACCGGCCGGTCCCACAACGGCTGGTCCCACACCGGCCGGTCCCACACCGGCTGGTCCCACACCGGCCGGGCCCACACCGGCCGGTCCCACACCGGACGGTCCCACACCAGCCGGTCCCACACCGGCCGGTCCCACACCGGCCGGTCCCACACCGGCCGGTTCTCCATGGCTTCCCAGTGTCCGGAGTGTCTGACATCTGATATCTGACATCTGATGTCTCACATCTGACGTCTGACGGTGGCCGCCATCTGACCATGAGGCTGATCTGACCATGAGGCTGATCTGACCATGAGGCTGATCTGACCATGAGGCTGATCTGACCATGAGGCTGATCTGACCATGAGGCTGATCTGACCAGGAGGCTGATCTGACCAGGAGGCTGATCTGACCATGAGGCTGATCTGACCATGAGGATGATCTGACCATGAGGCTGATCTGACCAGGAGGCTGATCTGACCAGGAGGCTGATCTGACCAGGAGGCTGATCTGACCATGAGGATGATCTGACCATGAGGCTGATCTGACCAGGAGGCTGATCTGACCATGTGGCTGATCTGACAAGGAGGCTGATCTGACCATGAGGCTGATCTGACCATGAGGCTGATCTGACCAGGAGGCTGATCTGACCAGGAGGCTGATCTGACCAGGAGGCTGATCTGACCAGGAGGCTGATCTGACCATGAGGATGATCTGACCATGAGGCTGATCTGACCAGGAGGCTGATCTGACCATGAGGCTGATCTGACAAGGAGACTGATCTGACCATGAGGCTGATCTGACCAGGAGGCTGATCTGACCAGGAGGCTGATCTGACCAGGAGGCTAATATAGCACAACCGTCTGGGACCTGTTCCACCGCGACCGGGTTTAAATCGATTCTGGGGTGCCATGGTCTGCTCGAAATGTATGATGCCCCTGCTTATCGAATGGCAAGTAGCACTCAGCCTGCCGAAAACCGTCGCCAGTTTTCGATACACCAGACAATCATTGCGGCTGGATTTGTCGTCGAGACTGAACAGTCGCGCTGGGAGGTATACCCCTGTAGCCGATACGATTACCGCTGGAAGCTTGGTCTGTTGCAACGAATGTACGTCGTGGAGGGCCGCACGCCACCGCCCATATCGAATGAGTGTCAGTGTCAGTGATGTGGCAAAGTCAGTGCTGTGTCAGTACTGTGACAGTGTCAGTGCTGTATTAGTGTCAGTGATGTGTCAGTGTCAGTGCTGCATTAGTGTCAGTGCTGTGTCAGTGTCAGTGATGTGTCAGTGTCAGTGCTGTGTCAGTGTCAGTGCTGTGTCAGTGTTAGTGATGTATCAGTGTCAGTGAGGTGTCAGTGTTAGTGATGTATCAGTGTCAGTGCTGTGATGAAACGCGCTTAAAATAGAAGCAGCAGTGCCGGTAAATGTTCACTGATGGGTTTTGGAATTATATGCTTGTGGAAGGTGGTGGTCTCCCGCACGTTCGGCCACACAAGTTGAGCAATGTTGTCGCTGACAACACGTCTCTGACATTTACCTACATAAGCCGCCCGTAAAGGCATAGGGGGCGCTGGGTGAGCGAGAGGAAGTGATGAAGGTGTGCATCAAATCGAGTTTCTGTGCATATCAGCAATAATAGGCGTGCTGCCTTGAGCGTTGATTGCGCCACGTAACCTGACTTGTAAAGCTAAACTGATTTCGTGTGTGATACATTCACCGAATTCCGCACCAAAAACACAAATACCAAGTGTTCCCGGGCCCGAACTCAAAACTACAGCCTCCAAACGGCAGAGCAGCGCCTGCCTCGCCGACCGGTACCGGTGCCGAGTGTCGATTGCGGTGCTCGGCTCTGGCGACCTGCTCGCGCCCCGGACCAGTTTTGCAAACAAACTCCTTCCTTTGAACAGGAAAATGGGAGTTCCATAGATAGTAAATCCGGCCCTCAGCGAAACAAGTGTAACTGGAAATGCTGTATTGCATCGTGAGCGTTGTTCAAAGTTGAAACCGAGTGCAAATAACGCCGTAGACATCTGCCTTTCAACAAAGATCAAGATAACTTTAAAAAGGACATTTGTACGTAAATTCGTAAAAACATTCCTTAGGTGAACACCTCTGAATGCAGATGACGTAATCCGAACGCGAAGCACCGCAATAAGCACATTGTTGCGCTTCGACAGCTCTGACGTCAGCGAGCTGAGACGTACAGCTCGGATACAGAAGTCGCGGGCGTCTGTGTCTTGTGATATCACAATTAAATGTCGTCCGGGCCGCCAATTCCTGGCTGGAAGCAATTGCTGCCAGCTGGCCGCCACGAACCGGCTTTCGACTGACACCGGCCGGCAGCTGGGCAAGTTTGCAAGGGCAGGGCAGGGGCAGGGCAGGGGCAGGCAGGGGCAGGGCTCGCTCGGCTGTCCGCGTACACTGAGAGTGACTGTCACGGTAGACTGTCACGGTAGACTGTCACGGTAGACTGTCACGGTAGACTGGCACGGTAGACTGGCACGGTAGACTGGCACGGTAGACTGGCACGGTAGACTGTCACGGTAGACTGTCACGGTAGACTGGCACGGTAGACTGGCACGGTAGACTGGCACGGTAGACTGGCACGGTAGACTGGCACGGTAGACTGGGACGGTAGACTGGCACGGTAGACTGTCACGGTAGACTGGCACGGTAGACTGTCACGGTAGACTGTCACGGTAGACTGTCACGGTAGACTGGCACGGTAGACTGGCACGGTAGACTGTCACGGTAGACTGGCACGGTAGACTGGCACGGTAGACTGGCACGGTAGACTGTCACGGTAGACTGGCACGGTAGACTGGCACGGTAGACTGGCACGGTAGACTGGCACGGTAGACTGTCACGGTAGACTGGCACGGTAGACTGGCACGGTAGACTGGCACGGTAGACTGTCACGGTAGACTGGCACGGTAGACTGGCACGCTGGTCCGGGCAGCGTGACAGTCTACCGTCAACAGCTCACTGAGTACCGGGGGCGTCCTGACCCACTTACCCAGAAAATGGAACCACATTCAGCTGATTGTGTTCATCTCGAAATAAGCCAAGTTTTGATTTTGATGACTATGTCCCTCAGCATTTCGAAGCTATCTCAATTTGAAGCTGTATTTACATCTTTGTCTCGTCGCCTAAGATCACGAATCTGGACACGGTGTCTGAGTATGGCTGTTGTTATGGCCTTCAGCGTGCATACTGACCGAGAGGGTCACCAGGCTGGGAGGGTCACCAGGCTGAGAGGGTCACCAGGCTGAGAGGGTCGTCAGGCTAGGAGGGTCACCAGGCTGAGAGGGTCACCAGGCTGAGAGTGTCACCAGGCTGAGAGTGTCACCAGGCTGAGAGGGTCACCAGGCTGGGAGGGTCACCAGGCTGGGAGGGTCACCAGGCTGAGAGGGTCACCAGGCTGAGAGTGTCACCAGGCTGGGAGGGTCACCAGGCTGAGAGGGTCACCAGGCTGGGAGAGCTGGGAGTGTCACCAGGCTGAGAGGGTCACCAGGCTGGGAGGGCTGGGAGGGTCACCAGGCTGAGAGTGTCACCAGGCTGGGAGGGTCACCAGGCTGGGAGGGTCACCAGGCTGGGAGGGTTCACCAGGGTGAGAGGGTCACCAGGCTGGGAGGGTCACCAGGCTGAGAGGGTCACCAGGCTGAGAGTGTCACCAGGCTGAGAGTGTCACCAGGCTGAGAGTGTCACCAGGCTGAGAGGGTCACCAGGCTGAGAGGGTCACCAGGCTGAGAGGGTCACCAGGCTGAGAGGGTCACCAGGCTGAGAGGGTCACCAGGCTGAGAGGGTCACCAGGCTGAGAGGGTCACCAGGCTGAGAGGGTCACCAGGCTGAGAGGGTCACCAGGCTGAGAAGGTCACCAGGCTGAGAGGGTCACCAGGCTGAGAGGGTCACCAGGCTGAGAGGGTCACCAGGCTGAGAGGGTCACCAGGCTGAGAGTGTCACCAGGCTGAGAGGGTCACCAGGCTGGGAGTGTCACCAGGCTGAGAGGGTCACCAGGCTGAGAGGGTCACCAGGCTGAGAGTGTCACCAGGCTGAGAGTGTCACCAGGCTGAGAATGTCACCAGGCTGGGAGGGTCACCAGGCTGAGAGGGTCACCAGGCTGAGAGGGTCATCAGGCTGAGAGGGTCACCAGGCTGAGAGTGTCACCAGGCTGAGAGGGTCACCAGGCTGAGAGGGTCACCAGGCTGGGAGGGTCACCAGGCTGAGAGTGTCACCAGGCTGAGAGGGTCACCAGGCTGAGAGGGTCACCAGGCTGAGAGGGTCACCAGGCTGAGAGGGTCACCAGGCTGGGAGGGTCACCAGGCTGAGAGGGTCACCAGGCTGAGAGGGTCACCAGGCTGAGAGTGTCACCAGGCTGGGAGGGTCACCAGGCTGAGAGGGTCACCAGGCTGGGAGGGCTGGGAGGGTCACCAGGCTGGGAGGGTCACCAGGCTGACACCCGGGTGATGGGATCCTGAGCTATTTGTTCCAGCGGGAATGCTGAACAACATCTGGTTGTTTTTTACGCGACTTCAACAAACGTTTCAGCTAGACTAAGCGCTATTGGAAATGCACCGACGTTCGTTGGAAATGATAGTCAAAACATGCTCCAGCGGTAAAATACGACCAGCTGTGCCATCAAATCTTCCCAACTGCTCTCGCATGTTTCCGAAATCCAGAATTGAGCTGAAAAACACCACTACTGTAAGAGGCGTTAAAAGCTACGTGGGAACCGCCCATGTTGATGTCTCACATCACCTTGGGACGCATTACACGACAGGCGGGACAGCAAAGTAATTGTGCCATCGTACTGAATGTGGCACCGTGGAATTTGTGCCACGTCAGAACGCGCCTGCAGTGTCGAAAACATGTGGAGCGAAACAGACGGGAAAAGATTGCTTGGCATTTATCTGAGATGCCAAGGCAGAGTGTACTATTTGTGCACATCACTGTCGTCTTCACATAGCAGCTAGCGTGTAGTGTCGGATTTCCTCACATTGCACCCATGATGGCTGGAGATCCCGGGTGGGTCAGCGGGTGTCTGGGGCCCCTGGTTTTGTACCCAGATAATGTTGATCTGCAATTTTCCCTTTTCGATCTAAAAAAATCCAAATAAGAATGTGGACCTCCTCCCCCACCTGACTTCGTTACCTGACTCCCCCACCTCAAACCCTGCCAGCCATATTATGAAATGGAAAGTTTTTCTTTTCGCAAGCTGTAATTTTCTTCACGTGTGTTTACACAGCTAACATTGCACGGGCTCGGTTTGATTGGAATGCCCAGTAGCAATACGGAGTTAGTCGAAGTCTTTCACTTTCGATGACACGACTGCCGTATTGTGGAGATGACAGCCTTCTGTTGATCCGAACTCCTTTTCCCCGGGTAATCCTCCAGCAGGAACCAAACGTCTGGATTCAGTCAGTAATGCGCTTACTCTGTCGCAGCATATTTTCTCTTCGCGACGCTGACAAATTCGAAGTGTGTCCGAGAGAGGAATTGATTCGCGCAGCTTACACAATAACCGAGTCAGCCGTCAGCAGAGCATTGCAGTGCCTCCGTGACGTATTCCACCGTGGATCTCCAACAGCTTCATTTATTTCGTGCGTGCTTCGAAACCAGCCGGTTTCAAGGGATTAAGTAGCAATTTTCACCTGAAGCCCGGAGACGCATTGCACATGGAGGAAAGGAGAGAAGCATCCCATTTAAATGATTTTGTCTTCGTCTGGGCTTAGCGGTTACATCAGACGGATTCATCAGCTCGCTTCCCCCTGCCCTCCCTCGAGCTGTTCCGTGAAATGTTTCCTGGTGTCGGCGCGTGTCCAGAACGTTCTAGACAATTCGAGAAGTCGCTAATGCGGCCAGGCGGGTGTTGCTGTGTTTCACATTGGCTTTCAGTTCACTCTGCTGTCGCTGAGACTCGTGACGTCATACGGTCGCCGCCTGATCGACTTCGTGTTTGTCACGCTTTAGCGTCAATTCATGTGCTCGTCGTCCAGTAAAATTAAGCCTTCGCTATGACGGCGTTTGACGTTTGTTTTTACAAGATGTAGAAATGCAAGTGTATAAGTCCAACGGTACAGGTAGAACCTAGCATTTTGATATCAAAAGCCAGCAAGTCATCTAGTTGCTGAAATTAAAACTAATTCCCAAAATCATAATGTATTGTCTTGCAGTCGCAATAGCTAATGTGCCAAGGCCACAAGGATAAGGACAGTTACTTGTTTTGATTCGTCAGGATTTGATGAGCATCCTGCGCCAACTATAACGCGGCAAGCCTCATGAGGCCGTACAACTAGGGCTGTCATAAGTTCTAAAAATAAACCCACCCAAATGAAGTCGTCTTCCCCAATACGACTGATAAATGTCACGAATGGCAAGGCACCGGCCAGCGACTATTATCATTACTTGCGAAATATCTGTGGACGTATTACCACTGCGCTCGCCATTTTCATCAGGCTCCTGTAGGAGCCGGTAACGACTCAAGGCACAGCCGCATCACCATGACCAAACATGGTAGAATGTCAAACAGAGATTGAAGGAAGGTGCTCAGGGGGCAAAAGCTGATCCTCCTGGCTGGAGAAGCTGGTACAATGAAAAATCGGACAGCGATGAGAGGAAAGTGCTCAGATTGCGAAAGGTTGTACAAGTAGCGGGCGGTAAAAATACAACTTGCAATCGATCATTTCCACGATTTGATGAGCGTAAAGCTCGCTTACGCCCCGGTCGAGGGCTTGCGTGCATTCCCAGGAAAATTGAGTCTCCACGTGGCACCTAAGGTACTTCAGATATTTCAATCAACAAGTGTCGCCACACCGTTTGTTACGTTTAATGCGGTTGGCGCAGCCGACATTCGCTACAGTATGCAGCATCAGGTGAGTTGACTGGCGATAACGAACCTATGTCGGCAGCCAGCGTTGTCTTATTGGCCATGGGAACATTCTAGGGGATTTTCCGAGGTCTGGTATCAGACGTCTGGGAACTCTGGTTGGGCACCAGAGGCAGCCTGGCACAAGCGGAAGTAAACTATCTGACTATCCCACTTGAAAACTTGCCATTGATTCATTTCCCTTTCACTCTTCATCGTTTTGCTTCGTCTTGTTCGTCATGGTTGCATTTGTGTATTTCTCTCTTTAATAAGCCGTCTCTTATTAGCTTCATCTTTATCACTCTTATTACCATTTGTAATTCGTTTTAGTTCGTTCGCTGTCCTGTCCACACGACGCCAATCACTCTTTATTTTCATCAATCTTGCCTTCTTTCTTTGGAACGTTTGCACTTTGTTTTCTACCGGGTTACGGTTTTATTGGTTTTTTGTTGAATTCTTCGCTATATACTTTGTTCTCGGCTTCACTTTGGCAGTTCGGTTTGATCCATTCTCGCCTTTGTTGTTTTCTGTTCCTCTATTTCTTTAACTTTATTTGTCGTTTTGTACTCAATTGCGAAGTTGTCTTCGTGATCCATGGTCATGTAACCGCGTCCCCACAAGACCCCCACCCCCACCCCGCGTCTGGTATAACCGCGTCCCCACAAGACCCCCACCCCCACCCCGCGTCTGGTATAACCGCGTCCCCACAAGACGCCCACCTCCACCTCCGCGTCTGGTATAACCGCGTCCCCACAAGACCCCCACCCCCACCCCGCGTCTGGTATAACCGCGTCCCCACAAGACCCCCACCTCCACCTCCGCGTCTGGTATAACCGCGTCCCCACAAGACGCCCACCTCCACCTCCGCGTCTGGTATAACCGCGTCCCCACAAGACCCCCACCCCCACCTCCGCGTCTGGTATAACCGCGTCCCCACAAGACCCCCACCCCCCACCTCCGCGTCTGGTATAACCGCGTCCTCACAAGACCCCCACCTCCACCCCGAGTCTGGTATAACCGCGTCCCCACAAGACCCCCACCTCCACCTCCGCGTCTGGTATAACCGCGTCCCCACAAGACCCCCACCTCCACCACCGCGTCCGGTATAACCGCGTCCGCACAAGACCCCCACCTCCACCTCCGCGTCTGGTATAACCGCGTCCCCACAAGACCCCCACCTCCACCACCGCGTCCGGTATAACCGCGTCCCCACAAGACCCCCACCTCCACCACCGCGTCTGGTATAACCGCGTCCCCACAAGACCCCCCACCCCCACCTCCGCGTCTGGTATAACCGCGTCCCCACAAGACGCCCACCTCCACCTCCGCGTCTGGTATAACCGCGTCCCCACAAGACCCCCACCCCCCCCCCCGCGTCTGGTATAACCGCGTCCGCACAAGACGCCCACCTCCACCTCCGCGTCTGGTATAACCGCGTCCCCACAAGACCCCCACCTCCACCTCCGCGTCTGGTATAACCGCGTCCCCACAAGACCCCCACCTCCACCACCGCGTCTGGTATAACCGCGTCCCCACAAGACCCCCCCCCCCACCTCCGCGTCTGGTATAACCGCGTCCCCACAAGACGCCCACCTCCACCTCCGCGTCTGGTATAACCGCGTCCCCACAAGACCCCCACCCCCACCCCGCGTCTGGTATAACCGCGTCCCCACAAGACCCCCACCTCCACCCCGCGTCTGGTATAACCGCGTCCCCACAAGACCCCCACCTCCACCCCGCGTCTGGTATAACCGCGTCCCCACAAGACCCCCACCCCCACCTCCGCGTCTGGTATAACCGCGTCCCCACAAGACCCCCACCCCCACCCCGCGTCTGGTATAACCGCGTCCCCACAAGACCCCCACCCCCACCTCCGCGTCTGGTATAACCGCGTCCCCACAAGACCCCCACCTCCACCACCGCGTCTGGTATAACCGCGTCCCCACAAGACCCCCACCTCCACCTCCGCGTCTGGTATAACCGCGTCCCCACAAGACCCCCACCTCCTCCACCGCGTCTGGTATAACCGCGTCCCCACAAGACCCCCACCTCCACCTCCGCGTCTGGTATAACCACGTCCCCACAAGACCCCCACCTCCTCCACCGCGTCTGGTATAACCGCGTCCCCACAAGACCCCCCACACCCACCTCCGCGTCTGGTATAACCGCGTCCCCACAAGACCTCCACCCCCTTCCACCACCGCGTCCGGTATAACCGCGTCCTCACAAGACCCACACCTCCACCTCCGCGTCTGGTATAACCGCGTCCCCACAAGACCCCCACCTCCACCACCGCGTCTGGTATAACCGCGTCCCCACAAGACCCCCACCTCCATCTCCGCGACTGGTATAACCGCATCCTCACAAGACCCCCACCTCCACCACCGCGTCTGGTATAACCGCGTCCCCACAAGACCCCCACCTCCACCTCCGCGTCTGGTATAACCGCGTCCCCACAAGACCACCACCTCCACCTCCGCGTCTGGTATAACCGCGTCCGCACAAGACGCCCACCTCCACCCCGCGTCTGGTATAACCGCGTCCCCACAAGACCCCCACCTCCATCTCCGCGTCTGGTATAACCACGTCCCCACAAGACCCCCACCTCCTCCACCGAGTCTGGTATAACCGCGTCCCCACAAGACCCCCACCTCCATCTCCGCGACTGGTATAACCGCGTCCCCACAAGACCCCCACCTCCACCTCCGCGTCTGGTATAACCGCGTCCCCACAAGACCCCCACCTCCACCTCCGCGTCTGGTATAACCGCGTCCCCACAAGACCCCCACCTCCACCACCGCGTCTGGTATAACCGCGTCCCCACAAGACCCCCACCTCCACCCCGCGTCTGGTATAACCACGTCCCCACAAGACCCCCACCTCCACCACCGCGTCTGGTATAACCGCGTCCCCACAAGACCCCCACCTCCACCTCCGCGTCTGGTATAACCACGTCCCCACAAGACCCGCACCTCCTCCACCGCGTCTGGTATAACCGCGTCCCCACAAGACCCCCACCTCCATCTCCGCGACTGGTATAACCGCGTCCCCACAAGACCCCCACCTCCACCCCGCGTCTGGTATAACCGCGTCCCCACAAGACCCCCACCTCCATCTCCGCGTCTGGTATAACCACGTCCCCACAAGACCCCCACCTCCTCCACCGAGTCTGGTATAACCGCGTCCCCACAAGACGCCCACCTCCACCCCGCGTCTGGTATAACCGCGTCCCCACAAGACCCCCACCTCCATCTCCGCGTCTGGTATAACCACGTCCCCACAAGACCCCCACCTCCACCACCGAGTCTGGTATAACCGCGTCCCCACAAGACCCCCACCTCCACCTCCGCGTCTGGTATAACCACGTCCCCACAAGACCCCCACCTCCTCCACCGAGTCTGGTATAACCGCGTCCCCACAAGACCCCCACCTCCACCTCCGCGTCTGGTATAACCACGTCCCCACAAGACCCCCACCTCCACCTCCGCGTCTGGTATAACCGCGTCCCCACAAGACCCCCACCTCCACCTCCGCGTCTGGTATAACCGCGTCCCCACAAGACCCCCACCTCCACCTCCGCGTCTGGTATAACCGCGTCCCCACAAGACCCCCCCCCCCCCCCCCCCGTCTGGTATAACCCCGTCCCCACAAGACCCCCACCTCCATCTCCGCGACTGGTATAACCGCATCCTCACAAGACCCCCCCCCAGCGACTGGTAATATATGATATAGCCGCGTCCCCACAAGACCCCCCGCGACTGGTAATATATGATATAACCGCGTCCCCACAAGACGCCGCGTCTGCGCTGCGACCTTCACCGGCGTGCCTTCTCTGTGCTCGCCAGGCGCTCAGATATTCGCCAAAAGGAAGAAGAGGGCCGAGAAGTGGGTGGTGGACGAGACCCATCGGGAGCAGCGTAAGGTCGACGATGTCGAGCCGGCCCCGGCGGCGCAGACTCCATCAGCGCCGCTAGGGGCGCCACCGTCGGCCCAGACTGCTCCGGATCCCCCCGGGGCGGGGCCGGCACCGCCAGCGCAGCTGTGAGTGATGGCTCTCAGAGCTAAACCACCGCTCTGCGAATATTCAGACGGGTGAAGCGTGAACGAGCCGGGACAGAGACAGACACCGCCTGGTGTGTATTCCGAGCGGGAGACCGGTGCGTTGGGGGAATGCGACCGGTGCGGTGTTTGTGTATAATAGTGACCTGGGGCCACATTGGTGGTTGTGTACAATGGTGACCTGGGGCCACATTGGTGGTTATGAACAATAGTGACCTGAGGCCACATTGGTGGTTGTGTATAATAGTGACCTGGGGTCACATTGGTGGTTGTGTACAATAGTGACCTTGGTGCCACATTGGTGGTTGCGTACAATAGTGACCTGGGGCCACATTGGTGGATCTGAGCTGACGCTGCCTCCTCAGCGAGCCCTGTCGTGTGGCATAGAATCAGGTTGTGCGTGGCTCAGCCGATACAGGTACAACCGATGTCGACACAACCGGTACAGACATGACCGACACCGACATAGCCGACACCGACATAGCCGACACCGACATAGCCAATACCGACATAACCGATACCAGCACAATCGATAACAACACATGCGATACCAACATAACCGATACCAACACAACCGACGCTAATACAACTAATGCCGACGCAGCCGATACCTATATAACCGATGCCAATGCAACTGATACCGATATAACCGATACCGATATAACTGATACCGACATAACCGATACAGACACAACGGATACCAACACGACCGATGCTAAACGGCGTACGATACGTGTTTGCATGTGCAGACGAAAATGTAGCTCCACATAGACATTCAAACAATACATTTTTGTTTAAGTTGGATGCATTTTGGTTTCATGATCCTACAGTCAACAATTCATCTTTTCTTGTGTGTGTGTGTACCAGTGTTTACCATATGGCGCCGTCAGGTGCTTTGTCCTTGTGTTCACGTCGCGTCAGGCCCACCGTTACAGCTTAGTGACCACCATTGACATGCGCTGACCTGTTCTGAGCTTTCTTGAACCGTTCTGATCTTGGGGTGGTGTTTTCTTAGTTCCACCAGCCAACGATGTGGTAATATCGGGGAGAGTTATCTCTATTGACGTGTGGTGGCCTGCTCTGGTCTGCACTGGGCTGTCCTGCCCTGTGTGAGGTTCTGTGCGAGAGTGAGTTTCAACAGTTTCCTACCGTGTGATGTCGGCTGTTGTCCTGATCTGTTCTGATCTCCATTATCGTACTCTGATACATCGTGACGTGTCCTGACCTGCTCTAGCCTGTTCTGATCTGAATTGACATGTACTGACCTATTCTGACCGTTCTTGACCTATCCTGACCTCCCCTTATCTGTCATGACCTGTTATCCTCTCCATTGCCGTGGACTGACCTATCCTGAACGGCTATGATCTCCATTGGCGCGCGCTGACATATCCTGTCTTATTCTGATCTCCATTGACGTGGACTGACCCTGCTATGATCTTCATTGACGCGTGGTGATATATCCTATCCTCCCTGACCTCCACTGACGTGCTGACATATCCTATTCTGACCTCCACTGACGTGTGCTGAGCTGACCTGTCCTGACCTCCGCTGACCTGTGCTGAGCTGACCTGTCCTGACCTCGGCTGACCTGTGCTGACCTGGTGTGGCTCTCTGTGTGGGCCGACAGTGGAGCGGTGCAGCTACAGCTGGTGCCGCTGCAGTCGCTGTAC
>JAOTOL010001364.1:202500-262500 GCA_034440575.1 Imbricaverruca yamaguchii | reverse complement strand
ACAGCAATATAAGTCCCGTTCAATTCACGGATAAAAGTTTTACGGACGCCGGTAGGTCCTCCTCGGTAAGCTCAAATGAACCAATGCTTTGTGTTTTCAGCCAACATTGAGAAGCCTTTAACTTATGAATTTGGAGGCGACCTAGACGAACGAAAATCATTTGAAGGTATGCTAGGATTCAAAATAGTATGCGTGCGTATTCATGCCGCCAGGTGTGAAGCCGAGTTAGCTCCTTTGTGTTCAAGGGACAGGTTGTGATTTCGAAACCCAGGTGACTTTGTGGGTACTCTAACGATTACAAATGCCATTTTCCAATAGAGAAGTTAGAACTGTAGTTTTATAGACGCAAGTGTACATAATCCCTCTCAGATCCCCCGCCCCGCACCCATTTACCCATCCCCGCCTATAACCCCTCCGCTGCCCCACCATACGTGCCGTGCCGCCCAAGTACTCGCACGGCGTGTGGTGCCCACCCCCGCCCATAACCCCTCCGCTGCCCCACCATACGTGCCGTGCCGCCCAAGTACTCGCACGGCGTGTGGTGCCCACCCCCGCCCATAACCCCTCCGCTGCCCCACCATACGTGCCGTGCCGCCCAAGTACTCGCACGGCGTGTGGTGCCCACTCCCGCCTATAACCCATAACCCCTCCGCTGCCCCACCATACGTGCCGTGCCGCCCAAGTACTCGCACGGCGTGTGGTGCCCACCCCCGCCCATAACCCCTCCGCTGCCCCACCATACGTGCCGTGCCGCCCAAGTACTCGCACGGCGTGTGGTTGCATTATTATTTTATTTTTTTAAATTAAATTATGCGATATTGGAGCCCATTGATATAAAATAAAGCATTGTCCGCAGTCATACAGGGCCATCAAAGCAGGCTAGTGCTGTAACTTGAAACGGTTCAACCCGCGCCACGTAGGTTCATCATGTGGCGTTATGATTATTGCAGAGGTTCACGCTTCCAACAAGCATGGATTGTGTTCAGCAATCTATCAAAGGCTTGTCGCTAACTTTGTAGTTCCGGTATTTGTGTGTCTGAAGTGTAGCAAGTATTGGGTCGTCGAGCTATCAAGGCTTCATAATAATGCATATCAAGACTTCACAATAATATGGTTGTTGTAGGGCACGCCGTCAGAGAAAACACCGAACTGGCCGCCGTGGTGCCTTGTTATTATGTCATTACATAGACAACGGAAGAGCTGGACACCTGAGAACATCTTCACATCTATCTGGAAGCCATTGCATGATTGCGTCTTAATTGGGATGCGAAACTCGCCTCACTTTTATGAACACCAAAATCGGCACACAGCATAAAGGACACTAAAACGGCACCGCCGTGTTGGACAATCACTTCGTCTTCCAGGGGGAGAAAAAAACATTGTTTTCCAAGAGAATCAATGTATTAAAACATCCTATGTATGTTAATTAGTGTTCTTTTGAAATGTCGTCGTGAGCTCTGACATATTTTCATGTCGGTTTTATAGTTTTTAATATGAAAAGTAACGTCTGGCGTACTCAGTAACTTTCGGAAGTCCCAATGACAACTGAGCACATCAGCCCTCGCATTCTTCTGGCTCGTCTTTCCTACTGTGCTCTCGACTCCCGTCAGCCCTACTGACGACATTGAGACATACCGAAGCATATTTCCTTCCGGATAGGTAGACCTCATTGACTGTCGGCTCCTTTATCTGCCCTATTGGTGACATTCAGGCATACTATAGCCTATTGCTCTCCGGCGGAGCGTGACGACCAGACTGGGTTCCTCTCGGCTCCTTTGTCTGCCCTATTGGTGGCATTCAGGCATACTATAGCCTATTGCTCTCCGGCGGAGCGTAACGACCAGACTGGGTTCCTCTCGGCTCCTTTGTCTGCCCTATTGGTGGCATTCAGGCATACTATAGCCTATTCCTCTCAGGCGGAGCGAAACGGCCTGACTGCGTTCCCGCAGTCCCGGCAGAATGAGCCACCATCGGAATCCGTATCAGTACTCAGAGGTAGAGAAGGAGAGAAACGCGACGCCATAGATGACGTGCTCTGTGAGCTGGCATTACTTGCGACGGCCAGAGATGAGATCGCCACTCCATGGAATGTGTTCCAAGACCCCGACAGTACGGCAGGAGGTAAAGACCCCGACGGTACGGCAGGAAGTAAAGACCCCGGCGGTATGGCAGGAGGTAAGGACCGCTCCACACTCAGCACTGGTGACGACCGGAACGTAAACGGAGCGGGGCCGTGCTAAGCCAAAACATGGAAACAACTACTAGCATTATATAAATCTGATAACAGTGGAGTAATCTGGCAGCAGAGAACGGGACGTAGAGCTGACAAAAATCCCTGAAATTCTCCGTCAATCACGAAGCGTTGAGTGTGGGGTGTCCACGTGAAAATGTCGCAGAATGATACGCACATGGAATACAATTGCCCATAGCCTATCCACAGCACTGAATATTGAGGACATTCGGTGCACTGAATGTCAAGGTCGATTTTCCAGTGAAAATCGACCGTAAGCTTCTGAATTTCACAACCAGAATTTAGTGTACTGATGCTTCGGTGTGCCTTTCTTTGCGTGTGCGTCCAGCCAATCAGAGAAGGCGTTCCCAGTGCTCGGCCCCCGCCCCATCCACGACCCGATCGTCTTCTGCCTACGTGCGAAGCGGACTTAAGCCGCCGAGCCGCGGCCTTCGGCGAAATAGTCCTGCGACGAAATAGTCACCGACATAACCTTTGACGGTCTGGCCGCAGTAAGCGGGTTCATCAGCACCGAAGCTGCTACGGTCACAGCCCCGCATGGTGTGGCAGGCGAGGTATCCCGGTCAGCGGTCACAGCCCCGCATGGTGTGGCAGGCGAGGTATCCCGGTCAGCGGTCACAGCCCCGCATGGTGTGGCAGGCGAGGTATCCCGGTCAACGGTCACAGCCCCGCATGGTGTGGCAGGCGAGGTATCCCGGTCAACGGTCACAGCCCCGCATGGTGTGGCAGGCGAGGTATCCCGGTCAACGGTCACAGCCCCGCATGGTGTGGCAGGCGAGGTATCCCGGTCAGCGGTCACAGCCCCGCATGGTGTGGCAGGCGAGGTATCCCGGTCAGCGGTCACAGCCCCGCATGGTGTGGCAGGCGAGGTATCCCGGTCAGCGGTCACAGCCCCGCATGGTGTGGCAGGCGAGGTATCCCGGTCAGCGGTCACAGCCCCGCATGGTGTGGCAGGCGAGGTATCCCGGTCAACGGTCACAGCCCCGCATGGTGTGGCAGCGGTGTGCAGGCGAGGTATCCCGGTCAGCGGTCACAGCCCCGCATGGTGTGGCAGGCGAGGTATCCCGGTCAACGGTCACAGCCCCGCATGGTGTGGCAGGCGAGGTATCCCGGTCAGCGGTCACAGCCCCGCATGGTGTGGCAGGCGAGGTATCCCGGTCAACGGTCACAGCCCCGCATGGTGTGGCAGGCGAGGTATCCCGGTCAGCGGTCACAGCCCCGCATGGTGTGGCAGGCGAGGTATCCCGGTCAGCGCACAGCCCCGCATGGGAGGGAGTTCCCGGTCCGTCACACCCATGGTGTGGCAGGCGAGGTATCCCGGTCAGCGGTCACAGCCCCGCATGGTGTGGCAGGCGAGGTATCCCGGTCAACGGTCACAGCCCCGCATGGTGGCAGGCGAGGTATCCCGGTCACGGTCACAGCCCCGCATGGTGTGGCAGGCGAGGTATCCCGGTCAGCGGTCACAGCCCCGCATGGTGGCAGGCGAGGTATCCCGGTCAACGGTCACAGCCCCGCATGGTGTGCAGGCGAGGTATCCCGGTCAACGGTCACAGCCCCGCATGGTGTGGCAGGCGAGGTATCCCGGTCAACGGTCACAGCCCCGCATGGTGTGGCAGGCGAGGTATCCCGGTCAGCGGTCACAGCCCCGCATGGTGTGGCAGGCGAGGTATCCCGGTCAACGGTCACAGCCCCGCATGGTGTGGCAGGCGAGGTATCCCGGTCAGCGGTCACAGCCCCGCATGGTGTGGCAGGCGAGGTATGCCGGTCAGCGGTCACAGCCCCGCATGGTGTGGCAGGCGAGGTATGCCGGTCAGCGGTCACAGCCCCGCATGGTGTGGCAGGCGAGATGAGATAGTTCGGTGAGAACCAGGGTGTGTCGCATACGAAGATGAGGCGTATTAGTGAGGGAAAGAGAGGGTCTTGGATCGAGCGCCGAGAGGGTTTAGATCGATTGTTTGTCGTAAGGGCGATAAAAGGTGTCGTGCAATTGCCGACATCGAACCACTTTCCGCTTGGATTGCAACTTAACCGCTGCATTCGTTGATATGATATTCGTTTTTGTGTGTTGGATTGGATTGGAGTTTAGGGGCGCGTTGACATCTAGGGTCATTTTGCGCCCATAACTGTCGTTTTGTGTGATATTCGTTTTTCTCAACTTAACATTCGTTGATGTGATACAATGTGTGGCCTGATCTTCCGCGGGCAACAGATCTCGGCAGGTTTTGACCTGTGCGCCTGTTGTGCCTGCAGCGCCTCCTCCGATAGCGCCGGCTCCACCAGAGGTCCAGATGCGCCACCCATCACACTCCGACCAGCAGGCAGTCAGCGGCCAAGGTACGCTCAACGCCTCAGCGGCGACGGCCGCCGCCAGCTGGCTAAGCCGACGCTGATTGGCTGCCTCAGGGGGAATTGCTGGCGGTAGGTGTTATCGCAGACGTGGCACCCACGTGCCCTTCGCAGCTTCCTGTCTATATGGTATCGTCCTCAGCAGCGGAGGTAGTGGCGCGAGGCAATCAGAACAGCGCCGTAAAGCGTCCAGTGCTGATGCTGTGGTGGCTGTTGATGCCGTGGTGGCTGCTGATGCCGTCGTGGCTGCTGATGCCGTGGTGGCTGCTGATGACGTAGTGGCTGCTGATGCCATAAAGACATAAAGACATAAAATATTAGTGCAATTATGAGCCACAAGGGCCCTTCTTCGTTGCACTCTGTACACTGAACCAGTTGCCCACCAAATCTGTCAATCAGCCCTCACTGTAATACTGAAAAGCAAGCCATCTATTCTTATAATGATTGTCTATGCTGTTTTTAAAGATGATCAATGTGCTGCTACTGACAATGTTTTCTGGCGGCTGGCTCCAGTGTTCTACTACCCTGTTGGTGAAGAAAGTTTGCATTAACCTTGTTGTGCTGTGGTTAACTTTAATTGTTAATTTATGACCTCTAATTGCATCATTTCTGTTCAAATCAAACATTTCCCCAAGGTATCCCCTCTCCAGACCATGGACAAATTTAAAGACCTCGATGAGATCTCCTCTCAGCCTTCTATATCTAAGTGAAAACATATTTAATTTCTTCAATCTTTCCTCATATGCCAGGTTGCTTATGCCATTAACAATTTGTGTAGCCCTCTTTTGTACTCTCTCTAAAAGTCAACAATCTTTTTCATAGCTAGGAGATCAAGCTTGGATGCAGTATTCCAAATGTGGCCTGACGTATGCACAGTAAAGCTTCCTGATCACTTCCTAACTTCTGTATGATACATTCCTATATTGCCCCGAACATTCTCAGTGCCTTCTTCCTGGCTTCCTTGGTCTGTTCTGATGACCCCAGTTCTGTGTTTAGAATGACACCTAAATCCTTCTGTTGAGTCACTGATAGCAATTGGCCACCCATCAAGTATGGAGCCTTCATATGCTGCTTACCTACATGCATGATTTTGCACTTATCAAAATTAAATTTAATTTGCCATTCTTCGGACCACTTCACAAGTTCGTCTAAGTCTTTTTGCAGCGAGATATGTTCATCTTGACCTGTTATTGCCCTAAAAACCTTCAAATCATCCGCAAATTTCAAAACTTTACTGCTTAGGCCACTTTCAATGTTATTTACAAATATAATGAACAGTAGTGGCCCCAGTACTGAGCCCTGGGGGACTCCACTAAGAACACTAATGCCATGGTGGATGCTGGTGTTGCTGGTTCCGCCATGGTCGGTGGTGTGCTCTTCAAATTTGACCGGAATGCCACGAAATCGGTGGTTTCACCTCAGTAGTCTGACATGTGCGGTTTTCATTTCAAAATTATCATGAATCGGAAAATCATGTTTGCTTTTGAGTGTAATGTCAAGCTTTCAAAATTTGACCAAGCTTCCGACATTGACTTTTGTCAAGTGCTATGAATTTCCTGTGGAAACATTTCCCGGGACGGCCACCACGCTTTGGAAATAGCTACGGCGAAAAGGCCAGGTTCGCACTATTTCAACATACATGTCATATGACGAACTTCTGCTTTATTGTTCTTGAGCTGGATTGTTGGAATGGTTATCCACACGGCCAATAATTTTCAGGACGTTTATATATGTATGTTCCAGATTGTCTTCATCCAGGAAGGCTTTACATGGCATCTATGTACAATTTGTATTGTTTTATTTCTCGCATTGGTAGGGTTTAGATGGACATCTAGTAGTTCAGTTATGTGTGATGCTCACCTTTTGGAGGCAGCGAAATTGAACACCTGGTCGTGCTTTCATACCACCCTCAAGGAACGAAAAAATACGCCTTCAGCTGCATAGGGATGAGTAGTCTAGGGGGAAGTTGCCCGTCTCACACTCGGAAGATTGTGGGTTCGAGCCTCACCTCTCGCTATTCTTCCGCCGCGACCAATCGGCGTGAGAGATTGGCGACGCTACATGACTCAACGGTCAACGTGTCGTAAAACCAATGACCACCATCGCCTTCAGCTACATGTTTCCTATCCTCACCGTCTTTTCGGTTATATCCTCACACCCCGCTTCGGGGGCGGAGGGGAGGCAGTAGGAACCCCCTTCTAATCTCCAAACTAAGCGTCGCACGGAAGCGAAAGAGATGTCATGGGAGAGGGCTCGACGAGTAGACCAGACACCGCCCCCCAATTTCCCTCCTTTGTTCCCCCGAAAATGTGACGTCACTAGTGGTCCTGGGTTTTCATGACTTACATCATGTTTTGGCTGTAGGCCGTTCATTTTGGGGAGATGAAAACAAATTATTTTGAATCAGAAAAGGAAAGCGAAATCGACCAGGGCCATGAATTTTTCGGCGCGACCCAATTTTTTTCTTTCAATTTCAACTTTTTGTGTTTTTAAGTTCTCACTTTTCCTTTTTATAATGAGTAGAGCGGACCGAAAAACCCTGTTCGAAGGCAACTTGCTCCAATAAAAAATGCTTTCTTTGGCCAGAATCTTCAATTTTAACTTGAATGGGCAAGTATATAAGATTGATTAGTACTAAAACAATGGAGAAAGAAATTTACTCTGATGTGTTTTCTTGCGTCCCTAAAAATATGCTACCGCTGAAAGTTTCATTAAAATATCTTAATCCGTTAAAGAATGACGACTGGTTGAACTATTATTTTAGTGACCACGCATGACCTTTACTAACTCGTTGACTCTTGATGACCGGACTTCAAAATTTTGACACCACGCGCCAAATTTATGTGGAAACTGTATGCCAGATTTCGTCGCGCTGCCGCGCCGGAAATTTGGAAATTTCACTTTCCGCGGAAAACCTTAATGTGGTCGATAACGCCCCCCCCCCCGTCCCGAGACGGCGCGGGTTAATAAGTTGCCGCCGGCAAGACAGTCATACAGCACGTAGATATCCTGATTGTAGTCTCCAACTTTTCCCTGTGTCTAGTGCACTACCGTTCAGTTTGCAATATTCAACTTCTAAATCACGAAAATAAGCTGGCAAGACGCAACCGGATTATCTAGACTTCGATATTCAGCTTATTTCAGGTAATTCCTCTCGGGCCGTAAAACAACCGCCGTCCGCCCTTCCAGGCAAACTTCAGCGCTGTTCGCGGAAACCCACGTTCTACCTCACTAGGCCTTCCTCATGGAGGGCTCCGTATGTTCAAGGAAGAATTTGTGCTAGGTGTGGAGCCCCGGGGAAAATGCATGCAAAGGAGTGGGCACGTTCGAACAATATGGGTTGAGTCACCTAAGTAGATGTTTTTTGTTGTATCAATACAACACCCACAGGGTTCTCCATGACGCGCAGGATCGGGGGAAGAATACGGCATCCGCTCCTACACCGGTTTTTTTTCGCTCACGTTCTGGAATACACCCTTCCGTGGAGTTAATCAGCCCATCTTCCGCAGAGGCCACCCTCAACCGGCAGCTGCAGAACCGCCAGTCGTGGGCCAACTACAACACGGCTCCGCGCGGCTGGGGAAACAGCGACAACTTCTACCGGCCGGTCACATTCACACAGCCGCTCATGTCCCAGTGACGTCACCACGCCGCTGGCCGGTCGGTGACGTCAGAACGACGTCATCCACGAACGCGGTCCTCCTGAGCGCTGAGCTGAGACCACGACATCGTCGACGCCGAAATTACGTCGCTCACAGCCGCGAACTACCGAGCTATAGTCGAAGCCGCCTAATCGACGACGTCAAACTAACGACTCCTTCAGCACTGGCCGATGGTGCACAGTTGATGACGTCAAAATGACGTGATGTCTCTGTGGTGATCGAGAGTCTGCCACATCGGTCGTGCCGCTGGGGCGACTGTCAGCCCGGCTGCAGAGTCAGGTGTCAGGACTCGGCTGCAGTCAGGTGTCAGCCCGGCTGCACAGTCAGGTGTCAGGACTCGGCTGCAGTCAGGTATCAGGACTCGGCTGCAGAGTCAGGTGTCAGGACTCGGCTGCAGAGTCAGGTGTCAGGACTCGGCTGCAGAGTCAGGTGTCAGGACTCGGCTGCAGAGTCAGGTGTCAGGACTCGGCTGCAGAATCAGGTGTCAGGACTCGGCTGCAGAGTCAGGTGTCAGGACTCGGCTGCAGAGTCAGGTGTCAGGACTGGCTGCAGAGTCAGGTGTCAGGACTCGGCTGCAGAGTCAGGTGTCAGGACTCGGCTGCAGAGTCAGGTGTCAGGACTCGGCTGCAGAGTCAGGTGTCAGCCTGACTGCAGTCAGGTGTCAGGACTCGGCTGCAGAGTCAGGTGTCAGGACTCGGCTGCAGAGTCAGGTGTCAGCCCGACTGCAGTCAGGTGTCAGGACTCGGCTGCAGAGTCAGGTGTCAGGACTCGGCTGCAGAGTCAGGTGTCAGGACCCGACTGCAGTCAGGTGTCAGGACTCGGCTGCAGAGTCAGGTGTCAGGACTCGGCTGCAGTTAGGTGTCAGCCCGGCTGCAGAGTCAGGTGTCAGGACTCGGCTGCAGTCAGGTGTCAGGACTCGGCTGCAGAGTCAGGTGTCAGGACTCGGCTGCAGAGTCAGGTGTCAGGACTCGGCTGCAGTCAGGTGTCAGGACCCGGCTGCAGAGTCAGGTGTCAGGACTCGGCTGCAGTCAGGTGGCAGGACTCGGCTGCAGAGTCAGGTGTCAGGACTCGGCTGCAGGTCAGGTGTCAGCCCGGCTGCAGTCAGGTGTCAGGACTCGGCTGCAGAGTCAGGTGTCAGGACTCGGCTGCAGAGTCAGGTGTCAGGACTCGGCTGCAGAGTCAGGTGTCAGGACTCGGCTGCAGAGTCAGGTGTCAGGACTCGGCTGCAGAGTCAGGTGTCAGGACTCGGCTGCAGAGTCAGGTGTCAGGACTCGGCTGCAGTCAGGTGTCAGCCCGGCTGCAGTCAGGTGTCAGGACTCGGCTGCAGAGTCAGGTGTCAGGACTCGGCTGCAGAGTCAGGTGTCAGGACTCGGCTGCAGTCAGGTGTCAGCCCGGCTGCAGTCAGGTGTCAGGACTCGGCTGCAGAGTCAGGTGTCAGGACTCGGCTGCAGTCAGGTGTCAGGACTCGGCTGTAGAGTCAGGTGTCAGGACTCGGCTGCAGAGTCAGGTGTCAGGACTCGGCTGCAGTCAGGTGTCAGCCCGGCTGCAGAGTCAGGTGTCAGGACTCGGCGTGTGGCATAGACGCTCAGTGACATCACCACCTGGAGGCGTTGTCCTAGACGTGTCGCGTGGCGTTTCCCAAAGTGTGACGTGAGCTTTCCTACGTTGTGATGAAATCCCCGCCACGGCGGCGGGACGCGTTCGACCTCGGATGGCGTTCGATGACGTGACACGGTTTGGCTGCATTACCCGTTGTGCCGCGGGAGAGTCGGCGGTGACGGCGTGTGGTGTCTTGTTGTACCCAGTTCCTTGAGCAGCACGACGGTAGACTGTAGACCCTAGGATTGCAATTTCCCCGTCATAGGATGTACCCACCCGCTGCGAGACGCGGCAGGAGCTGGTTCTAATAGGACGCGTTTTTTCTTTCTTCGGAGGTGAGCCCATGCACTGAACCTGAGTATGCCGTCAACATTGGTAGATAATGCATTTCTATGTGGTCTGCTCTGATGATCCCTCTGATGACCACCATGATCTGCTCTGATGATCCCTATGATCCATATGATCTGCTTTGATTATCCCCGTAGCCACTTGATCTGCTCTGATGATCCTCATGGTCCATATGATCTGGTCTGATGATATTATCTTCTGCACTTGTGTGGGTGTGAGCTCACTCTATGTCTTTTCGTCATGCTACGTCATCATGCTACGTTTCTTCAAAGGCAAAGCAGGACGGAACTAATACTTGACACTGACATTTGGTCTTCACAGACATTCTTGGAGTTGAAATCTGGTCTTCAGACCAGATTTCTCTTGGCACTTGAACCATGGATAAATGTCGCGCTGACGGCGAGCAAGTGATTCATTTTGCATATTTGTGGTGGGATAAGTTCATTCACCCCGAATGACAGCTTTCAGTTTGGCCTTCTTCCCGAAATAACTCGCATTTTATCAAAATCAAGAGCCAACCGTATTACCTTCATGACCAGAATATGAGTCGAATAATTTAATCTTTACGAAAGTTGTGAAAATACATCGATATTATTTTTCCAGGACGAAAAGTGCATCCTCGAAAATTTCAGAGCACATGAAGGGCATTTTCAAGAAGAGGGAAGCGTTCCCTTCCAGAAGGTTGTGGCGATTGGTCAGTTGGAAAATCTGCCAAGTTCCTCCAGATGCTGCATTTTAATGGAAAGTAAAATGCCCTTTTACTCTTCATAATTCATTGTCTCCATTGCCGTCCACCAACTAATGCCATTAATAAAAAAAACATCTTTGCTGACCGCCACAACCACATCACAGTACACAATCGAAATAACAGTCGCAGCATGTCGCAACATTGCCACCAGCCGAGAGGACAGATGTGGGGTTTGTGTGTTGACACCTCCTCGCGAGCTGAAGGCCCCGCCCTTCTACTTCTGCCTACTTCTGTGTAGCGGTGTTCCCGATATGGATTGTTCTAAGTCAGCTGACGAATGTTGCCATTGTTTTCTAAATACATGTTAGGGAGGTCCTATTGATGCCTGTTTTCCTGTGCTACACAGGGGTAAAAAAAAGTCATCGATCTGCCGCCGTCGTCGGAGACCACAAACGCTAAGGTTAAGCTGATTTGAGAGACCAACAGCGAAGACTAATACACGCAAAAATCAAGGTTCGCGACGTGCTTTTATGTTGCTTCAATTCGCCGAATTGTTATACTTTAAAAAGTGGCACCTCTTCTGGGCTCTGTCCGATCAAACTCCGCAGACTGCAGCCCATGAAGGCAGCCCTGTCGTAGGTGTGCTTCTAACGTGAAAAAGCTGCCCTTCAAATACTAGTCTAGCACATCTTAATATTCTAGCATATATTTTTAATATGACATTTACGGTACCAAAAATACCAGATATCCACGGCGGCCACCGCGGCCCGTCGGCGTTTCTCGGTGGTCGCAAGGAGACCACCCGTGCTAAGTCAATGGGCTCAAAAAAGGCGAGAATCACCGACAAATGGTCGCAGGCTGGTTGCCGCGCCGGGTCTTAGTAGGAACTAGCAACAGGAAATAGTCGTGAAAGGGCAGCTGAGCTGGGAAAGAAGATATTCAGATTTTGAATGATGTGAGGAGGGAATCGCTGAAGCGGGCATTTGTGGAACGAACAGAAGTGGTTGCCTAATTGTTAGTGAATTGGTACGATCGGAGTGGAAACGTGTTTTTCTCGACTTTGAGCATTTCATCTGTAGAGGTAGATACCTGAAGGTGGCAAAAGCCTGTGCCAGTACTGAAATTGAAGTGGTTTGATGCGTCCGTTCAACTCGGAACGCACCGTAGATAACCGGGCGATATGCTTGTTGACTTTGGTGAACTTCAAGTCAAACAGTTGGGCTCAATTTTTACCCATTAAAATTCATTGAGATTACCTCTGGTATGAGGAATGATCCATGAAAGAGGCAATACCTGTTGTCCGTTCCCTCCAGGCATTACATACAATTTGGTAGATTGGGTGGGGGGGGGGCGGAAATAACCATCCACCCCAATTGGTAGGCCATATGAAAAAAAAAATCACCTATGTTTGACATGATATGAATGTTAGAAGTGATTCGCTGCCAATATTAGATCTTTAGATTGGTTAAAAAGAAAAACTTAGTGCGACTGGTTTCTATTAAAAATCATTTTCAAGCACTGAGTGTTTGATGCTTGAGTGCTTTATTTATGATTTAAAGAATGAAATATGTGACAAATATATAATTTTAATAATAAAGATCTATTATAATGATTTATAATTGAAACAGGTCGCACTAAGTTCTCTTTTTGACCAATCCAAAGAAACAATATTGGCACTTCTAACATCTTCGTATCATGTCGAACATCCTGCCAACCATTCTCCATCTACTTTCTCACCTATGTTTCTGAATTTTGTCCAGCCTTGCCCCCTCCATATCAAACCAGGTAAAATTTGCCACTGAGCCTACCTATCTCTGGTGCTGACAACAGTGTCTGGTGCATTGTTGCACCATCTGCCTGCCATGTTAGTAAATGGGGATAGGCTGTCCATGCAGCATAAACTTCAAGGTTGATTTGATGTAGCAGAAAGTTGTTTAAGTGAAAACATATTTGTGATCAGCAGTGGTGGATCTATATTAGGGCAAAGTCGGCAATTGCCCCCCACCCCCCACTAAACTGCCAATTTTTTCTCAAAATCAATTTTTTGGTACCTTTGTCACTTTCGCACATTCACCTCTCCAACATTTGCCCTCTCTAAACATGCCCTGTATATCTGTCACTGGTGATGAGCACATCCAAATGTAACATAATCTGTGGGTAAATTTCATTTTTCAAAATTGAAAAGTTTGACCCAGTTACACTAATTTGATGAATTTTTAACCAGCTGTCCCCAATGTTATGCTTATTTCCCCATGCAAATGCATGAGTTATGCTCCACCTAGTGATTTCCCCAGATGAAAGTTTCTGGACAAGTGTGCAAATGATCAGGGAAGAGTAGGCCAAATTAATGGTGACATTAAACATAGGGATGGAAAAAGCCAACTTAAATTGAATTTATGCCAGACAGTGGCCTATTATTATTTAAGCTGGCTTAAATTCACAACACCTCTAGGCCCCACACTTCTAAGGCTCACAAACCATGGGTATGGGAGAGTGGGTATGGTCACGTGTCACGTGGACGGGTCACGTGTCACGTGGACGGGTCACGTGTCACGTGGACGGGTCACGTGTCGCATGGACGGGTCACGTGTCACGTGACTTGTGACAGGTATGCACGGATGGTGTCCACCAGCGGGGGCTGTGCTCGCTTTGTCACGTGACTTGTGACTGGCGTGGTTTCTTCATCACACCAGTTGAATCCGGTGTATGTGTGCATGAAATATGCTGCGCCCTCATTGTCTTGCTTACCACAAGTGGTGTGACGGGTGTGGTTCGCTTACCGCACCGATCCAATTCTGCCCGTGGCCGGACCAGTCTGTCCGTGGCCGGACCAGTCTGGCCATGGCCGGACCAGTCTGCCCGTGGCCGGACCAGTCTGCCCGTGGCCGGACCAGTCTGTCCGTGGCCGGACCAGTCTGTCCGTGGCCGGACCAGTCTGTCCGTGGCCGGACCAGTCTGGCCATGGCCGGACCAGTCTGTCCGTGGCCGGACCAGTCTGTCCGTGGCCGGACCAGTCTGTCCGTGGCCGGACCAGTCTGTCCGTGGCCGGACCAGCCTGTCCGTGGCCGGACCAGTCTGTCCGTGGCCGGACCAGTCTGCCCGTGGCCGGACCAGTCTGTCCGTGGCCGGACCAGTCTGGCCATGGCCGGACCAGTCTGTCCGTGGCCGGACCAGTCTGGCCATGGCCGGACCAGTCTGCCCGTGGCCGGACCAGTCTGTCCGTGGCCGGACCAGTCTGTCCGTGGCCGGACCAGTCTGCCCGTGGCCGGACCAGTCTGTTCATCGACGACCTACCACCTCCGACGGACGACGACGGACATCATCGTCTTCACCCTCACCACCGGAGTGGCACGTGTTCCCGGCCACCGCATCTTGCTGCGGCTTGCAGCGCTGCTGGCTGTTGTGCGCTTAGTAGTACAAAAGTGCTACTAATAACAGTACCATGTCCCATAAAACCACTACAGAATTCATTCAAATGAAGCTGCAAACCCTAGTCTCATGCACCAGGGCTTACAAGATGCCAGCAACAACTGGTTATAATCAGAACCCTGGCAAAAACATTTGCTGTGAAGCCAGTCACCCCGGTGCAGGAGACCTTTACACAAATTCGTGATTCCGTGGTTGAAGGTTCTCCAGATCCCAAAGTTACACTCGAGCTGTTCGCCGCCGGCGCTGGTCGCCGACCCTGCTGTTCACCCGCGCTGGTCGCCGACCCTGCTGTTCGCCCGCGCTGGTCGCCGACCCTGCTGTTCGCCGCCGGTGCTGGTCGCCGAGCCTGCTGTTCGCCCGCGCTGGTCGCCGACCCTGCTGTTCGCCGCCGGTGCTGGTCGCCGACCCTGCTGTTCGCCGGCGCTGGTCGCCGACCCTGCTGTTCGCCGCCGGTGCTGGTCGCCGACCCTGCTGTTCGCCGGCGCTGGTCGCCGACCCTGCTGTTCGCCGCCGGTGCTGGTCGCCGACCCTGCTGTTCGCCGGCGCTGGTCGCCGACCCTGCTGTTCGCCCGCGCCAGCCGGTCTATCCATCAGCGAGCTCCGGCGGCCACCCTGGCCAGAGCAGGCGCGGCAGGCGCGCGTCCGCTGCAAGAAAGAGGGGAGCAAAGGCGTCAAACGGCGAGAGAGGAACCTGAGGCCCTGACACGATTCCCGGTCAGAGAATCGGCATTGGCGTGCTTGATATCATCCAAGGCTTTAAGCTCCACTTACTGGAACTTTTTAACCTACTGGATCACAACAAGTACAACAAAACGTGTCTGACTGAAACCTGGCTGAAGCCTACGTCTACTGCTGCTGCCTGGGTACCAGTTGTACCGGGCTGCTCGCTCTAACGGGCGAGGGTACGGCGGAGTAACGCTGGCCGCCAGGGACGGCATCAGCTCGTCTCCCCTGAAAATCACCACGGCTGTCAACCATCCCAACAGCAAGCTGGAGACGTTGTGGAAGTTGGCCAAGTCAGACAGTAGGCGTCAGTTCGTTTTGTGCATCGCATACCGTCCACCGAAACGGCATACGGTTCTTTGAGTATTCTGTGTACGGCAACGGAATCAAAAATAACCTATCCTGCATTAAATAACTTATGAAGTACTCAGCAAAAGTAAGCATCGGTTGCAACAAGTCTGGCCACGTTTCGGATCTGCTGAGGAGACTGGGCTGGCTCAATGAGGAGAACCTGGCCAGGTGCCATACCCTGAGATTCACGCTCCAGGTGCGCCGTCATGACGGGCTGGAATCACTGGCTCATGGTCTTACCACCGTGGCGGAGACTCGCGACCCAACCACCCGCCAGGAGCATTCCCTGCATGTCTCCTAGTCCCGCACTGATAAGGAGAAGAGACGACTCGAGCTCCACCGCTGTACACCTTGTTGCCACCCGAGCTGCCGCGAGACCCCGTGCCGACCTTGGCTCGCCACCTGCCGGGCACCTGCCTAACGCTCCCGACTGATTTACTGTATTATATACTGACCGACTATATTGTATTGTGTGACCATCTGTCTAGCCGGTCTGTGATATTGGCCTTTTATGCCCTCTTGTTTTATCGTATTAACGCGAGATCGCAATAACCACAAGTTCATTGTGAACTACCGCAATACAAGTCTGCATCTGTATCTAGTACTACTTCAAACACGCTGGTCAAACACGAGACTTCAAACACGAGAATGATCAATTCTGGTGGAAGCCCCTTAAAGCCCCAAAAACTAACTACGACTTGAAACATCACGAAAGGTTACGGGACTAGGATCGTCTTCTTTGTTACAATCATGAGGCGTACTCGGCCGCGTGTGGGTGTGTGTGCATACCCTGTGGCCTTCAGCCGCGCACCACCCTAGTAAGTACCATGAGGCGGACTCGGCCGCGTGTGGGTGTGTGTGCATACCCTGTGGCCTTCAGCCGCGCACCAGCCTAGTAAGTACCATGAGGCGGACTCGGCCGCGTGTGGGTGTGTGTGCATACCCTGTGGCCTTCAGCCGCGCACCACCCTAGTAAGTACCATGAGGCGGACTCGGCCGCGTGTGGGTGTGTGTGCATACCCTGTGGCCTTCAGCCGCGCACCAGCCTAGTAAGTACCATGAGGCGGACTCGGCCGCGTGTGGGTGTGTGTGCATACCCTGTGGCCTTCAGCCGCGCACCAAGTAATACCATGAGCGGACTGGCGCGGGTGTGTGTGCATACCCTGTGGCCTTCAGCCGCGCACCAGCCTAGTAAGTACCATGAGGCGGACTCGGCCGCGTGTGGGTGTGTGTGCATACCCTGTGGCCTTCAGCCGCGCACCAGCCTAGTAAGTACCATGAGGCGGACTCGGCCGCGTGTGGGTGTGTGTCCCCCGCGCCTGGGCGGACTCGGCCGCGTGTGGGTGCATACCCTGTGGCCTTCAGCCGCGCACCACCTAGTAAGTACCATGAGGCGGACTCGGCCGCGTGTGGGTGTGTGTGCATACCCTGTGGCCTTCAGCCGCGCACCACCTAGTAAGTATTATGAGGCGGACTCGGCCGCGTGGGGTGTGTGTGCATACCCTGTGGCCTTCAGCCGCGCACCAGCCTAGTAAGTACCATGAGGCGGACTCGGCCGCGTGTGGGTGTGTGATTTGCTCCTGTGGCCTTCAGCCGCGCACCACCTAGTAAGTACCATGAGGCGGACTCGGCCGCGTGGTGTGTGCATACCCTGTGGCCTTCAGCCGCGCGCCTAGTAATACCCATGAGGCGGACTCGGCCGCGTGTGGGTGTGTGTGCATACCCTGTGGCCTTCAGCCGCGTACCAGCCTAGTAAGTATCATGAGGCGGACTCGGCCGCGTGTGGGTGTGTGTGTGCATACCCTGTGGCCTTCAGCCGCGCACCAGCCTAGTAAGTGCCGCGCCGGGAGTGATTTACGTAAGTCATTTGTGTCGCTCTTTGCAAACTTCAGAGATTAGCTTGGAAAGCCCAGTGCCGCGCAGTTGGTGGCTTCAGTGCCCATACATAATATTTTGCGTAACTCAGCCTAATCGTATTACCTTCAGAAAGTTACACGCGAAATTTCATGTATTTTTACAGGTATTCACTGCCGTGTGTTCACTGCCGTGTGTTCACTGCCGTGTGTTCACTGCCGTGTGTTCACTGCCGTGTGTTCACTGCCGTGTGTTCACTGCCGTGTGTTCACTGCCGTGTTTTCACTGCCGTGTGTTCACTGCCGTGTGTTCACTGCCATGTGCTCACTGCCGTGTGTTCACTGCCGTGTGTTCACTGCCGTGTGTTCACTGCCGTGTTCTCACTGCCGTGTGTTCACTGACGTGTGTTCACTGACGTGTGTTCACTGACGTGTGTTCACTTACGTGTGTTCACTGCCGTGTGCTCACTGCCGTGTGTTCACTGCCGTGTGTTCACTGACGTGTGTGCACTGCCGTGTGTTCACTGCCGTGTGCTCACTGCCGTGTGTTCACTGCCGTGTGTTCACTGCCGTGTGCTCACTGCCGTGTGTTCACTGCCGTGTATTCACTGCCGTGTGTTCACTGCCGTGTGTTCACTGACGTGTGTTCATTGACGTGTGTTCACTGACGTGTGTTCACTGACGTGTGTTCACTGACGTGTGTTCACTGCCGTGTGTTCACTGCCGTGTGCTCACTGCCGTGTGTTCACTGTCGTGTGTTCACTGACGTGTGTGCACTGCCGTGTGTTCACTGCCGTGTGTTCACTGCCGTGTGTTCACTGCCGTGTGTTCACTGCCGTGTATTCACTGCCGTGTGTTCACTGACGTGTGTTCACTGACGTGTGTTCACTGACGTGTGTTCACTGCCGTGTGTTCACTGCCGTGTGTTCACTGCCGTGTGTTGACTGACTGTGTTCACTGACGTGTGTTTGCCATGTGTTCACTGCGCAATGCACGGAATCCAGACTGGGATTTCGTGAGGAAGGAGTAAAGAGTGGCACATGATGTCAGAGACCATGGAATCTGCGGACGGAATGCGACGAAAAGCGCACCCCAAATCGCCTCTCATAAAACGCTAGTTCCGTGTCAAGATAATCTTGTCTCCCACACTCGTTACTAAGTAAACAATGCTTCGACCTTTGCACACTTGCACTCACAGAAAGGTATCGGTATATATGTATTTTGTGTGGAGTTTTCTAACCTCAACGTCCAGCCCCCTCCCCCAATCTTCAACAAAGCGACGAAATGTAGTTATCCAACTAAGCAGACCTGCTGATTCCGGCACCGGTCGGACCATGGGCGTCGCCAGACATCTTGGATGGAGGACAAGGGCGTTTTTGGGTCGAGTTTTGTTTTCGATTTTCTGTCTGTTTCCGAGTAGCACAATGAATGCATGTGGCCAGATCACATTTCTGAGACTTGCGCTTCAGTCTGATACCACGTAACCACGAGCCTATCTGAGTGAGGGTTTGGGGATTCATCACGGAGCTGAAAATCTACATACATTTGTCTGAACTCTCGCCAACTCTGGTCGCGTATGCATCCCGGAGGGGTCTGCTTCAATGGGGATGGAAACACGGCGCGTGCCAGTTTGCCGCCGCTTCACACGTGTGACGAGGCGGGCCGCCGCTCCACACGTGTGACGAGGCGGGCCGCCGCTCCACACGTGTGACGAGGCGGGCCGCCGCTCCACACGTGTGACGAGGCGGGCCGCCGCTCCACACGTGTGACGAGGCGGGCCGCCGCTCCACACGTGTGAAGGGCGGGACCGACGCTTCGCACGTGTGGACGTGACGAGGCGGGCCGCCGCTCCACACGTGTGACGAGGCGGGCCGCCGCTCCACACGTGTGGACGTGACGAGGCGGGCCGCCGCTCCACACGTGTGACGAGGCGGGCCGCCGCTCCACACGTGTGACGAGGCGGGCCGCCGCTCCACACGTGTGAGGGGCGGGGCCGACGCTTCACACGTGTGAAGGGCGGGGCCGACGCTTCACACGTGTGACGAGGCGGGGCCTGCCGTATGCTATTGACCGCAGGCGGGTGAGGCTTTGCACCGCAAACTCCCTCTCCCCCGGGGTTCATAAGGAAAACGTTCGCTTCGAACAAAGCATGCTTGATGAGATCGCGCTTCATGGATCCTTGCTCGATTGTCAAACGGACCTCTCGTCTTTGCATTTTTAATGAGACTGAAAAGATGAATGGGTTCCTCGAACCCCACCCTCCCCATACCAAAGCGTGCCCAGGGGAAATTGAGGAGTGTATTCAGTAGTTAAGCGCACTTGGCACGCTAACGTTGACGGGGCGTCCCTCTTAGCGCGTAATCACGGCCTAAGCACACGATCATGACCTAAGCCGTGATCATGATTGCCCGGATGTAGATGGTAGGCTGTGTATTCTTTGGCACCTGGTGGCAAAAATGAACCCAGATAATTGCACTTTGTTATCTTGGTCAGCAGTTACGAACATTTCATTATCAATCCTGTTTAATTGTAGATTTAGATTATCTTCGATTGGGCGTGTGGGATCTTGCAAATACATTTGCAGTGGAGCTAAATAAATACAAGTTAGCATGGATTTAATATCTGGAAGGGACTGGGGGGACATGTCACCATCCCCAAATTTCTTGAAAGTGGTGATTTGTCCCCATCAATTTGTGCCGTACCCCGAAGCCTCAGCTCTTCCAGAATTCGTCTTCGTGGGATACGTCCGAGTGAAAGTTCGGGTGTTCGCTCCAAATCCGATGAGATGTGTTTGATTCTCCAGGTTTGGACACATGTCGCAGCATTGCCGTAACCGCCATACATGTCGGCGACATGGCTCAGGGGAAGCATGTTGGAGACAAATGTGAAGATAATAGTGCAACATGTTCTGACTGCGGTCCTGGCCAAACACCTCACGCAGCCTATGACCGTCATTTGCCAATCCCGCGGCCCACCGGCGAAAGAATGTCGGCGGCGCCATTAGCCGTCAATGTGCAGAAAGTGCGTCGTGAACCACTCAATAAACACACAGCCTATGACCGTTCCTGTCCCTTTTTTACTGGGGGAGAAGGAAATGGTTTCTTTTTGTTAGCCCTGCTCATCCTTCTGGTCATATCCTCGCACCACGTCTCTGGGAGGGGATGGGATCGACAGTGACACCCATCTAATCTCCAAACTAAGTGTCGCACGAAAACGAAATAGGTGGCATCGGAAAGCGCTCGACGAATAGGGCCAGAGACCACCCCCACAAATTTTCTCCCAGAAAGTGACGTCATTAGGGTGCCTAGGGTTCCACGACTTACATCATGTTTGTGACTGTGGGGAGTTCATTTTGAGGGAGATTTGAAGGAAAAACATTATTTGGTATCAGAAAAGGAAAGTGAAATCGACCAGGACAATAAATAAAAATAATGGTTGAAATTTAATAAAAATATGAATGGCCACCCAAAAATTGAATTTAAATTAATTTGTAGAATTATCTTTAATTTTCCTTTTCTTATGGGTAGAGCGGACCGAAAGATGTTGATCGAGGTAAACTTACTCTAATAAAAAAAAACGCTCATTGTAGGCAGAATCTTCGATTTTAAATCTAATTGGAAAATATACAAAACTAAGAAGTCATCCAAAACGGAAAAAAATGAAGCATTCCTCTGGTGCGTCTTTGCATTCCTAAAGATAAGTAAACGCCGGAAGTTTCATAAAGATATCTTTAACCAGTAAATCGTAATGACTGGTTGAACTTTTTGGAGGTGACATCACTCGACCTTGACTAACTCGTTGACCCTAGATGACCCGACTTAATTTTTGTTATACAACATGCCAAATTGATGTGGAAAAGGGTGTACCAAATTTCGGTGCGTTGCCGTGCATGGTTCCTTCACGAAAACCTTAGGGGTTGTATCGTGGACGACCCCCCGCCCCTGACGGCGCGGGTTGTAAGCCTTATTTTTCGTTATTACTGGTTCTACCCGTGATTAGTCATCATAGCATTTGTGTTGGTACTCTTCGTTGGTTGTCTATAATTGTATTCGTTGGTGTCATTAGTGTACTTGGATAGTCTATAAGTACCCTTGGTTGTTGGTTGCCTCGGTTAAGACCCTATTTTATCCTTGGTTAATCCACTGAGTGTCTGCCGTTGGCTACCTTTTTACCATCCAATGTTTCCTTAGTACCATTGACTCGTCACCTTTGCGAACTTGGTTGGTCCTGGTGGCAGCGCTTGTTGGTAGGTCTGTTAGTTTTCTTAGCTGGTTATATTAGTTTCCTTGGTTAGTCATATTAGTACCCAATGTTAGTTCGCTTAGTCGAAGCCTTAGCTTTAGCCATAGTTCCCTTAGTTTTCGCATTAATTCCCTTGGTATGGCTTTAGGTTTTTGTGTTTGGACAAAACAGAAACCAACGTAGACTTAGTCACGTTCGTCAGCCTTTTTTTCTTCATTGTAATCGGCTCTTGCTTGCCTATGCAATGCAGCTCAATCACAGCTTTCGTGGGTTTCTGGATCACCTTTGAATACTTTATATGGCGTAAAAGAACACGTTTGCATCGCCAAGCTATTTAGAAGCACCGTCGTGTCGTACAAAAGGTGCCTAGATAAAGGAACTTTTGGAACGGACAAGATATGGGTGCTCAATGCTCAATGCCTACTTGGAAGAAATGGGAAGAAAAGCCGGATGTAAAATAGTAGACAATCATGGAATTCCAGGGCTACGTTCTCGACGTCCAACCCGCGTCGGAGTTGCGCTTGTTGCGCAAAAGTCGAAACTAATCCCACTCTTGGACTAGACTAGTCCCACTCCCGGACTGGACTAGTCCCACTCCTGGACTAGACTAGTCCCACTCCTGGACTAGACTAGTCACACTCCTGGACTAGACTAGTCCCACTCCTGGACTACACTAGTCCCACTCCTGGACTAGACTAGTCACACTCCTGGACTAGACTAGTCCCACTCCTGGACTACACTAGTCCCATTCCTGGACTAGTCCCACTCTTAAAGACATAAAGGCAAGAGATTAGTGCAACTATGAGCCACAAGGGCCCTTCTTGGTTGCACTGTGTACACTCAACCAGTTGCCCACCAAATCCGCCGATCAGCCGCCCTGCAATACTGAAAAGCAAGCCCTCTATTCCTATAATGATTGTCCATGCTGTTTTTAAAGACGTTCAATGTGCTGCTACTGACGATGTTTTCTGGCAGCTGGTTCCAGTGTTCTACTACCCTGTTGGTGAAGAAAGACTGTCTTAACGTTGTTCTGCTGTGGCTAACTTTAATTGTGAATTGATGACCTCTGCTGAGACATAAAGACATAAAGGCAAGAGATTAGTGCAACTATGAGCCACAAGGGCCCTTCTTGGTTGCACTGTGTACACTCAACCAGTTGCCCACCAAATCTGTCAATCAACCCTCCCTGTAATACTGAAAAGCAAGCCCTCTATTCTTATAATGATTGTCTATGCTGTCTTTAAAGATGTTCAATGTGCTGCTACTGACGATGTTTTCTGGCAGCTGGTTCCAGTGTTCTACTACCCTGTTGGTGAAGAAAGTTTGCCTTAACCTTGTTCTGCTGTGGTTAATTTTAATTTTGAATTTATGACCTCTAATTGCATCATTTCTGTTAAATTCAAACATTTCCCCAGGTATCCCCTCTCCAGACCATGGACAAATTTAAAGACCTCGATGAGATCTCCTCTCAACATTCTATATCTAAGTGAAAACATATTCAATTTCTTCAATCTTTCCTCATATGCCAGGTTGCTTATGCCATTAACCATTTGTGTAGCCCTCTTTTGTACTCTCTCTAAAAGCCAACAATCTTTTTCATAGCTAGGAGACCAAGCTTGGATGCAGTATTCCAAATGTGGCCTGATGTATGCACAGTAAAGCTTCCTGATCACTTCCTCACTTCTGTATGATACATTCCTATTTATTGCCCCGAGCATTCTCAGTGCCTTCTTCCTGGCTTCTTTGGTCTGCTCTGATGCCCCCAATTTTGTGTTTAGAATAACACCTAAATCCTTCTCCTGTTGAGTCACTGATAGCACTTGGCCACCCATCAAGTATGGAGCCTTCATATGCTGCTTACCTACATGCATGATTTTGCACTTATCAAAGTTAAATTTCATTTGCCATTCTTCGGACCACTTCACAAGTTCGTCTAAGTCTTTTTGCAGCGAGATATGCTCATCCTGACCTGTTATTGCCCTAAAGACCTTGAAATCATCTGCAAATTTCAAAACTTTACTGCTTAGGCCACTTTCAATGTTATTTACAAATATAATGAACAGTAATGGCCCTAGTACTGACCCCTGGGGGACTCCACTAAGAACATTTTGCCATGATGACTTTGTACCGTTTAGCATCACTCTTTGCTGTCTATCTGAAAGCCACAACTCTATCCATTTTAAGATGCTACCTGCAATACCATGGGACTGAAGCTGTATCATTAACCGTTTATGGGGTACCTTGTCAAAGGCCTTACTAAAGTCAAGATATGCTACATCAACCTGATTTCCCTGATCAAATTGTTCTGTGGCGAAGTTCAAAAAGTCCAAGAGGTTTGTGAGACACGATCGTCCTTTTCTAAATCCATGTTGAGTATCTTGAATCAATCTGCTACCTTCCAGATAACTAACTATTCTATCCTTGATAATTGATTCGAGTACCTTGCAGACTAGGGATGTGAGACTTATTGGCCTATAGTTTTCAACTTTCCCTCTTTCTCCTTTCTTGAAAATAGGAACTACATTTGCCCTTTTCCAATCGGTTGGAATTTCATTATGTGAAACTGATCTACAAAATATTATACTAAGTGGAAATGCCAGTTCCTTTTCATTTTCCCGCAACACCCTAGCATAAATATCATCAGGTCCTGCTGCCTTATTTGGCTTTATTTTCCTGATATGATTGTAAACAACATCACTACCAATGAAATCAACATCATTTGTCAGATCCCATGTAACTGAACTATGGTGTACGATCGGCAGATTGGTCATATCTTCCAATGTAAACACTGATTTGAACTGCTTGCTCAGCTCCTCAACCATCTCACTATCCTCACCCAATGTAGTCCCGTTTACTTCCAGTGGACCAATTTTGCTAGAAACTTTACTCATCTTGTAGAAACTAAAGAACTTTTTACTGTCCCCATTACAGTTTCTAGCTAAATCCAGTTCCTTTGCTCGCTTTGCTGCTCTGGTTTTTTGCTTCACAGTGTCTCTAGCTTTTCGATACGCCTTTAGATTAATGACATTTGAGGCTTCTTTAAAAACTCTAAATGCAGTTTTCTTAGCCCTAATTGCTTTTATCACGTCTGGTGTAAGCCATGCTGGCTTTCCTACCCTTCTTTTGCGTCTTTGCTTTTGGGGGACATGTCTAATCTGAGTTTCCTTTAAGTAAGATTTGAACTTTTCCCACATTTCACAGGCATTTAAATTGGAGAATTCTTCTTCCCATCTGATGGCACTTAAAGCCGCTCTCATGCCGTTAAAGTCTGCTCTGTTGAAATTTGGAACCTTTACCAAATTATCCTTGATAATTTCCCCTACATGTGCCTTGAATCTAACTATGTTATGGTCACTTTTTCCCAGAGTTTCGCCTACAGTCAAGCCTTGAACCAAGTCACTTAAATCCGAGAATACAAGGTCCAAGAATGAACCATGCCTGGTAGGTTCCGATACAAACTGGTTTAAGAACAGGTCCTCTTCAAGGCATTTCCTGAACATTTTGCATGATGGGGAGCCAACACCAGCATTTTCATAACCTTTTAGATTAAAGTCACCGAGAATAAGGCACTTCCTCTTAAAGTTTCTACTGATTTCCTCACAAATCACCTTGTCAAGCTCCAGTTGCTGAGAATGTGGCAGGGTTCCTGATCGGTAGAAAGCTCCTATCCTAAGAGTATTGCTGTTGCCTTTTCCCACTGTGACATCAAGCCAAATGGACTCCACAGACACATACTGGTACTGGTATCATTTCTGTTAAATTCAAGCATCACCCCAAGATATCCCCTCTCCAAACCATGGACAAGTCTAACGACCTCGATGAGATCTCCTCTCAGCCTTCTATGTCTAAGTGAAAACATATTCAACTTCTCCAATCTTTCCTCATATGTCAGGTTGCTTATACCATTAACCATTTTTGTAGCCCTCTTTTGTACTCTCTTTCCAACATAGCTCTTTTTCATAGCTAGGAGACCAAGCTTGGATGCAGTATTCCAAATGTGGCCTGGCATATGCACAGTAAAGTTTCCTCATGACTTCCTCACTTCTGTATGATACATTCTTATTTATTGCCCCAAGCATTCTCAGTGCCTTCTTCCTGGCTTTTTTGGTCTGTTCCGATGCCCCCAATTTTGCATTCAGAATAACACCTAAATCCTTCTCCTGTTGAGTCACTGACAGCACTTGGTCACCCATCAAGTATGGAGCCTTCATATGCTCCTTGCCTACATGCAGGATTTTGCACTTATCGAAATTAAGTTTCATTTGCCATTCTTCGGACCACTTCACAAGTTCTTCTAAGTCTTTTTGCAACGAGATATGCTCATTTTGACCTGTTATTGCCCTAAAGACTTTCAAATAATTCGCAAATTTCAAAACCTTACTGCTTAGGCCACTTTCACTGTCATTTACGAATATAATGAGCAGTAGTGGCCCCAGTACTGACCCCTGGGGGACTCCACTAAGAACATTTTCCTATGATGACTTTGTACAATTTAGCATCACTCTTTGCTGTCTATATGACAGCCACAACTCTATCCATTTTAAGATAGCTACCTGGTGCCAGCGACCACCTGGGCATATGATGTTCCTGCTGCGGAGTGGCTCCTTGTTGCCTGGTGTGTGTGTGTGTGTGAGTGAATTTTGCCAGCCTGCCACCGTGTGGTGATATCGGCTGGTTCCGGTTGAGAGAAGATGTGTAAGAGAGTGAGTAGCGTAGGGTAGGAGGATGAACCCGAGGTGAAGGTTTAGTAGAGTCCTTGAGCAGTGGTGAAGTAGCGTTGAGATGGTCTTGAAGAGTAGAGCTGAGGTAGTCCGGATCGATTGAAGATGTAGAGCTGGTGCAGTAGAGTTGTTTGAGAGTCGGAGATGATGAAGTCGAGAGAGAGTGTTAGTCCGGTTGGTGCCACATTGGGGTATGGGGTGTAGTGGGGGGGGGTCGGGTCATCGCCAGAAGTGAATATTGCAAGATCATATATATATATATATATATATATATATATTTCTCTCTTTTTCCTTTTTTTCTTTTTTTCTCTTTTCTTTTTGTAACGTATCTTTTTATCCGTTGTCCTGGTTTTGTTCATTTTCTCTTTCGTTTTTTAACATATCTGTTCCTCTTTTTGCTGTTGTTGTTTTAACATATGTTGCCTATCCTGTGCAATAAGGGCAGTCTTGAGCTTAGAAAGCTCTGCCCTAAGGGCCCTAATCTCTTCTAGTGCCTATATCCTGGATCGATTGAACCATCCTAGATTTAGATTTAAATTAACTCGTTAAACAACCGAAAACAAATTAATTTAAAAAATAGCCAACTATTATTCACTATAAATCGCTACCTACTATACTGTCAGACAATGATCTATTTTTTATATTTTTTCTTGAAATTACACGTCTAATCTAATTGTCTTCTAGACAAGTAGATGACTGTATAAATATCACTTTTGATATCTCTTCCGGCTAGACAGGAATATGAGCAGTCACACAGCACTTATGAATACCACCAACTTCGTATTAACCCGTCCCGTCTCGGAGGGTCTTCGAGACGGGTCTTCGAGACTTCGAGTCAGCCCCCACCTCAGGTTTTTCGCGGATAGCGGACAAACGGCGCGCGGCAGCGCGCCCAAATTTGGCATACCTTTCCCCACATCAATTTGACATGCTGATTCAAAACTTTTAGGTCAGGTCATCTAGGGTCAACGAGTTAGTCAAGGTCAAGTGAGGTCACCTCCAAAAACATTCAACCAGTCGTCACGCTTTAACGGATACAGATATTTTAATGAAACTTGCTTAACGCTTGCTTATCTTTACGGATGCAACAAAACATAGGAGTTGAATTTATCATTTTTTTTTCGTTTTTGACTACATATAAATGTTGCGTATTTGCCATATTGGAGTTCAAACACAGGATTCTGGCTAAAGTAAGCATTTTTATATGGGAAAGTTGACTTCCAGCAACAATTTTTGCGGACTGCTCTACCCATTAGAAAAGGAAAATTATAGAAAACTTGATAACTCAAAATTTTGAAATTAAAAAAATAATAATTTCCAAAAAAAATTGTGGGGGCCAAAAAAATTGTAGTCCTGGTCGATTTCACCGTCTTTTCTCATTCCAAATAAATTTTGTTTCTTCATATATCCCCTAAAATGAACTCCCGAGAGTAAAAAACATTTGGGGAAAATTTGCTTGGGGGGTGGACCCGGACCCTACGCATCGAGCGCTTTCCGATGACACCTCTTTCGTTTTCGTGCGATGCTTAGTTTGGATTTTAGAGGGGTCTTCAACACCCCCCCGAGACGGGGTGGGAGGATTTGACAGGAAAGATGGCGCGTGTTAAACTCTCTTAAACTTAAACACAAAAGAGTCTATGCACCTCAAAAATAAATAAAGTATGTTAGGAAAGCATTAGTATTCTCTAATGCACTTATAATATCTACACACTTGTGATATCTCCAACTGAACAAAACTAAATACTAAAACACGCCAAAAATGAAACCAATATACCTCTAAAATTACCCGGTGTATGGAGATATATCCAGTGCAATTGAAGCTAACTACTTAAATCATAAACTATCGTAAACTTCAACGCCAAAAATACCAAAACTTATTCCTACAGAAATCTAAGCCAGGACAGAAGCCACTACACAGTATCTAATCAGAAATCTAAGCCACTACATAAATCTAGGCCACTACAGAAATCCAAGCCACCAGGCCGCGCCTAAAGACAAGATGGCGCTGGGCAGTCTCGCTAGGTTGATATAGTATAATTTGCGTGTTACAAAAGTACTTATCAGATAAAAACTAAATAAATATATTCACATAAGTAATTGCTAAACACATATCCACAGCCTAGCATAGTGCACTGCCCTGTTCTGCAACGAATTATCTGGTAAGTTGGAGCTCCACACCGACGTGCTTCCACCGTGATGCCTGGCGGCAAAGACTAGTCCCACTCTTGGACTAGACTAGTCCCAGTTTTGGACTAGACTAGTCGCAGTTTTGGCCGCCGGACGGACATCGGACGGGCGCAGATTGCTGCTGCGAAGGCGCCGTCGCACACGGCGCCCCGAGAGAATGGACAGCCGCCGGCGCTTCACCGACGCGCGGCTGGATATCCGACCAATGTAAAACCCAACCAGCCGAGCGTCGTGTGACAAACAAGCCCAACCAGCCGAGCGTCGTGTGACAAACAAGCCCAACCAGCCGAGCGTCGTGTGACAAACAAGCCCAACCAGCCGAGCGTCGTGTGACAAACAAGCCCAACCAGCCGAGCGTCGTGTGACAAACAAACCCAACCAGCCGAGCGCGGTGTGACAAACAAACCCAACCAGCCGAGCGCGGTGTGACAAACAAACCCAACCAGCCGAGCGTGGTGTGACAAACAAACCCAACCAGCCGAGCGCGGTGTGACAAACAAACCCAACCAGCCGAGCGCGGTGTGACAAACAAACCCAACCAGCCGAGCGCTTGATGTCCAGCAGTGCAGCATGACACTGACCTGTTATGAAGGCAGGGTGATGTCCAACAGTGGATCATCACACTGACTTTCTGTTGATGCATGCAGAGTGATGTCCAACAGTGCAACATCACACTGACCTTCTTTTTATGCAGGCAGGGTGATGTCCAACAGTGCAACATCACACGGACCTTCTGTTGATACTGCCGATGAGAGATTAGCAGCGGCGTTCTTGACGTGTGGCAATAGTGTCTGCTACCAGGAGCAGATCCAGTAATAGCCATGACGGAGGGGGACAAGCGTCTGGAGGAGTGACATTTACTCGGCTCGGGGAGGCGCCACCACTGACCTCCAAATATAACAGACAATTGTGGATGCAAAGCGGTGGTGCTAGTTGGTGAAAATACCTCTTGATTTCAAATGACATATTCATTTGTGAAGCAAACACTTTGTTTCATATATATATATATATATATATATATATATTCATATATCAAACAAAAACCACATCATCTATTTTCCATTAAGCCTGAATTCCGACCTGCCGCGTGGCGTACATCCCCTTGCAGAAACAGATACAAAGGGCACATGGGACAGGCGTCCGCTCAGAGTAAGGTGACGCCCATTTTACGAGGAAGAGTTGTCCTCCAGTCAGGCTCGAGTGGGACCCTTTATAGGTTTTCAGCCAAAGACACCCCTCGAAATGAAAATGTTCCCCTTATAATCAATGAGTACACTCCATCCCCTTTAATTTTCAGCCGAGGACTCCTTTCCACTCTAGACCTGCTCGAGAGTGGCACACTCTCGTGAGTGTGTCACTCTCGAGATTTTAAGATGGAGGTGCGTCTGAAGGCTCATCCAGCGGCTCCAGTGCCTTCATTCCATGAAAAGTTTTGGATCCGTCCTGCCCACTCGGCTACCCTCTAGGAAGTGTTCCAGGGCTAGTAGAATGAATTGCAATTAAAGAGTAAGTCCTGAGCACACGAATGCTGATTTAAGAAAACAAAACTTGGGGATGAGCACAATGCATGAAGGCAATGCGCAGGCTCAAATTCATTGGGGGAACACACTCCATGTGGTTCCATGTTACAGCTTGAAGTTATTGGCGGGGGCAAAGCCAACACTCATGTGGCACTTGCCCCCTCAACAGTACAGAAAGGAATACCCCTGAGTGAGCGCCAACCCGTGCCCTGCAGGATAGTCGTGTGGATTCAGGGACATGTCTCCATGGAATTTGAAACCTACGCCCTTCCGGAAAAACTCGATTGCTCCCCTTTATATTTTTTTCAACCAGAAGCGCCCCTTCAGTGTGCTCAAGTATACGGCCCCTCCCCTGCTAAACGGATTTTCTCAAGTCGCCCCTTCAGGTATTTCGCAGGGTGCACCTCCCAAATGGCGCCCCCAGATAAATAACCCTCTCCCATGACAATTCCTAGATCCGACCCTGATTAGGATATATAATGCACACGCATAACACATATGCTGCCAACTACACACATTTTCAGCGTTACTTCGTTAGCGTCTATCGGGTATCCTGTGTCTTAATTTCATGCGGTGCAAATGCCGAATACCGCACACAGTTGCCAAAAGGATGATAGAAGTTAGACCTCAAAAACATAATTACAATATTTTACCAACTGTTTCGCCATTCATATCTTGTCACCATGAATCAAGCATCATTTCACGCTACTTTTATCAGAATCTATCCCAGACTTTTCATTTTAAAACATTTCATTCCAGGGGAAAAATGCATGGAAACTGGCAGCGCGCTCGATCTGCTGCCCGGACACCGCTTCTCCAGCCAGGACGGGCCGGGACAGGACGCGCTGCGTGCCGCGGCTGGCTAGTTTCTCTACAGATAGACATAAAGACATAAATACAAAAAAGATTAGTGCATCTATGAGCCACAAGGGCCCTTCTTGGTTGCGCTGTGTACACTCAACCAGTTGCCGACCAAATCCGCTGATCAGCCCTCCCTGTAATACTGAAGAGCAACCCTCTATTCTTAAAATGATTGTCTATGCTGTTTTTAAAGAAGTTCAATGTGCTGCTACTTGTAATGGTTTCTGGCAGCTGGTTCCAGTGTTCTACTACCCTGTTGGTGAAGAAAAACCGTCTTAACCTTGTTCTGCTGTGGTTAACTTTAATTTTGAATTGATAACCTCTTAGTGTATCATTTCTGTTAAATTCAAACATTTCCCCAAGATTTCCCCTCTCCAGACCATGGACAAATTTAAAGACTTCGATGAGATCTCCTCTCAGCCTTCTATATCTAGGTGAAAACATTCAATTTCTTCAATCTTTCCTTATATGCCAGGTTGTTTATCCCATTAAACATTTTTGTAGCCCTCTTTTGTACTCTCTCTAAAAGCCAAGATACATAGATAGATAGATAGATAGATAGATAGATAGATAGATAGATAGATAGATAGATAGATAGATAGATAGATAGATAGATATATAGATAGATAGATAGATAGATAGATAGATAGATAGATAGATAGATAGATAGATAGATAGATAGATAGATAGATAGATAGATAGATAGATAGATAGATAGATAGATAGATAGATATATAGATAGATAGATATATAGATGGATGGATGGATGGATGGATGGATGGATAGATAGATAGATAGATAGATATGTAGATAGATAGATAGATAGATAGATAAATAGATAGATAGATGGATGGATGGATGGATGGATGGATGGATGGATGGATGGATGGATGGATGGATGGATGGATGGATGGATGGATGGATGGATGGATGGATGGATGGATAGATAGATAGATAGATAGAAGACCAATACAATATTCATCTACCATATTTCAAAGAAAAGACTAGCCTATTATCAATGTATTTTCTTGTTGAGTGATGTCATCCAACTCACTATCCAGGACCCATAAAGTGGTAAATTTGCAGTTGAAGTATTTTTTGAATTCTTGGAATCTGTTTTTCTGATGCAATGTTTTAAATGTTCCCAACATGATACAACCACCTATTTTCTCTGCAGTTGTATGCTTTTTCAGTTGGAAGGTAATGTAACACCAAAAAATTGAGCTTGGAGTTGGGAAAGGTAGCATTAAAAGTGGTGTTCAAAGTAACTAAAACACGTAGCACGACTTAGCCTAGCCTAGCCCCCATGCAAACAAAGTTGTGTTAAATAAACGGACAATTTTCGAACAACCTTTTCTCACACAAAGATTCCACTAAAAAGCTTAACCTAACCTATCCTGGCCCCGATTTTTCTTTTAAGGATCAATTTTAAAAAATCCCAAAAATTGTTCTTGATAATGTTTCTAACTCAAAATCAAAACCTAGCCTAACTCAGCTTAACCAAAGAATGACCCAAATATTTTTCAGTCTATTCTGTGCCTCATTAATGCGGAGACTGCGAGGCGCAGCTTTCTGTAGCGGGTGGCCAGCACGTGAAATAGTAGGGTTGATGATCAGGCATATTTTATTATTATTTGATATTTGGTTATTATTTGATGCATTATTTGATAGCCTGCTTTATCATTCTGTCTCTTTTCATTGACGCTTTGCGTTATTAAGTGTTTTCCATAATTCGAGCTTCTCTTTTATGATTGTGAAATGTATTGACGCGAGTGCCGAAAAGCCATAAATATAGAGAACTCAATATACGACTATGACTATGACTATATCTATGATTGTCAGATCCTTACACCCCGTCTCGAGGGGGGTCGATAGAGACCCCCTCTAATCTCCAAGCTAAGCGTCGCACGAAAACGAAATAGGTGTAATCGGAAAGCGCTCGACGAATTGGGCCAGACACCACCCCCTAACATTTTCCCAGAAAAAAGTGACGTCACTAGGGGCGTCACTCATCTCATCATGTGTGTGGCTCTGGGGGGATTTATTTTGAGGGAGATTTGAGAAGAAAAAAAAATATTTGGAATCAGAAAAGGAAAGCGAAATCGGCCAGGGTCATACAAGTTTCGGCTACCACAAAATTATACTTTATGCTTATAAAAATTAAAAAAATTGAGTTTTCTAGTTTTTTTCTACTTTTCCTTTTCTAATGGATAGGGGGGACCGACAAATGTTATTCGAAGTCAGCTTACACCCATAAAAATGCCTATTTTAGCCAGAATCTTCGATTTGAACTCCAGTAAGCAAATATGCAATATTAATCAGTAATCAAAAAACGGGAAAAAAAGAAAAATTCCTCACATACGTCTTGTTGCATCCCTAAAGATAAGCAAACGCTGAAGGTTTCAATGAAATATCTTCATCTGTTAAAGCGTGACGACTGTTTGAACTTTCTTGGAGATGACCTCACTTGACCTTAACTAACCCGTTGACCGTAGGTGATCTGACTTCAAAATGTTGACACCACATCCCAAATCGATATCGGAAGAGGTATGCCAAATTTCGGCGCGCTGCCTCTCGCCGTTTTTTCCATCCGCGGAAAACCTTGTGGGGGGGGGGTGTCTTCGACGACGCCCTGGAGACGGCGCAGACTAACTGGACTATTTGTTTGCTTCCTAAGGGTATATGTGTAAAACATTTCTCGTAGATACCCCAAACCGCAATAATACCCTTACAGTTTGATAGTCCGGCCCTACCACGAGAAGCTTCCCAATTTGTAAACCCACCAGTTATCTCTTATTCAGGATCTAAATTAAATACCTACATACCAACTCTTGCTATTGTTCTTGAAAATAATCAGCCAATGTAGCCTGTTTTTCACCTTAACGACCCCCAACACCAACATACGAAAAATGCTGCTCAACTGAACATTGGAACAAAACATCCTGTTCAAATTCCGCTCTCGAAACCCGGCTCCTTGCTTGCCCATTACTGGCTAGACTAAATTCATAAGACTGTCGGACTAAGGAAAAATGAAACTGCTGATTTTATCAACTCTTGCTGTAAGCAGAACTTCAACAGCGTAGAACCCTCGATGTGTGAGAACCTACTATGCTACCAAATTGGGCTTCCAAACAGCTATTAAAAAATACCTTTTTAGTTGGAGATTCTTTCTCCCGGAACGTTATTTTTTTCACTTCAGCGAAGAGTTACTGCACTTTAATTTAGTTTACTTGTGTTGGTTTGAGGGGGTGGCAAAAGACACCATGCCCACTTTAAAGTGTTTCGAAGGGCCATGGTCAGAAGGCCTCCGCAGAATTTGCCAATGTTTGTGCTGCAGGTGTCCGGTGAAGATTCTTTGAAATAGCTCATACGACTAAAGGTGTATTTCGCAACACAAGATCAAGACATAAACTTATCATTGCGACATATGTAAGACGTACGCATCGTTCGTCTCCTCTTAGGAGAGGGAAGTGGTGGGTAAAGGGCTGCATCGCCAAGTACATAAAAAGCACATAAAACACCAAGCACATCAAACAATCTTTATCCGCATACCATAACATCCCTGGTGAATTTTTCCTCCCACTTGGCTGACAGCACGGAGCGACAGAGCCGGAAAATCGTCCACTTTCGGCTGAATACACTAACAGTAATCATGAACCAACAGTTAATTCCCGACAGAGCCGGAAAATCGTCCACTTTCGGCTGAATACACTAACAGTAATCATAAACCAACAGTTAACCCGTACCGTCTCGGGGGTCTTCAACCGCCCCCCTCAGATTTTTCGTAGATAGCGGACGAACGGCGCGCAGCAGCGCGCCCAAATTTGGCATACGTTTTCCTACATCAATTGGACATGCTGATTAAACAAATTTATGTCAGGTCATCTAGGGTCAACGAGTTAGTCAAGGTCAAGTGATGTCACCTCCAAAACGTTCAACCAGTCATCACGCTTTAACGGATACAGATATTTTAATGAAACTTTCATCGTTTGCTTATCTTTACGGATGCAATAAAACGTACGCGTGACATTTCTCTTTTTTTCGTTTTTTACTACATATAAATGTTGCTTATTTGCCAAATTGCAGTTCATATAGAGGATTCTGGCTAAAGTAAGCATTTTTATTAGGGAAAGTTGACTTCCAACAATGTTTCTCGTTCTGCTCTACCCATTCGAAAAGGAGAATTAAAGAAAACTTGAAAACTCAAAATTTTGAAATAAAAAAAATTAATGTATTTTTGGCAGCCCAAACAAAAATTATAGCCCTGGTCGATTTCGCTGTCCTTTTCTCATCCCAAATACATTCTGTTTTTTCATATATCTCCCAAAATGAACTCCCCAGAGTCAAAAACATCATGTAAGTCGTCAAAGGTCGTGAAAATCTGGCCACCTGGTCACGTCACTTTTGGGGGAAATTGTTTTCGTGGGTGGACCCAGACCCTACTCGTCGAGTGCTTTCCGATGACGATTCTTTCGTTTTCGTGCGACGCTTAGTTTGGATTTGAGAGGGGGTCTTAAACCGCCCCACCCCCCGATACGGGGTGTGAGGATTTGACCGGAAAGACGGCGCGGGTTAATTCCCGACAGAGCCGGAAAATCGTCCATTTTCGGCTGAATACACCAACAGTAATCATGAACCAACAGTTAATTCCCGAAATTGGACGGCTTTTCCAGCCACCACAATATGACTGTTCCTCTTACTGCTCCTTCCTGATATCGTCCGACAGTGGGCGCCATGACACGTGACCATGACCCACCGATCACGTGGCACCAGCGGCAGTCCCACCTTCAGTGTTCGGCCGGCATCGCCTGCCCATCCCGTCGATCCGACCCCAATGACGTCACAACACTCGGCCGTCCGTCACGTGCCACATCGATAACTGGCGCTTCGTCCCGCCGACCCCAGCCCGATGACGTCACAACACACTCGGCTGCGACGGCGACGACGTCACGTGTCGCATCACCAGCTGAGCGCATCGTCCGGTCGTTGCGATCGCCCAGAAGCCGCTGGTGATCTTGCCTCGGCGGGTGCCGCCGACACGCCCGACCACGTGACAACTGTGTCGTCATCACATCTGCGCCCGACAGCACGCCCGCCGTCTCAGTACGCCGCCTCAGTACGCCGTCTCAGTACGCCGCCTCAGTACGCCGTCTCAGTACGCCGCCTCAGTACGCCGTCTCAGTACGCCGCCTCAGTACGCCGTCTCAGTACGCCGTCTCAGTACGCCGTCTCAGTACGCCGTCTCAGTACGCCGTCTCAGTACGCCGTCTCAGTACGCCGCCTCAGTACGCCGTCTCAGTACGCCGTCTCAGTACGCCGTCTCAGTACGCCGTCTCAGTACGCCGCCTCAGTACGCCGCCTCAGTACGCCGCCTCAGTACGCCGTCTCAGCCTCAGTACGCCGTCTCAGTATGCCGCCTCAGTACGCCGTCTCAGTACGCCGCCTCAGTACGCCGTCTCAGTATGCCGCCTCAGTACGCCGTCTCAGTACGCCGCCTCAGTACGCCGTCTCAGTACGCCGTCTCAGTACGCCGCCTCAGTACGCCGTCTCAGTACGCCGTCTCAGTACGCCGCCTCAGTACGCCGCCTCAGTACGCCGTCTCAGTACGCCGTATCAGTACGCCGTCTCAGTACGCCGTCTCAGTACGCCGTCTCAGTACGCCGTCTCAGTACGCCGTCTCAGTACGCCGTCTCAGTACGCCGTCTCAGTACGCCGTCTCAGTACGCCGTCTCAGTACGCCGTCTCAGTACGCCGCCTCAGTACGCCGTCTCAGTACGCCGTCTCAGTACGCCGTCTCAGTACGCCGTCTCAGTACGCCGCCTCAGTACGCCGCCTCAGTACGCCGCCTCAGTACGCCGCCCTAAGTACGCCGCCTCAGTACGCCGTCTCAGTACGCCGCCTCAGTACGCCGCCTCAGTACGCCGCCTCAGTACGCCGTCTCAGTACGCTGTCTCAGTACGCCGTCTCAGTACGCCATCTCAGTACGGCTGGTGACACGTCACACGTCGTTCGGCAGGGCGATGTTGAAGTGACGTCAAACTTCGCCGATGGCGTCGAAACTTGTCCGGTGGCGTCGAACTCGACCTCTCGACACGACATTCGGCCGGGTGGCGTCACGGTGACGTCAGACCCGGGAGAGTGCGGCGCGGTGACGTCAGACCCGGGAGAGTGCGGCGCGGTGACGTCAGACCCGGGAGAGTCCGGCGCGGTGGCGTCAGACCCGGGAGAGTGCGGCGCGATGACGTCAGACCCGGGAGAGTGCGGCGCGGTGACGTCAGACCCGGGAGAGTGCGGCGCGGTGACGTCAGACCCGGGAGAGTGCGGCGCGATGACGTCAGACCCGGGAGAGTGCGGCGCGGTGACGTCAGACCCGGGAGAGTGCGGTGCGGTGGCGTCAGACCCGGGAGAGTGCGGCGCGATGACGTCAGACCTGGGAGAGTGCGGCGCGGTGACGTCAGACCCGGGAGAGTGCGGCGCGGTGACGTCAGACCCGGGAGAGTGCGGTGCGGTGACTAGGCCGGCAGCCCGGGAGAGTGCGGCGCGATACGTCAGACCTGGGAGAGTGCGGCGCGGTGACGTCAGACCCGGAGAGTGCGGCGCGGTGACGTCAGACCCGGGAGAGTGCGGTGCGGTGACGTCAGACCCGGGAGAGTCCGGCGCGGTGGTGTCAGACCCGGGAGAGTGCGGCGCGATGACGTCAGACCCGGGAGAGTGCGGCGCGGTGACGTCAGACCCGGGAGAGTGCGGCGCGGTGACGTCAGACCCGGGAGAGTGCGGCGCGGTGACGTCAGACCCGGGAGAGTGCGGCGCGGTGACGTCAGACCCGGGAGAGTGCGGTGCGGTGGCGTCAGACCCGGGAGAGTGCGGCGCGATGACGTCAGACCTGGGAGAGTGCGGCGCGGTGACGTCGACCCGGGAGAGTGCGGCGCGGTGACGTCAGACCCGGGAGAGTGCGGCGCGGTGCGCAGACCCGGGATGCGGCGCGGTGACGTCAGACCCGGGAGAGTGCGGCGGTGACGTCAGACCCGTGCGGCGCGGTGACGTCAGACCCGGGAGAGTGCGGCGCGGTGACGTCAGACCCGGGAGAGTGCGGTGCGGTGGCCGGAGAGGAGTGGTGCGCGGTGCGCGTTGTTGCCATGGCTGGTAGCGACGCGTAGCTCCGTCCCCTTCTCCCTCACATCCTCTGCGGAAACACACCACGCAGCTGAGTTGACTAATGTAACACTGAGCCGGCCTTTGGCCCAGTTCCCCGCCACCATCTTCCCACGGCGCTGCGCCAAGGAGGCTGTCTTGATAATGTAACGGCAGGGTCAAAGGTCACGACATGGTCAGAGTACACAAGATGAGGTCACATCAGGGTCAGAGTACACAATATGGGGTCACGGCAGGGTCAGAGTACACACGATGAGGTCACGGCAGGGTCAAAGTGCACAATATGAGGTCATGACAGGGTCAGAGTACACACGATGAGGTCACGGCAGGGTCAGAGTGCACAATATGAGGTCACGGCAAGGTCAGAGTGCACAAGATGAGCGCGTGTCCCAAGGAAAAATGACACGAGCTCAAAGATCCACCGCTCAAGCGCTATGCAGAATATCTCCATGCAGTTTTGTTAGTAGTTAGTTAAATTGTTAGATACAAGTACAGATATTAATCAGATAGATAGTAAATATAATAGTAGAAATATAGATAGATGATGGATAGCAAAGACGGCTATGAAATACAGATAAATGGCAAATTGAACTCAAAGTAATATTCATTCTTGGTGGGATGCTTTAGGAAAAAAGGTATCTGAACAGCATGCTGTAAAATATTTGAGGTCACAAGGGACTGCTGGTGTCGGCTGTGTGTATCAATATCTTTGAAGAAACTATCTACTCCGACACAGAGTACGGAGATGCCACGCGGTCTCGATCGATCTCGAGTGACTTGCTGGTCGCCTCTGTGCGCAAATTCTCACTGCCTATCTTCACTTCTCTCTGAACTGATTGTCACGCGATTATCGCTCTGAACTGATTGTCACGCGATTATCGCTCTGAACTGATGGTCACGCGGCTATCGCTCTGAGCTGATTGTCACGCGATTATCGCTCTGAACTGATTGTCACGCGGCTATCGCTCTGAACTGATGGTCACACGGTTATTGCTCTGAACTGGTGGTCATGCGGTTATCGCTCTGAACTGATTGTCACGCGATTATTGCTCTGAACCGATTGTCACGAAGCTATTACGCGGTTATCACGCGGTTATCACGCGGTTATCACGCGGTTATCACGCGGTTATCACGCGGTTATCACGCGGTTATCACGCGGTTATCACGCGGTTATCACGCGGTTATCACGCGGTTATCACGCGGTTATCACGCGGTTATCACGCGGTTATCACGCGGTTATCACGCGGTTATCACGCGATTATCACGCGGTTATCACTGGGTCACCGATCATACGAATCACTCGGCCGTCATTCAAAATCCATTTCATAGATCACTGTTAGGTCAGCTGTCAACATCGTGACAACCGTCAAGAGCTGTCAGCATGACGGGAATTAAACGACCTTCACCAGCTGGATACGCCACCGGCCGCCAGCAGAGAGGTTGAAAACGGCACAAGGTCCGAGAGCAGACCCAGGTCTCGTCCAATATTTCTGAGTGTGATCATGCTGACCTTACTGCTGTTATCTCAATTCAATAACTTGCATTGTGTTCCCATCTGTATTGTGTTTCATAACATTTTTTACTACTTAATAGCTACACCGAAATTTTGGTTTATGAAACAGGCTGCTAGTCTGCGTGTGTTAGGCATCCAGACGACGTTAAAACGCACCTTCAGATACCCAATTCCCCCGACCGTCTGCTATTTAAAGCAAATCCAATTCGCGTTGGCACTTGGCAGTCAAGCAGGCAGCTTCACACCAAGTCCCGGAAGTCCCGAAAGCCCCCGGAAGTCCCGGAAGTGCCCGCCGTTCGCCATCACCAATCATCTCTACTGAGCCTATTAACCATGTCTCCACTGTGAACTCCGGTCGCTGGGAAAAATTCCTCAGAATTCCGTGAACTCGGAGCGCCTCTCTAGGCCAGATCGACATTTTCGGTTTACGTAAATAATGGCATTTCAAATGCAAGCAGACCATCCGGACCCCTGGGCAGACCATTTCAAGTAGACACTCCTGATAGAAAACATCGTGTAATGTCTATGCTGACCACTTTCTCAGCCCACGTATGATCAATTTTGGAGCAGCGCCGTATTGAACTGGTGCCGCGAAAACAAATCCGATTCGAGTGCGTTTGACATGGGTAATTGATTTGGTCTCCAGCAAGGGCCTTTCGCAACTGGAACCTCTCGCCTGCCAAAAGCTACCTGAATTTGTCAAAGTCCCACTCTGGAAGCGTGGGATCCCACGAGTGAGAGGCGTTGGATCCCACGGTATCTGTGCTGGCCTTGTGGACGGCACGTGTATGATATCTGTGTTAGCCTTGTGGACGGCACGTGTACGGTATCTGTGCTGGCCTTGTGGACGGCACGTGTATGACATTTGTGTTGTCTCGTGGACGCCACGTGCATGGTATCTGTGTTGGCCTTGTGGACGGCACGTGTATGGTATCTGTGCTGGCCTTGTGGACGGCACGTGTATGATATCTGTGCTGGCCTTGTGGACGGCACGTGTATGACATTTGTGTTGTCTCGTGGACGCCACGTGTATGGTATCTGTGTTGGCCTTGTGGACGGCACGTGTATGGTATCTGTGCTGGCCTTGTGGACGGCACGTGTATGGTATCTGTGCTGGCCTTGTGGACGGCACGTGTATGACATTTGTGTTGTCTCGTGGACGCCACGTGTATGGTATCTGTGCTGGCCTTGTGGACGGCACGTGTATGACATTTGTGTTGTCTCGTGGACGCCACGTGTATGGTATCTGTGTTGGTCTCGTGGACGGCACGTGTATGGTACCTGTGTTGGTCTCGTGGACGACACGTGTATGGTATTTGTGTTGGTCTCATGGACGACACGTGTATGGTATCTGTGTTGGCCTCGTGGACGGCACGTGTATGATATTTGTGCTGGTCTCGTGGACGGCACGTGTATGATATTTGTGTTGGACTCGTGGACGCCACGTGTATGGTATCTGTGTTGGCCTCGTGGACGGCACGTGTATGCCATCTGTGTTGGTCTCGTGGACGGCACGTGTATGACAATTGTGTTGTCTCGTGGACGCCACGTGTATGGTAACTGTGTTGTCTCGTGGACGGCACGTGTATGTTATCTGTGTTGGTCTCGTGGACGACACGTGTATGATATCTGTGCTGGTCTCGTGGACGCCACGTGTATGGTATCTGTGTTGGTCTCGTGGACGACACGTGTATGGTATCTGTGTTGGTCTCGTGGACGACACGTGTATGATATTTGTGTTGGACATTTTTTGTGTCTCGTGGACGCCACGTGTATGGTATCTGTGTTGGCCTCGTGGACGGCATGTGTATGTTATCTGTGTTGGTCTCGTGGACGGCACGTGTATGGTATCTGTGCTTGTCTCGTGGACGCCACGTGTATGGTATCTGTGCTGGCCTTGTGGACGGCACGTGTATGGTATCTGTGCTGCTCTTGTGGACTTTTTTTTTGTGCTTTTGGGGTGGGAGGGTGTATGATATTTGTGTTGTCTCGTGGACGCCACGTGTATGGTATCTGTGTTGGCCTTGTGGACGGCACGTGTATGGTATTTGTGTTGGTCTCGTGGACGCCACGTGTATGGTATCTGTGTTGGCCTCGTGGACGGCACGTGTATGATATTTGTGTTGTCTCGTGGACGCCACGTGTATGGTATCTGTGTTGGCCTTGTGGACGGCACGTGTATGGTATCTGTGCTGGCCTTGTGGACGGCACGTGTATGGTATTTGTGTTGGTCTCGTGGACGCACGTGTATGGTATCTGTGCTGGCCTTGTGGACGGCACGTGTATGACATTTGTGTTGGTCTCGTGGACGCCACGTGTATGGTATCTGTGTTGGTCTCGTGGACGGCTGTGTATCTCGTGACGTCACGTGTATGGTATCTGTGTTGGCCTCGTGGACGACACGTGTATGGTATCTGTGCTGGTCTCGTGGACGACACGTGTATGATATTTGTGTTGGTCTCGTGGACGCCACGTGTATGGTATCTGTGTTGGTCTCGTGGACGGCACGTGTATGGTATCTGTGTTGGTCTCGTGGACGGCACGTGTATGGTATCTGTGTTGGTCTCGTGGACGGCACGTGTATGGCTCGTGATGATATCTGTGTTGGTCTCGTGGACGGCACGTGTATGGTATCTGTGTTGGTCTCGTGGACGACGTATGCGTGACGGCACGTGTATGGTATCTGTGTTGGTCTCGTGGACGACACGTGTATGGTATCTGTGTTGGTCTCGTGGACGGCACGTGTATGTTATCTGTGTTGGTCTCGTGGACGGCACGTGTATGGTATCTGTGCTGGTCTCGTGGACGACACGTGTATGATATCTTGCGTTGGTCCTGTGCGCTGGACGCCACGTGTATGGTATCTGTGTTGGTCTCGTGGACGACACGTGTTTTTCGTACGGTATGGTATCTGTGTTGGTCTCGTGGACGGCACGTGTGTGTTGGCATGGGTATCTGTGTTGGCCTCGTGGACGGCACGTGTATGGTATCTGTGTTGGTCTCGTGGACGGCACGTGTATGTTATCTGTGTTGGTCTCGTGGACGGCACGTGTATGGTATCTGTGCTTGTCTCGTGGACGCCACGTGTATGGTATCTGTGTTGGCCTCGTGGACGGCACGTGTATGGTATCTGTGTTGGTCTAGTGTTGGTCTCGTGGACGACACGTGTATGGTATCTGTGTTGGTCTCGTGGACGGCACGTGTATGTTATCTGTGTTGGTCTCGTGGACGACACGTGTATGGTATCTGTGCTGTCTCGTGGACGCCACGTGTATGACATTTGTGTTTTCTCGTGGACGCCACGTGTATGGTATCTGTGTTGGTCTCGTGGACGACACGTGTATGGTATTTGTGTTGGTCTCATGGACGACACGTGTATGGTATCTGTGTTGGTCTCGTGGACGGCACGTGTATGATTGTGCTGGTCTCGTGGACGGCACGTGTATTATTTTTGTTGTCTCGTGGACGCACGTGTATGGTATCTGTGTTGGTCCTCGTGGACGGCACGTGTATGTCATCTGTGCTGGTCTCGTGGACGGCACGTGTATGATATTTGTGTTGGTCTCGTGGACGCCACGTGTATGGTATCTGTGTTGGTCTCGTGGACGGCACGTGTATGGTATCTGTGTTGGTCTCGTGGACGGCACGTGTATGTTATCTGTGTTGGTCTCGTGGACGACACGTGTATGGTATCTGTGTTGGTCTCGTGGACGACACGTGTATGATATCTGTGCTGGTCTCGTGGACGACACGTGTATGATATTTGCGTTGGTCTCGTGGACGCCACGTGTATGGTATCTGTGTTGGTCTCGTGGACGACACGTGTATGGTATCTGTGCTGGTCTCGTGGACGACACGTGTATGATATTTGTGTTGGACTCGTGGACGCCACGTGTATGGTATCTGTGTTGGTCTCGTGGACGCCACGTGTATGGTATCTGTGTTGGTCTCGTGGACGCCACGTGTATGGTATCTGTGTTGGCCTCGTGGACGGCACGTGTATGTTATCTGTGTTGGTCTCGTGGACGGCACGTGTATGGTATCTGTGTTGGTCTCGTGGACGCCACGTGTATGGTATCTGTGTTGGTCTCGTGGACGGCACGTGTATGGTATCTGTGTTGGTCTCGTGGACGGCACGTGTATGGTAACTGTGTTGTCTCGTGGACGGCACGTGTATGTTATCTGTGTTGGTCTCGTGGACGACACGTGTATGGTATCTGTGTTGGTCTCGTGGACGACACGTGTATGGTATTTGTGTTGGTCTCGTGGACGGCACGTGTATGATATCTGTGCTGGTCTCGTGTACGCCACGTGTATGGTATCTGTGTTGGTCTCGTGGACGGCACGTGTATGATATTTGTGTTGGACTCGTGGACGCCACGTGTATGGTATCTGTGTTGGTTTCGTGGACGTCACGTGTATTGTCTTTGTGTTGGACTCGTGGACGCCACGTGTATGGTACCTGTGTTGGTTTCGTGGACGTCACGTGTATGGTCTTTGTGTTGGACTCGTGGACGCCACGTGTATGGTATCTGTGCTGGTCTCGTGTACGCCACGTGTATGGTACCTGTGTTGGTCTCGTGGACTGCACGTATTTGTGCGACCGCTCTTCTCTACTTGCTCCAGACCGAACTGTAGCTGCGACACAACAGTTGGTCGCGGAGACAAGTGGCGCGGAGACACGTGGCGCGGCGAATATGGACAAAATACACGTGTTTGGCTCTGTAGAACGCCGCGAGTAATGGGCTCTCTTTAACGCACAACGAGCACTGACTTCTCGCCCTCACCACTGGCGTGCATCAGGGCAAGTGTTCTGCTCTGTCGGTGTGCCATCGCATCAGCTCAGATATTGTGCAATTCATTTATTTCATGCATGCTTGCAACATTCTAAGTGGCCTCTCTTCTGAGTGATTTCGTTGTGTTCGTGTTTATGGAGAGCATGGTGGCGGTGGTGAATACGCATTAACCCTCTTGGGGTAGAAGCTGTGTACGCTTTTTGAAGGGCACTTGCCGCCCCCCCCCGTACATTAATTGTGAAATACCTCCGGCAAATGCTGAATTGACGTGGATTACTTGCAATACCGGGGTCCTAGTTCAGCGCTTGGGACTTCCAAGTGAAGGTATATTCGTCTCTTTCTCCCCTAATAAATTTCTTAACCCACAATACAGAGGCGCAATGCGATTTTAGATGGTCCATGAGCCTGCCGTTGACTCAAATAATGAATCAGTATAACGTAAATTATGAACCCATCGAATTTTTACGTCACAACTTCCGAGTTGGAAAGGTAGCGCTCTATTACGCCATTCCTCTTCCATAACAACTATTAGCGAAGGAAGATGAAGCAGAGCGAAGTAAAGTGATGCATAGCCATGAAGAGTCAGGGTGTTTGTGGCAGCCGCCCAGCTAAACGCCAGCAGCGCCACCTACATAGTCACAATCAGTGCCACTAGGTGTCACTAGTGTCTCACCGGCTGGGGTCGCCAGGCCTGTCACTTCAGTCGACGAAAGCTGAGTGGGTCTGGTCAAATCTCCACCGCCTACAGGGCAACAGAGGGTCAGCAGAGGGTCGGCAGAAGACCAGCAACGAACCACAGTGGACCAGAGAGACACACCTCGACAGAAGCATCTTACTAGGTTGACCCGGAGGTCAGGAAGACACAGGGGCGGATTCAGGGGGGCACGGGGCAAAGGCACCTCTCTGAGGGGAACAGAGGAAAAGGCACGCCCCTGGCACGCTCGAGCGCACTCCCTCCCTAGCTCAACGAACTTTTAGTTAAAGGCACCCCTCCGAGATCTTTTCCAGCCACTCCCTTCCAAGTAAATGGCATCCCTCTAGACGAGTGTCATCTACCCATCCCCACTCCTCCCTCACCACCGCCACCCAATGCAAATTACTGGATCCGGCCTTGGAACGACATGCGGTCCGCATTTTGGCAATGTCACCTGCTGGTCTAAGAGCCCCAACGGCGAGCTCATGCAGTCGCGTGATTCGCAGTTGAAGCGCTAAACTGCTGTTGCTCAGTGGCACCAGGCGGTGCATGCTTACCGCGACGCCCAATATAGGCCCAGTGATACCAAATCATGAGAAAAACAGATGCCTGCAGGAGACGAGTGAATATTTCAGCAGGCAAATGGCCACCATTATAGCCTGGGGAGTGTTTGCCAGTGACCAGGAGACGGTTTCCTGATCATAGAATAAGGATGCCTTGCACTCAGTGTAGGTATCAACATCGGAGAAACTGGGCCAAACGTTGAATGACGTTCAACTTCATATCATACGTTGCAAGTGAGGCCAGAGGAAACAAGTGTATATCAAGCACCTATATGATATGAAGTTGTAGCATTGTGATATGTAAACCTCTCAAGTCACATCAGATGGCTATATCGAGCTCGACTTAGAGGGAAGAAGCTTCTGCATATAAATATGCACTAATTATGAAATTATATTTAGTCATCGAGCCATGTCAAATCAAGGATGAACAACTAATTTCTGGTCGCTGACTAAGCTACAGCCTGCAAGAAAGATACCTGGAAGCCGAGATCAGACACATCACCTAAAATGGTATTGGCATTTTGAGTGCACTGAAGAACCCTGTATATGATAATAAATTCGTCACAGTTCTCTTGACTTTTTACCCTGAAAAAATACAACATAGCAAATTGAATACCTTGGGCGATGTCTCAGAAAGTGACAACCTTGGCGCATTTTAACATAGCCGAAGCAATGCCTTATTTTACAATTATGGTGCCGTGTAGGTAGCGTTACATGGTTACAAGAGAACTAACAAAAATCTCTGAAATCCACAGAGGCAAATAAACAACACCAAACCTTACTTGGTGCGTTCTGCAACACTGCGGTCGCTCGCGCTCGCTTCACTAGCTCCCTCATGCCGTTTGCAAAAAAAAAAACACAGTCAGGCGTCAGACGCAATGTTAATGCGGACATCAGGGGGACCTCCAGTAAAGAAGGAAAACAGTCAGGTTACTAATGCCATGCAAGAACTCTGAAACATGCACCCGCGACAAGCCCGCCTGGATGCTCATCAGTGAGTGCGCGAAGAATATAGTTACGATTTATGAGACTCTGGCTCCATAAAATATAATGCGAATTTCATTTATGAAGGTTAGTTTGCCTTCAGACGTCAATTTCATTGCAATTTGCAGTGATATATTGCGCATATTGTCACTTTGCGGATTGTATTCTGGAACTAGTTGCGCCATAGACAGCCGGCCGCTGGCGGCAACCGATTTTATATCCGTTTATTTGAGACCACTGGAAATTAGTTCACTAACGTGGAACATCTGATATACAGTTTAAAAGAATATAATGAAATAATTTGAGATATACATCCTGGAATTGGGTGCAAAAATTGCTGGGTTAGGTATCTATCAAGGTAATCGAGTATGGCATCAGAAGGCAGCTGATTTTATGCTCGTTTATTTGAGACCGTTGAAAATTAATTCGGTAATGTAGAACATCTGATATACAACTTAATGTGGTACAATGCGATAATTTGGAACACGAATTCTGGAATTGAGTACAGAAGTGACCGGGTTAAACCTTCATGGAAGTTATTCAAGATGATACGAAAATGTAGCACGCTCGATTTTTGTTTCGTTAAGAACATTGGAAATTGTCAGTACATTACACAGAAGCTGTATGACGCGCTTTTATCACAAAATGTTGGGTGGCCAATTGCTCCAATTTCAATTTAAGGGCAAAGTGACAGGGTGAAATGATTTGACAATAAAATGCACTACACATCATAAGAGAGCTTGCTTCTATGTTGTTCAAATTTGACCATTGGAATTCACCCGCATCTTCTCTAGAAACTAGAATATAGCATTAATCAGACCCAGCCCACTCTGGTGGTATTCCTTCACAAACCCAGCGCCAGAGGCGCCACCGGTATCATGTCCGCTCATGACGCTTAACACAGCGAATGAGGTCATATCGGACACCCGGGAATCGGGCAGACGCAATATGTTCTGCTGCCGTCAGCATACGCGATCATTGGGTCAGCACCCAGAAACTCACACGGCGCCCGCGACAGTTACACACAGCCTGTCTCCAATCTACCCGACCGAGCTGCCAGACAAATATATCGCCGACGACAAATCATCTGGGAGGAGGGACTACCAAGTCTGGAGTGTATCCGGGCTGCTAATTGACACCTCTGCTCGTGACGGTATGTGTGAGCGACCTTCGACCAGGCACTCAGCTCTGCCACCTGCCTTCTGCGGATGATGTAAATGTACACCGTCCCAGCATACCTGCCGGCTGGTGGCTGTCTGAGAGCCGCCCCGGACCGCCTGCGGGCATATCCGGCAGCAACTGGCGCGGGGTCCAACACAATGAGGCAATGTCCCATCCACAGCTTACACAGCCAACAGAGCACCGAGGCCATGACTCCTCCACAGCGTCCACAGCCAACAGAGCACTGAGGCCATGTCCCCTCCACAGCTTCCACAGCCAACAGGGCACTGAGGTCATGTCCCCTCCACAGTTTACACAGCCAACAGAGCACTGAGGCCATGTCTCCTCCACAGCCTCCACAGCCAACAGAGCACTGAGGCCATGTCACCTCCACAGCGTCCACAGCCAACAGAGCACTGAGGCCATGTCCCCTCCACAGTTTACACAGCCAACAGAGCACCGAGGCCATGTCCCCTCCACAGCTTACACAGCCAACAGAGCACTGAGGCCATGTCCCCTCCACAGTTTACACAGCCAACAGAGCACTGAGGCCATGTCTCCTCCACAGCCTCCACAGCCAACAGAGCACTGAGGCCATGTCACCTCCACAGCGTCCACAGCCAACAGAGCACTGAGGCCATGTCCCCTCCACAGTTTACACAGCCAACAGAGCACTGAGGTCATGTCCCCTCCACAGTTTACACAGCCAACAGAGCACTGAGGCCATGTCTCCTCCACAGCTCCACAGCCAACAGAGCACTGAGGCCATGTCCCCTCCACAGCCTCCACAGCCAACAGAGCACTGAGGCCATGTCCCTTCCACAGCGTCCACAGCCAACAGAGCACTGAGGCCATGTCCCTCCACAGTTTACACAGCCAACAGAGCACCGAGGCCATGTCCCCTCCACAGCGTCCACAGCCAACAGAGCACTGAGGCCATGTCCCCTCCACAGTTTACACAGCCAACAGAGCACTGAGGCCATGTCTCCTCCACAGCTTACACAGCCAACAGAGTACCGAGGCCATGACTCCTCCACAGCTTCCACAGCCAACAGGGCACCGAGGCCATGTCCCATCCACAGCTTACACAGCCAACAGAGCACTGAGGCCATGTCACCTCCACAGCGTCCACAGCCAACAGGGCACCGAGGCCATGTCCCCTCCACAGCCTCCACATCCAACAGAGCACTGAGGCCATGTCCCCTCCCAGCCAACAGGCACCGAGGCCATGTCCCTCCACAGCCTCCAAGCCAACAGAGCACCGAGGCCATGTCCCTCCACAGCTTCAACAGAGCACTGAGGCCATGTCTCCTCCACAGCCAACAGAGCACTGAGGCCATGTCCCCTCCACAGCTTCCACAGCCAACAGGGCACCGAGGCCATGTCACCTCCACAGCGTCCACAGCCAACAGAGCACTGAGGCCATGTCACCTCCACAGCCTCCACAGCTAACAGGGTACCGAGGCCATGTCACCTCCACAGCTTCCACAGCCAACAGAGCACTGAGGCCATGTCACCTCCACAGCCTCCACAGCCAACAGAGCACTGAGGCCATGTCCCCTCCACAGCTTACACAGCCAACAGAACACCGAGGCCATGTCCCATCCACAGCTTACACAGCCAACAGAGCACTGAGGCCATGTCCCCTCCACAGCTTCCACAGCCAACAGGGCACCGAGGTCATGTCCCCTCCACAGCCAACAGAGCGCCGAGGTCATGTCTCCTCCACAGTTCACACAGCCAACAGAGCACTGAGGCCATGTCCCCTCCACAGCCTCCACATCCAACAGAGCACTGAGGCCATGTCTCCTCCACAGCCAACAGAGCACTGAGGCCATGTCACCTCCACAGCCTCCACAGCCAACAGAGCACTGAGGCCATGTCACCTCCACAGTTTACACAGCCAACAGAGCACCGAGACCATGTCACCTCCACAGCGTCCACAGCCAACAGAGCACTGAGGCCATGTCCCCTCCACAGCTTACACAGCCAACAGAGCACCGAGACCATGTCACCTCCACAGCGTCCACAGCCAACAGAGCACTGAGGCCATGGGCCATGTCCCCTCCACAGCCAACAGAGCACTGAGGCCATGTCACCTCCACAGCGTCCACAGCCAACAGAGCACTGAGGTCATGTCCCCTCCACAGCCTCCACATCCAACAGAGCACTGAGGCCATGTCTCCTCCACAGCCAACAGAGCACTGAGGCCATGTCACCTCCACAGCCTCCACAGCTAACAGGGTACCGAGGCCATGTCACCTCCACAGCTTCCACAGCCAACAGAGCACTGAGGCCATGTCCCCTCCACAGTTTACACAGCCAACAGAGCACCGAGGCCATGTCCCCTCCACAGCTTACACAGCCAACAGAGCACTGAGGCCATGTCCCCTCCACAGTTTACACAGCCAACAGAGCACTGAGGCCATGTCTCCTCCACAGCCTCCACAGCCAACAGAGCACTGAGGCCATGTCCCCTCCACAGTTTACACAGCCAACAGAGCACTGAGGCCATGTCTCCTCCACAGCTTACACAGCCAACAGAGTACCGAGGCCATGACTCCTCCACAGCTTCCACAGCCAACAGGGCACCGAGGCCATGTCCCATCCACAGCTTACACAGCCAACAGAGCACTGAGGCCATGTCACCTCCACAGCGTCCACAGCCAACAGGGCACCGAGGCCATGTCCCCTCCACAGCCTCCACATCCAACAGAGCACTGAGGCCATGTCTCCTCCACAGCCAACAGGGCACCGAGGCCATGTCCCCTCCACAGCCTCCACAGCCAACAGAGCACCGAGGCCATGTCCCCTCCACAGCTTCCACATCCAACAGAGCACTGAGGCCATGTCTCCTCCACAGCCAACAGAGCACTGAGGCCATGTCCCCTCCACAGCTTCCACAGCCAACAGGGCACCGAGGCCATGTCACCTCCACAGCGTCCACAGCCAACAGAGCACTGAGGCCATGTCACCTCCACAGTTTACACAGCCAACAGAGCACCGAGGCCATGTCCCCTCCACAGCGTCCACAGCCAACAGAGCACTGAGGCCATGTCCCCTCCACAGTTTACACAGCCAACAGAGCACCGAGACCATGTCACCTCCACAGCGTCCACAGCCAACAGAGCACTGAGGCCATGTCCCCTCCACAGCCAACAGAGCACTGAGGCCATGTCACCTCCACAGCGTCCACAGCCAACAGAGCACTGAGGTCATGTCACCTCCACAGCTTCCACAGCCAACAGGGCACCGAGGCCATGACTCCTCCACAGCTTCCACAGCCAACAGGGCACCGAGGCCATGTCCCCTCCACAGCCTCCACAGCCAACAGAGCACCGAGGCCATGTCACCTTCACAGCTTCCACAGCCAACAGAGCACTGAGGCCATGTCTCCTCCACAGCGTCCACAGCCAACAGAGCACTGAGGCCATGGGCCATGTCCCCTCCACAGCCAACAGAGCACTGAGGCCATGTCACCTCCACAGCGTCCACAGCCAACAGAGCACTGAGGTCATGTCCCCTCCACAGCCTCCACAGCCAACAGGGCACTGAGGAATTAGCTTACTGAAACGTATTCGTCCAGACAGTTGTGGTTCGATGCCATGATCTAAGTCCACTTAAAATTAATTTCAAATGTGGTTGCCGACGGAGATTGACGCTCCATGTTTTCATATGTTATGTTTAGATAGCATGGGAGAAAATTACGCAACTCGACAATAAGGCATCACAAAGTACCTAAGTCGTAACACATATAGATTGGACATAAATTGGTCGCGGCAATCAAAACCATGCGATTCTGGTTGCGGGTCTACAATGCATGTGGAAAAATTCGCCGTCAGTCGGCAATTGAGAGCACCTCGCCTGACAACGGCTCTGTTTTCCGCATCGCGCCGAAAGAAAAAGATGGAACGGAATGGTCGTTCTAGTCGCAATTTTGCCGAGAATGCGGAGGTCGTCTGAAGAAAACAGAGATTCAATTTGTCAGCTGTTTAGAGAATCAATAAAACCGATCACCAGATAACGCTCCTTGGCTCTAAGCTTTTCGCCGGAAGGCATGTCTGGAATGATGGAACGAGCGTTCTACGTGATTGAGTCAGAATGTTAACAGTGGTCCGTGTGATTAACAGTGGTCCGTGAGGCTAACAGTGGTCTGTGTAGTTAACAGTGGCCTGTGCAGATAAGTGGTTCCGTAATCAACAATGGTCTGTGTGGTCAACCATTGCCTGCGTAGCCAAAAAATTGGACTAAAAGACAAGAGAAGTCAGCAAAATCAATTGATTTTTGCACGCAATGGAAGAAAAAGTCACATCAGTTGCATAAAATATCAACGGCATGGAGATTGTAGACATCGAATAGCATGCTGGGCGTCACCTCTGTCTCATTCGGGCAGCTGTTTTTCCACACAGAACACAACAATAGCGTTATGCTACATACTCTACCCCGGGATACGGATACGAACTCCGGGATGCGAACACCCCATGAGATGTGAACAGACTCTGGGATGTGGGCAGATGCTGGGATACGGACAGACGTTGGGATGTGAACAGTCTCTGGAATGCGGATAGACTCTGGGACACAGACAGTCTATGGGATGTGGACAGACTCTGGGATGTGGACAGAGGTTGGGATGTGGACATACTCTGAAATGTGGACAGAGGCTGGTATGCGGACAGACTCTTGGATGTGGACAGAGTCTGGGATGTGGACAGAGGCTGGGATGTGGCCAGAGGCTGGGATGTGGACAGAGGCTGGGATGTGGACAGAGGCTGGGATGTTGACAGAGGCTGGGACGTGGACAGAGGCTGGGATGTTGACAGACTCTGGGGTGTGGACAAAGTCTGGGGTGTGGACATACTCTGGGATGTGGACAGAGGCTGGGATGTGGACAGATTTCGGCGATGCTGCCGTATCTGTGAAGAACGCTCGCGACGGTCCAACCTGGGGAACAGATGACGTCATAAAGTGTGACGTCATATGTGCAGGAGTGACGTCATGAAGTGCTTATGCTTAGCAGGAGACACCGCGACCCACTCCTGGGTTACGCTTACAAAGGGAAGCTACTATAAGACGGATAAATGAGGGCATGGCTTTCCTCATGAATGTCATATCCTGACTCCTAACGAAAATGTCTGCCACATTGTCAACGGCTCATTAACTCAATACAAAGCCTGTACAAAACATAACTGTACATTGTGTCACATGCGCTACACATACGCCGCCCAGATAGATGAGATGGCTACAAAGCTGGCCTACATTTACTACCTCTGCCCGGGCAAGACATGGTTAGAGTCGCTTCAAGCGCTCGCATTTAACCCCCGTCTGGGGGGGGGGATCAGCTGACGACTGGCCCGATAAGGCCGGGACTGAGCTGCCGGGGCAGCCGTGGCAGTGCACTGGCTCGTTAAGCTATCGGCCAAAATTCTGCCGTTGAACTGGCCGGGTAGTGGAACCAAGGTTCAGGCAACAAGCTCTGCTCAGAATAGGAGCCGGGTCCATTTAACTACCCGAGCGAGAATCTGAGCTAAACCTACTGGAAAACCACCATGAGCTAGCTCCGATACAGCAGGGGCCAGCGGAGTGTCAGCTCGTTGGACGAAAATCAAACCTGATCCTACCGTGCATAAACAATGTCATTTCTCGTGCAAATCGGCTACAAAAAAAATCGCTTCTGTCTGGGCACATTTCGATCGAAGGGTTTGGTGATCTTGCAGCAGCAGCAGCAGAAACGCAACTGGTATGCACGCGAATCATTCACACGACGAAGACTCCAATTACTTCATCACAATTTGGCTAACACGTCAGGCCGCCACCAAATACCATAACCAGGATTCTAGACCATAGCCACAGTGCAACTCGACCGTAGGTCGGAGGTCGCGTTAACTCGGTCGGTAGAGAGACTGATTCCTGACTACAAGGTCGGCGGTTCGAATCCTGCAATCGGCGGGATTGCAGTCCGTCCGCCTGAAGTGAGTGTCACAGGCTGGTGACGTCATATGGTCCAACAGCCATATGCGGAGCAAAACAACGCCACGTTCTTCTTCTTCTTCTCCGGCCAAGTCCCAATATCACCGTGGTGCTCGACCTGCGCCGCGCTCTACTCCAAACGTATCCAACTTCACGGCTCTCAGCCGCATCGTGACGGTGACACCACTTGGAACACTCCAAAGATGACACTCCAAAGATGACTGACACAACTACAAAGATGATACTCCAAAGATGACTCTCCAAAGATGACACTCCAAAGATGACTCTCCAAAGATGGCACTCCAAAGATGACTGACACCACTACAAAGATGATACTCCAAAGATGACTCTCCAAAGATGACACTCCAAAGATGGCACTCCAAAGATGACTGACACCACTCAGAAGATGACACTCTAACTATGACACTCCAAAGATCGTCACAGCTTCCAGTGGCCTTGCGCGGTTCAATGTACGATCCGGCATCGGCCGAGCTCGGTCGGAATACGACACCGGCGGTCGTATTACGACACCGGCGGTCGGAATACGACACCGGCGGTCGGAATACGACACCGGCGGTCGTATTACGACACCGGCGGCTGCCGGGCGTGACATCGACCGGCCCGAGTATTATACCATCGTAGTGCCCGCCACGGTACCGGGCCGCACCGCGGTGCTGTCAGTGTACCGCAACACCTCTGCAGTACCTGCCGCAGTAGCGCGGCTAGCAGTATGTGCTGCGGTCTTGGTGTTAAAATGAATAACTTGATTAAATGCATGCTACCATCTGCGTGTAAGTCGTGCTGAAGCATGCGTGGGCGGCTGTGGTTAGCTCAGCACGGTATTACGCCAAGCATGAAGCACAGCCACGTCCCAGTGGACTGTTCGTGGGCGGCTGTGGTTAGCTCAGCACGGTATTACGCCAAGCATGAAGCACAGCCACGTCCCAGTGGACTGTTCGTGGGCGGCTGTGGTTAGCTCAGCACGGTATTACGCCAAGCATGAAGCACAGCCACGTCCCAGTGGACTGTTCGTGGGCGGCTGTGGTTAGCTCAGCACAGTATTACGCCAAGCATGAAGCACAGCCACGTCCCAGTGGACTGTTCGTGGGCGGCTGTGGTTAGCTCAGCACGGTATTACGCCAAGCATGAAGCACAGCCACGTCCCAGTGGACTGTTCGTGGGCGGCTGTGGTTAGCTCAGCACAGTATTACGCCAAGCATGAAGCACAGCCACGTCCCAGTGGACTGTTCGTGGGCGGCTGTGGTTAGCTCAGCACAGTATTACGCCAAGCATGAAGCACAGCCCGTCCCAGTGGACTGTTCGTGGGCGGCTGTGGTTAGCTCAGCACGGTATTACGCCAAGCATGAAGCACAGCCACGTCCCAGTGGACTGTTCGTGGGCGGCTGTGGTTAGCTCAGCACAGTATTACGCCAAGCATGAAGCACAGCCACGTCCCAGTGGACTGTTCTGGGCGGCTGTGGTTAGCTCAGCACGGTACTACGCCAAGCATGAAGCACAGCCACGTCCCAGTACTGTTCGTGGGCGGCTGTTTAGCTCAGCACGGTACTACGCCAACATGAAGCACAGCCACGTCCCAGTGGACTGTTCGTGGGCGGCTGTGGTTAGCTCAGCACAGTATTACGCCAAGCATGAAGCAAGCCACGTCCCAGTGGACTGTCGTGGGCGGCTGTGGTTAGCTCAGCACGGTATTACGCCAAGCATGAAGCACAGCCACGTCCCAGTGGACTGTTCGTGGGCGGCTGTGGTTAGCTCAGCACGGTATTACGCCAAGCTGAAGCACAGCCACGTCCCAGTGGACTGTTCGTGGGCGGCTGTGGTTAGCTCAGCACGGTACTACGCCAAGCATGAAGCACAGCCACGTCCCAGTGGACTGTTCGTGGGCGGCTGTGGTTAGCTCAGCACGGTACTACGCCAAGCATGAAGCACAGCCACGTCCCAGTGGACTGTTCGTGGGCGGCTGTGGTTAGCTCAGCACGGTATTACGCCAAGCAAACAAGCCACGTCCCAGTGGACTGTTCGTGGGCGGCTGTGGTTAGCTCAGCACGGTACTACGCCAACATGAAGCAAGCCACGTCCCAGTGGACTGTTCGTGGGCGGCTGTGGTTAGCTCAGCACGGTATTACGCAAGCATGAAGCACAGCCACGTCCCAGTGGACTGTTCGTGGGCGGCTGTGGTTAGCTCAGCACGGTATTACGCCAAGCATGAAGCACAGCCACGTCCCAGTGGACTGTTCGTGGGCGGCTGTGGTTAGCTCAGCACGGTATTACGCCAAGCATGAAGCACAGCCACGTCCCAGTGGACTGTTCAGCTAACTAGCTTCAGTCGGCCGCCAACTTTTGACATAATGCACCGTAAAACTCCAGGTTGCTGTTGTACATGTCCTGGTTGTTTGAACATGTTGCCTTTGGGTTATTGCGGACTAGGCTAACTTAGTGCACGCGATCACCGGGCGTTTCAAGGCCACCAATGGCTACGGGTCCGGAATCAGCTTTTCGTATGATTTCGAACTATCCAGACGGAGATGTGGCCCCGATGCTTAGTCAGGGGTGGTGTAGATACCACATCGCCAGCAGTAACCAAGTAGGATCCATATTAATCGAACGGTGAATAACTGGGCTAATAAGCTGACATAAAAAGTTTCCCGTGCAATGTAATCCATCGCGTGAAATGACGTGTGACGTGCAACGGAACAGGCAGTAATTTGGAACAAGTTTCCAAGCAATGCTGTCACGTATTTGATGCGGCAGGCGATTGGACTGAAACCATAATGACATGATATTTTCGAGCTGACCTGGGGAAACTACTGGGTCAATGACGGATGGCGCTATACCGGTGAATTTCAATGAATCATAAATTGGCGCCGATGTCGCTGGGTGGAAAATTCGTGGATCCAACAGTCATTTCGTTCCCGCCATCCAAATTGCACGTTTCTCACCACGGAATTGTTTGCACATGCCAAAGTCGGGTTGCCATGACAATCAGCCGTCAGTAAGTCACTAATCGTCTGTCAGCCTCTTCATGGAATGTTTGGACAAATTAAGATTTAGACGTGCTGATTCATTCCGTGTTTTTTTTTGTTTGTCTTCAGCAACGGACACACAGGAACGACGGCTAGGTCGCTATATACGCTCACTGGAAGATGCTGGTGCACTATGCGTGTAATGGAAATATTGTGTTCGAAATCAAAGGAGATCTCACAGATTCGCAAACACGGGTGTCAAGAGATGTTTCGGGAGAGAGCTCCCATAGGTCGCTGTGGAGTTCTTGGTCACTCTTTGGTCCCAGGAGGTACGCGAGCAAAAACCAATTACTTCAATCGAGATGACCAATTGCTTCACACAACCCTAGATCTGCACCTGATGATAACACCCAGCTGCCTTGATAAAATGGCATCGCATACTCCCTGGATTATCTCGAGATATTCCGACTGATTGGATATAACGGGTGTCATTTCAGCTCCAACCGGCTGCCGTGTAGACTCATTGGCAAAATGGGTGGTAGTTAGTTATTTCGGCTTTAGGGCGCTTCGACCAGAATTGATAATTCGCGCCCAAATGGGTGACTAGAAAACGAATACGTTGTTCCGCGATTTGTTTTCCGCCAGCATATCATTATTCCCCCAATCGCCGCTCCTTCGTTTCTCAGCGCGAATTGTTCGCGAACAACGACGGTTACCATCTCAGAATTCAGCAATTTCTTCCTAGTTAATTGTCACATAGGTCACCTGTGGGAACAAGTCTAGAAAACTGCATCAGCATGCATAGCATAGGGATAGCAAGGTGTATTGAGCCCCATCATGTGTGTCAATATCTGGTAACCATCACTCAAATAAAGCGCAGAATAAGTGTCACCATCAAACAAAGAAAGAAAAACAGCAAAAGCAGAGTGGTTGCTCCCGCGCAACATCAGCAGCCGAATACGGAGCTTCACAAGCCCAGGAGAACAGGGTGTATCAAGTTTGACCATAGCTGAGATGAGTGTCTCCTGATGCTCGTTATTGGCGGCCAGGCCCGCCACGTGGCTACATGTAATAAATCGCGCCTAACTACGCAGAAGTCCAGACAAAGAATACTCACTCAGAGGCACTATCCGTATTGTCACATAGGCACCTAGCACAAACCAGGCCAATTACCAGCAAGAAACGTAGCACAATTGACCTTCTTTGGTACCCGGGGACCTATAAATACTGTAACGGCCGGCTAACTGCTGCAAAGGTCCGTCAACGGTTGCTGAGGTCAGGAGGGACAGGTAGTGTCAGCAGCCGACATCGGAGACAGCAGAGGTCAAGGTCAACACCAAGGTCAGCAGGTCAGCAGGTGGTGAGCAGCCGTGGAGCAGCGGAGGTGAACAGGGGTGATGAGTATCGGCTCTGCTTGACACATACAGAGAGGCGCATGGTGCGACGGGGCTCACCTACTCTGTGAAGGTCAGAAGAGGTCATAGGTATCGGCTCGGGGTGACACACACAGAGAAGCACGGGGTGCGATGGGACTCACCTGGTCTCCAGAGGTCAGCAGAGGTCATAAGTATCGGCTCGGGGTGACACACACAGAGAAGCACGGGGTGCGATGGGACTCACCTGGTCTCCAGAGGTCAGCAGAGTATCGGCTGAGTATCGGCTAAGTATCGGCTAAGTATCGGCTCGGGGTGACACACACAGAGAAGCACGGGGTGCGATGGGACTCACCTGGTCTCCAGAGGTCAGCAGAGGTCATAAGTATCGGCTCGGGGTGACACACACAGAGAAGCACGGGGTGCGATGGGACTCACCTGGTCTCCAGAGGTCAGCAGAGGTCATAAGTATCGGCTCGGGGTGACACACACAGAGAAGCACGGGGTGCGATGGGACTCACCTGGTCTCCAGAGGTCAGCAGAGGTCATAAGTATCGGCTCGGGGTGACACACACAGAGAAGCACGGGGTGCGATGGGACTCACCTGGTCTCCAGAGGTCAGCAGAGGTCATAAGTATCGGCTCGGGGTGACACACACAGAGAAGCACGGGGTGCGATGGGACTCACCTGGTCTCCAGAGGTCAGCAGAGGTCATAAGTATCGGCTCGGGGTAACACACACAGAGAAGCACGGGGTGTGATGGGACTCACCTGTTGCGCAGCAGATGCGCCGGCATCCCTTCCCAAATGTGTCCTGGAACAGAGTACAAGAAATATCGGGAGGTGTACTCAAACGGAGTCGAAGTAATCTCAAGAGCTATCCTGAAACAGAGTCGGCATAATCTCAATAGGTATCTTGAAATAGTCTGAATAGCCGCAGAAGTCATCCAGAAACATGGAATAATGACGCGGTGTCGGGCATCATGATCAGCCACGGGGAATTCCGAGCAATAATTGGACACTTTGAGTCGCAAGGAAACACACGGTTAATAGGTGCACCACAGTCTGACAGTAGCTCCCGCCTAACGATTATCAGCGGCTATCAAACATGTGAGCGTTCAGCCAAACAAAAGTTACTTCGTCGACAGGAAGGGGCGGGGTACCGCCGACGACAGGGAAGACAGGGGAGACAGGGGAAACAGGGTTCCACCGACGACAGGGGGGGCAGGGGAGACTGGGGAGACTGGGGAGACAGGGTACCACCGACGACAGAGGAGACAGGAGAGACTGGGTACCACCGACGACAGGGGAGACAGGGGAGACAGGGTGCTACTGAACTACTTATGACAGGGGAGACAGGGTACCACCGATAACAGGGTACCACCGACGACAAAGGAGACAGGAGAGACAGGATACCACCGACGACAGGGTACCACCGACGACAGAGGAGACAGGGGAGATAGGGGAGATAGGGGAGACAGGATGCTACCGACGACAGGGGAGACAGGGTACCACCGACAATAGGGAGGGACGACAGCCTTATCGCTGATGACAGGATGAGGCATCACCAGTGACAGAATGGCAAAGTGTATAACAAATAGCAGTTGAAGTCATTTTCTTAAATAGCGATGGAGAATGTATTGCGAGCTAGTGTTGCTACCCCGGATAGCGCGTGGGCCGAAATTCGGACGCTTTGCGATATTTCGTGAACAAAATTGTTCAACTTTCAACTTCAAATAAATAGTCCACCGACGCGAATCAGCTTTGTTTCATCGAACATTGTCCAATGCATCGTCCAAATGCATTGAATTATAATGCATTTGGACAATACAACGTATCGAAATGCATTGTCCAACTTTCCCGTTCTGTAACATTAACCGAGTACGAACCAATAAACATAGAGTAATGATCCCAAAATGGACGTTCCTCTTACCCTCTTCATCCGCATTGCTGTGATAGATCCGTCAATACCACTATGTACCAATCAGTACCACCATGGACCCATCAGTACCACCATGGACCCATCAATGCCACTA